>CM051382.1:20430290-20455290 GCA_028015245.1 Cardamine occulta | reverse complement strand
TCAAGAATGGTTTCGAGGATTATGGAGATGAAGATGAAGATGATGATGTTGCAAGTGATTCGAGTTCAGATTTGTTTGAGCTGGATTTAGTTGGGAATCATCATAATGTGTACGGAGATGAACTTCCTGTGTATGAAACCACTTTTGCTGGTTTGATCTTGTGAAGCTTTTTTCTCTTTTTTTTTTCACTTTTATTTAGATCTTCGTTTTTATGTATTAATCCATGTGATTGTTGGAAAAAAAAAAGAGAAATCGCATGTGATTCTTCATATTTGTGTTTGATTTTGTAACAACTATGTTGTGGTATAAATTTTGTGTTTGTAAAAATTTGATTCAATCATGTTTTCATAAGATCATTTTAGTTTTAAACTGTTCTGTTTATTATTTAAAATAATATTTGTATATATCTATATTTTTAATAAATAAAATATTTACTATTTTTAACAAACAAAAATTGAATAAAAAACTATTATAGATTTAACGCATATTCCAACAAAAAAAAAACTAATGCAAAAAAACAAACGCGAAACTCTAGTTTTACTTGCAAACGCAAAATTCTAATTCTAAGCACAAATACAAATGGTCAGTATAGATTAGATACTATAAAAGTTAAAGTAGAACACTAATATGGAGTATAACATAAATGCAAAGGCTAAATGCAAGCTTAAACACAAATACGACTATGTGGTTGATAAGATTTTTCAATCCGGGTTACCAAATAACCCTAAGTATCGTTGTAATACTTAAGGGTCGAATCCACGAGGAAGCGAGATTCAACACAATAACAATGCAAGTTATGTCTTGAGCTAAGCTAAATAGAAATATTGGGTTTTCGAATGTAAACTTTGTAAGTAAATTCAAACTAAATTAAACAGAAATAAATGACTTTGGATTAAAATATATCTAAAGAAAGAACCAAGGGAATTATGGATATGCAAGGGGTAATCACTATTCTAATCAATGGAGTTTACTCTTAACTAATCAATTCGATTTATAGGCCTAGAACACTAATGTAAACTAATCCACTCTCGTGGCAAAAGCATCTATGCTAATCAATCCTCAAACAATAACTCTCGTTAATCAACGATTGAACGCAAGCATTATCGATAAGCTCACCTAGCCACTAACCATCCTAGACAAATACTCTCGTATGTAAGGCTTGATTAGCACTTAATAATCCGATGCAGAATTTCATCGAACACCTCTCGTCATGAAATTTCATAAATTCTAAACAAACTTGATCGGGGTTCATCTAGCATTAAAATCTCATACTAAGAATAAATCTATAGACTAGCAATCCTAAACTCCATCAATCTATGCATAATCACCCTCACCCAATCCATCCCCCTAAGGTTCTAGATTAACTACTCACTCATGATCATGTTAACACAAAGCAATTGAATCGTGGCAGTTGAACATGATTAAGAGATAAGGAATCAAGGGAATATAATTCTGAAAATCGTTTTAAACTGAAATCAAAATCAGATTCCTACAATTGTTTCTCTCCCTTCTCTCTCAAGAACACTTGCGAGGCTTAAGAAAAATCATAGCCTCCTCTAATCTGGGTTCTATAGGCTCTTTTAAAGCCTAAACACGAAAATGTCCTCATTACAGATCATAAAACCCGGTTCAAACCGGCTAAGGCAAATTAGATCTGATTGCTGCGCGTGTCATGTGCAGCCTCGACCGCGCCACCTGCGGTCTGTCTTCGCCGCAGCAGTGCTCCGCCAAACGTTCGGGAAAACTTGTCGAATTACCTTGGTGCTGCTCCCACCGATGGAACCGACCGCTGGTAACCTTCGGTGTCTCGACCGCAACAAGTGCTCCACCAAGTCTTCGAAAACTCTCGTGGACGTCTTGATGCCTCGCATCTGGAGCTGACCCAGGAGGTGTGGTCTGTCTTTACTGGCGACCGTTGGGAGCTCTCGAACCTTCCGACTCCATCCTTTGCTCCTTTTTGCTAGATAAGTCCACTCCTATGCTCCATTTTCAGCCAACACTCTAGAAGGAACATGCAAATGCAAACTCGATTCTAATATGCACCTAATGCCCAAAAGTCATGCAAAATGCTATGAAAATGAATTCAAAACAAAGGTTTGAAAGTGCTAAAAACACAACATATCAATTCCCCCAAACTTGCCTTTTGCTTGTCCGCAAGCAAACAACAAAATTCGAGCCGGGAGAAAGGTTTGAAGGCGGGGACTCATAACCACGAGAAGGTTATCCAAGCTACCAACACCATACAACCAAGATAATCAATTAAGCCAAACAAGGCATCAAGCAACACAAGATCGGATCTCTATTCGATCTCCACAAGCAATTATGCAATCAACTCTTTAACATTCATTTAAGGTGTGGCGTGTAGTCTCGCTAAGGGATTGTCAATCGCTTTCAATCGGTTTAGGGAAAGGCTATTTAGAGGTGGTTTCTTTATAAGTGAAGGGTTTCTCTCAAGAAAACAGGGAATGCTTGACATTAGGCAAAATCCATCTAAGACCGGAAACAATTCATGCATACAAGTTCAACCTCTATTGTTCCACCCAATCCTAGACTTCTGCTCCCAAATCAAACTCCCACTCTCATCCTTAGATGCATATCTCTAAAATCGCTTTTTACTTCCTTCTTTTCTTTCACTCACCCCAACCTCTCTTTTCTTTTAACAACTATCCAAAGAGAATCATTTTCCTCATTCGCACATTGACTCTATTTATCTATTTTCTTTGCACATTGGCTTCCTCATTCTTTTCTTTTCTCTTTTTTTTTTTTTTTTTTTTTTTTTTTAATTTATTTTGGAGGAAGCAATCAAAGCACATTACAAAGCTTAGAGTCTAAATCACTTATCTTAATTGAATTCCCTTAGAATTTCACTTCATCCCTTAACCCTCACTTTCTTTTTCATCTCTCAATCACCATCACCAAGTACAAACTAAACCACCTAACACTCTACATATTTTCTCAATTCACGACTTAGATGCTAGCCATTGATGTTCTAGCTCCTATAATAGAGGTTAAGCCTTGTCGTCTCCAATACTCTCAAGTTTTTGCCCATGTAAACATTATCAAGAAAAAAGGCCTCACAAACACACAAGAATAGCAATGGTCGAACAAAGGCTTTGGGTTTTGGGTGTGGGACTATCCTAATGGTGAGGATAGCTACTTGAGTCAACAAAGAGTGGCAAAGTGAATAAGAAGCTCAAGTATTTTAAAGTGACCATGAAAGCATTTGAACCCCCTAAGCGAGATAACTAAGTTCAAATTAAGTTCCACTTAGATAGAGTTGAATGCAAGCTAGCAAGTTTCGACCTATGAGACTATCTTTCGAGTTGAAGAGATCAAAGAGCAAAGATTCAAGCATTTCAAGATCAAACAAGCGCTACAAGACTATTATCAAGGTGATCGCGCCTTAAGCTAAGAACTTCTCATGGTAGTTTTAATCATTGCCCCCTATGCAAATGGAAATGCAATCCTATATGCTTCTAGACTCGATCCTAAGTGATAAAAATGACACTGCAAACTATATAGAAATTTTTTTTTTTTTTTTTTTTTGTGCAATTAGCAACCGAGTCTCTCCCCCAAACTTATTTCGCACCGTCTCGGTGCGAGAATAAATCCGAGAATAAGACTACACAAAAAGGAAAACTATATACAAGGGGAGGGGGTGGTACCTAGTACCAAGTGTCGGAGCCGAATGAGTACGACTCATTGCTCGAGGCGGGAGCCGGTGGTGTGGGTGAGCGTGTAGCACGTCTCTTCCTCCGTCTTTGGCGCGGCTCGTACGAGGAGGCTCGGGCTGGCGCTTGATCATCGTCCGTTGGGTTCGGTTCTCCTTGAAAGGAGTGTCTCGTCCCAGCATCGTTCTCCATCGGGACCTCGGTATCATCTCTCGTGGGCTCCGGATCCTCTCTATGTCTCATGCCCGTGTCAGCTATGTCATCCCGTCGGGTACTAGAGCACCGCCCTTTAGTTCCCTTCTAGTCAAGTATTTCACTTGGTTCATGACTTTCTTGAGTGACCTTCCTTGCCATTTGCATAGTCGTTGAAGCATGTTGATGTGCTTGTGGTTAGAGCGTTTTGACGAGGGGGAATCGGTTCATCCCAAGGCTGGAAATCATATCGCGCGCTCCCATACACTCTCGCGCGGTGGTGGTATGTCCTCGTCTTCGGGTCCAAGATCCTGTGGGACTTGTGTCGAGCTCTCCCCCATGCTCTTCCCGATTCTAGTGAGCGCTCCATCGCGTAAAACATCATATAAGATAGGCTCGTCGTAGATGAATTTGATGTTGTCTGCGGTTCCAAGAGACGGTAGGTGATGTTTGGTAGAAGAAACTTCTTGGCTTCGTTGGTGCTGCTGAAACTTGTATCCGGCGATGTGCCAAGTGAACCGCAAAGGAAATGTGTCCCGGAGGTATTGGATGTCTATACTCTCAAGCGGGACTCTCGTCGAGTTAGCTCAATTCCCTTAGCTTGGAAGAGCGGTGTTAGCAAGCCTCCAATGCTTACTTGAGGCGTTTTATCCGGTGTGATCATGACCCAGTCTTGGATGTAGAGAAGGTAACGCACAAAAATCCCGACCACACTCACGTCAACTATGTTGGCCTCGATGCCTCGATCGTTATTGAGAAATTTCATCAATGGTGCAAGCCCCACCATAAGAAATCTCATCTCCGGATCCTTCATCGTTCCGCTTTCCTCCGCAAAAGAATGTGTGGGCTATGGCCTTGTGAGCATAACGGATGGCGGGGTTCGAATGTTTGACGACTTCGTGAGACCCTTGGCGTAATGCCCAGAACCAATCGCATCCCACACGAGGAATGGCTCGAGATCGAGCGTCCCTATGGATAGATGTATGCCTCTCGGGAGGCCATAGATGTTGCTCACCTCATAAGTGACCTTGTATCGCCTCCGGTTCGCCATGAACTCAATGTATCCGACATCATCCCACTCAAGCTCCGAGGCTTATTCTCTCGAGCTCTAAAGGTAAGGAGGAACTCTTTGGTAAGGTCGGCATAGGTATCGGAGGCTAGACTATGAACTGTAAGCCCCATATACTCAAAGATCGCTGAACATCCTCATAAAGCCCTTCGCTGTCAAAAACTCAGCGTCCGGATATCGAGTCGCTACAAAATTTAAGACCCTTTCCTTTCCAGTTCCGAAAACCTCGCTTTCCAGTTGAAGTGTACTTTGTTGAGGTCGGGAATCCTCGGGACCACTAGCATCTCCCGATGGTTCGGTCGCTTTCGCCGTTCCCTTACGTGATCGCTCTTGAGAGGCGGTAGCCTTTCCTTTACCCTTAGCTCGTCTCCTTGATTCCTGATTGTCCTCTTCTCTTCCTACTATAGTCATTATCACCTACAAAACCATCCCACAAATAAAGGCACAATTAGTTTAGTTTTGTAAGAGATCAAAACATAAACTCATTTAAAACTCAAATAACCCAATTCTTTTTTTAATTCAACACCAAGATGTTTTCAAACCTAGTAGTCTTCTAGGATCTTGCTTAGAATATCATTAGCTATCTATTGAAACCACAGTCTTCAAATTCCCCTAAAATTTCGTTTTTCACACTATGAACCCTAGAATTTTGATTTTTGAATTAACCATAAAAACTGAAAATTCAAGGAAGCAATAGCTAAACGAAGTAATTGGTAATGGTTTGCACATCAATATGGATTAAATTCTCTCCCATTGCATCCCTAATTCACGAATCTATGCATTGCCCAAAGGTTCAAAAATTTTTTTTTTTTTTTTTTTTTGAAATTTATACCTTAGATTCGGATGAATGGATGAATTAGATGAGGAATGAAGCAGGAATTACTCAACAGATGCTTGAAAAACTCGGATTTAGCATTTGAAATCATGAAAAACACTTGAGAATTGAGAAAGTTCTTGAGATTTCAAGGTTTATGATTTTAGGTTTTAAAGAATAATGAGATTAAAATCGATTTGGGGAAGAAGAAGTAGTGTAAAATCCGGTGAAAATCGATTTGGTTTGACTTAAATGAACCAGTTTAAACCGAAAATCGAAATAAGGAGACTTACCTGGGCTCACCAATGGTCTGTCTTCACCGCTGGAAGTGACTCGGGAGCCTTCTTCGGTCTGTCTGCAGCAGCAGCTCCCCAAACGTTCTGGAAAAATTGTCAAAACACACTCTGCGGTGTATGCCATTGTAGTAGAACGCAGGTGCTCGTCGGTCTGTACAATCAATGCTGTATTGAGCGTTCGGAAAAATAGTTCGAGCCTATAGCGGTCTGTCTTGACCGAGGGTCGACCATTGGCGAGAAATTTCTCCAAACACTTCGATTCCACCTTCCTTGAACCTATTAGTCAAAAACATGAAGTAAAAAGATAAAATGAAAGAAAAATATGTACAAGGATACCATGGGAATGCCTCCTGCCTTCGTTTAATGTCATGAGCTCGACTTCCCTTGGCGTCTATTGGGATGGTGGATCCGAGAGATATGCAGATTGCACCTTCCTTCGATGTGACATTTGCCAAGTCACGGCTTCAACCTCGACCATTCACAACAAACCCTGTACCTTCCTTGTTCTTCAAAACAACAAGCGCCATAGGCGTACCTCCCCAATAACAAAGGGACCCGACCACGAGACTTGAGCTTTCAGGAAAGAGCTTGGCGAGAGTTGAACAGAAGGACTTCATCACCTTCTTTGAAGTTCCTTGGCACTATCTTCTTATCATGAAAGGCCTTGGTTCTCTCCTTGTAGATTTTTGAGCTTTCATAAGTCTCAATTTCATCTAACCTCATTGCAACTGTATCAGCGCTTCTCCTCCATGGTCTTGATATCAAAGTTGAGCAGTTCGCCCACATGGCTTTGTACTCTAGCTCAACAGGGGAGGTGACAAGATTTCCCATATAGAAGGTTGAATGGTGTGGTACCTATTGGGGTTTTGTAAGCTGTTCTATAGGCCCATAATGCATCATCAAGTTTCATCGACCAATCTTTCCTAGTAGTGCTCTATCCTTCTCCGGGATTGCTTTGATCTCTCGGTTAGAAAGCTCGACTTGACCACATGTCTGCGGGTGATACTGGACTTGCCACCTTGTGTTTCACTCCGTGCTTCTTCAACAAACTCTCAAACACCTTGTTGATGAAATGAGAACCACCATCACTGATTACATCTCGGTACCAAACCTTGGAAAGATGATTGATTTGAAAAGCTTCAACACAACCTTGGCGTCATTTGTGGGGCTTGCTATAGCCTCTACCCACTTCGAAACATAGTCTACCGCCACAAGGATGTATTGGTTACCATAAGATGATGGGAATGGTCCCATGAAATCAACTCCCCACACATCAAATATCTCCACTTCTAGGATTGGGGTTTGAGGAGTTTCGTTTTTCTTGCTTATGTTTCCTTCCCTTTGGCAAGGATCACACCTCGAGATGAATTCAAACGCGTCCTTGAACATAGTCGGCCACCAAAATCCAGCCTGGAGTGCCTTTTGAACCGTTTTGAAAGTGGCGAAATGTCCCCCAATGGTTGAACCGTGGCATAAAGTCAACATACCCTCAACTTCTTCTTCAGCAACACACCTCCGGTATAGGTTATCTTTGCAGAGAGTGTACAAGTAGGGCTCGTCCCAATAGTACCGTCCTATGTCTCTGAAGAACTTCTTCTTGTGATAAGCATCAAGGTTCGGTGGTTCTCTTTCACAAGCCAGATAGTTCACTATATCACCATACCAAGGAAGTTTCTCACTCAAACTCTGAACCATCTCAAGCTGATTGTGGGTGTCGTATGTAGAATGTAGTAGAGTGATCGCTAGAAGTTGTTCCTCAGGCAAAGAGTCATTGATTGGTATGTCCTCAACAACTCTCATCCTAGATAGGTGATCAGCAACGCCATTTTCAGTTCCCTTCTTATCTTTAATCTCCAGCTCGAACTCTTGGAGCAGTAAGATCCATCCCAGTAATCTCTGCTTTGCATCCTTCTTCGCCAAGAGGTGTCTCAATGCTGCATGATCTGTGTGCACAATGACCTTGGAGCCAACCAAGTAAGACCGAAACTTCTCAAAAGCAAATACTATAGCTAGCAGCTCTTTCTCTGTCGTGGCATATTTCACCTGTGCATCATCGAGAGTTCTACTAGCATAGTATATCACATGAAGCTTCTTCTCTTTCCGCTGTCCCAGAACTGCTCCAACTGCATAGTCGCTAGCATCGCACATTATCTCAAAAGGTATACTCCAATCTGGTGCTTGAACAATAGGTGCACTCACTAGCTCTTTCTTTATTATCTCAAAGGCTTCCATGCATTTTTTATCAAACTCAAAACCAACCTCTTTGCAGAGCAACCGTGTGAGAGGTCTAGCAATCTTTGAAAAGTCCCCGGCAACGGCGCCAATTTGGTTGATAAGATTTTTCAATCCGGGTTACCAAATAACCCTAAGTATCGTTGTAATACTTAAGGGTCGAATCCACGAGGAAGCGAGATTCAACACAATAACAATGCAAGTTATGTCTTGAGCTAAGCTAAATAGAAATATTGGGTTTTCGAATGTAAACTTTGTAAGTAAATTCAAACTAAATTAAACAGAAATAAATGACTTTGGATTAAAATATATCTAAAGAAAGAACCAAGGGAATTATGGATATGCAAGGGGTAATCACTATTCTAATCAATGGAGTTTACTCTTAACTAATCAATTCGATTTATAGGCCTAGAACACTAATGTAAACTAATCCACTCTCGTGGCAAAAGCATCTATGCTAATCAATCCTCAAACAATAACTCTCGTTAGTCAACGATTGAACGGCAAGCATTATCAGTAAGCTCACCTAGCCACTAACCATCCTAGACAAATACTCTCGTATGTAAGGCTTGATTAGCACTTAATAATCCGGTACAGGAATTTCATCGAACACCTCTCGGTCATGAAATTTCATAAATTCTAAACAAACTTGATCAGGGTTCATCTAGCATTAAAATCTCATACTAAGAATAAATCTATAGACTAGCAATCCTAAACTCCATCAATCTATGCATAATCACCCCTAATCCATCACCCCTAAGGTTCTAGATTAACTACTCACTCATGATCATGTTAACACAAAGCAATTGAATCTGTGCTTGGTTGAACATGATTAAGAGATAAGGAATCAAGGGGAATATAATTCTGAAAATCGTTTTAAACTGAAATCAAAATCAGATTCCTACAATTGTTTCTCTCCCTTCTCTCTCAAGAACAATTGCTAGGTTTAAGAAAAATCATAGCCTCCTCTAATCTGGGTTCTTTTGGCTCTTTTAAAGCCTAAACACGAAATTGGCTTCATTACAAATAATAAAATCCGGTTAAAACCGGTTAAGGAAAATTAGGTCTGATTCTCGGGTACGCCTGCGGTGTGTCATGGCCGCTGCCTCTGACCGCTAGCCGCCTGCGGTCTGTCTTCGCCGCAGCAGGTGCTCCGCCAAACGTTCTGGAAAACTTGTCTGAATTACCTTCGGTCTGCTCCCACCGATGGAACTGACCGCTGGTAACCTTCGGTGTGTCTCGACCGCAACAAGTGCTCCACCAAGTCTTCTGGAAAACTCTCGTGGACGTCTTCGGTCTGCCTGCACCGCTGGAGCTGACCGCAGGAGTGTTGCGGTCTGTCTTTACCGCTGGCGACGACCGTTGGGAGCTCTCGAACCTTCCGACTCCATCCTTTGCTCCTTTTTGCTAGATAAGTCCACTCCTATGCTCCATTTTCAGCCAACACCTGTAAAGGAACATGCAAATGCAAACTCTATTCTAATATGCACCTAATGCCTAAAAGTCATGCAAAATGCTATGAAAATGAATTCAAAACAAAGGTTTGAAAGTGCTAAAAACACAACATATCACTATGCTAAAGTTCTAATTAAATTCGAAAAAAATGTTGAACTGAATATTTGGAGAGATTTTGTGAAATTTTTAATAAAAGATATTGAATAGTAAATGTTATCACAAACATAAAATAATAATTCATGTTCATAACTATTTATGTTGATGATTTTATCATTTTAAATTTTACCAAAAATATATTTTTAGTCATGTACTATTTTAGGCTTAGCTAACTTTTGCAACTTAATGATTCGATTATTGAGCTCTTTAGATGCAAATTGTTTATTTGTAGACTCAATATTTAAATACTCCTATGGAGATTGGAAAACTTAGGTGACAACTCAACTTGACATCTAAATATTGAAACAAATGGCCATTGTAAAGTATGGAATTTTGAAAATGATATTGTTGAGAGAAGGATCCGTTCTGTGCAAAAGTAAAATGATTTGTGGAGCATAATTTGTTAAAGTGGTTTATGATCCCAAAGGAAAAACCCAAGCTACCAACTTTCTCTTTTCCATGTATCTATCATATGCTTTAGATCCAAATTTTCATGAATGCAATCACTTTCTAAATATAAATTGAGTTTTTCATCTCTTTATTATACATTTAATATCAAGAAAACTTCCATCAAGTTTTGATTAAGGCTTGTTTGTTGAAGTAGCGAAATTTAGAGCAGCACAACCACAAAAATCAACTGTACTTGGTCACCATTTACAAATATGAAGTGCATATAGCAATAGAACAGTGTTAAATTTTAAAAATCATATACTCCGTTCAGTAAAATGAAAAACACGCAACTACAATGGTTCAACAAGTATTTCATGTAGAATGTACGTTTGTCTCTCTTTTTGAACAAAATATAATTTATTTTAAATTTAAAATACTTGTGTATTACTTTTACCGGTCTGTACAATTTTACCCAAAACAATTGTTTTTGGTCTTTTCAAATTATTATATCAAAGTAATTAGGCACTTTCTATGTATACCAAGATATTATAAAAGTTGGTGGAATAAAATTCAACGATCTTTGTTTTAGTCGTCAATGGTATCATACGAGTAGATTAGATTATTAAAATATGTACAAAAATGTATGTCGGTTTGAAACGGGTGTGTTTGCTATAGCCTAAACATAAAACTATCAAAATAGACAATTTATGTAACATCTATCTAACACCAAAAATCATATTTTCAGAGTAATAAATTTGATTTATATAATGACTAATTAAAGATATGATGTGAAAGAGTAACACACTAACACACGCATATGTATAAGGTAAAGCGTGTAAAATAATAAAACATCGAATCGAAGAGTATGTGAAAGTGTTTGGTGTGTATAAAAAGAAAAGAAAAAGAGGGGAAATCGAGAAATTCGATATCCGAATGAGAAGCAAAGGGTGATTGAAGCGGATCGTGAATGGACACATTAAAGGCTTAATAAAATGGAAAATAATAAAAAAAGGGATAGTTTTAATTTTAAAATAAAGTGAAAGTGTTGTAGCGATGGATGAACATGAAGTACTGATGCTTCCCTGGGAACAGAGAAAGCCAAGAAGAGCTTTTGCTTTACTTCTCTTTTTCACTTTGATCATCTTTAAAAGTTCCGATTTCAATCTTCTCCATTACTTCTCCATAATTAACGAATATCTATTACACGCACGGTCGCACGTACACATACCCCATTTTCAGTCCATGGACCATGTCATTATTTTTTTTACTGTCGAGGTTGATACCTTTTTAGTTTAAATATTGATCTGCAATGTTAGCTTTATCATATAGTTTTATTCCAAACGATATTTTGCTAATATAAAGTGTAATATCTTAGATTCGAAAATTTTGCTGGTGTGGGGAAGTTTTAAATAAGGATAATTTTATAGCTATAACCAGACTTCTAAAACATGGCTCTTTTTGTTGTTTATGGTCGAAGACATGGCTCTTTAAAAACGAACAATTCAACATTTTACACCACCAAAGGCCCAAACCATGCATGTCTCATTTCCTATAATATTCTTCGATTTTATTACTATACATTTATCATTAAAATTTTGAGAGAGGTGACTTATCAAGATAAATATTTATATGATTGTTTTTTTATATATATCATCACACATGTTACCTTTGCCATATATATACAACTAGTCAAACAGAATAATTAGTTCGATAAATATGAATGATCATTGCGTATTTCTATTCAATTATGCGGCGGATAAAAATTATTCCGCCAAGAAAGCTCATTACTTGTTACCAAAATCAATAACTAAGTATATTTATCGAAGTAAATGATTTAATCAAAGATCGTGCCATGTATTTGCACACAACAATACCCCCTCAAACTCCTAATGATTACACATGATACGTAATAAAGATTAATTATGTTGTATTAAGATCATTGGAGGAGGGATACGCGAGTAATACACATATTGTGAAATGTCTGGGATTTAACTGCTCTCTTTTTAAAAACGTTCTTGTTAAGTGATTGAAAAAAGTGATATGGCTCTTATACCTTCAATTCAATTTATCGAGTATACAATTTTTTTTTGGAAATATTAGTTACCAAATTTATTGAAAGCTAGCTGATTGTTAATATCGTCCAATGTTGCAGGTAAATGTATTATTAGTAGAATAAAATATAGGCATAGTAGGTAATATATTATATAGGTCGTTAATATATATATATATATATATATTTATCTCCTACATATTATTTGAGAAATGTTATAAAGATTTTAACCAGCTTTATTGTGTTATATTACATAAATTGCCATTGTATTTTTATATATTAACAAACAAATTAACTAAATGCTAAAAGGTTAAAAATGTCAAGATATATTCTCAGAATCTGAATCAGGCTGATATTTTATTTTTTCAAATCATACTAATAGTTATAATAATTTTATATTTAGTTAATTAATTCCCTAATAAATAGCACCTGAAATAAGTATATAGATATTTCAAATTTTAATATTTAATATTTTAAAATCTGTTCATTTTTATTTAATATCTTCTAAATAAATATGAAATTGTTTAATTAGAGTATTTAAACAATATAGTTTTTCAACCTTTTAAATAAAGTCATTAAGGATACAATAATAACAGTTATTACTTTTCACAAAAAATTAAACTCAATTTTTTACTCTTATTAATTATTGAAAAAAATTAAAATTTATTTTTTTACCATCCAACTTTAAATCATCCAGATTTTTAAATATTCTAATTTTTACAATAAGTCAAGACGGGTGAGAACAGATAAAAACGGGTCAAAACGGATCATGAGGGATATATTGGAGTAAATCAAATAGTTATATATTTTTTGAATAATGTGAGAATGTATACATAACACCACTTAATTTTTACAACAAAATTATATTATAATCTAACTTATTGAATAACAAATATAAAACCACACAATTATATATTATTAATTTTAGTTAATACAACACAAACAATATATAATAATAATAATAAATAAAATACTAAAACCATGAAATAAATATAAATTAAAACGATAATTTATAACAATATAAACTAATGAAGTATGAACTATATATTTCCTGTTACTATATAATATGTTGATTAATTATGAGTTTATTGTTTTGGATCGAACAATCTTGTATTTATATTAGAGTAATTAAATGCGGAGCTAATAATGTTCTGTAAGTGAATAGCACGATGCCGTTTTGTAGGACGAAAGCGACGTATCCATTTGAGCATGTTAAATGAAGTCAAAAGATCATCACATGATTACTTTCTATTTTCTACTACTTAAATCATATTCTCTATGTTCCTAATTAATTTTATTTTTAGCATTTTTATACATATTAAAAAATACATTAAAAATTAATTATAAATACATTATTTGGTGTGATTAATAATTTTCAATAACTTTAAACTAATAATATTTTGTTATTTTTATTAAACGTTATAATCCATCATTAATGATTAATAAAAATTACATAAAAAACCTAAAAATTATATTTTTTAAACAAATTTTTTTCCGATAAATATGATGATCAGTTAGGAACCGAAGGAGTAATTATCAGTAATCACGCAAACAAGTTTCAGACACGTAAATCAGAATCATATTATCAAAGGGACGAAAAAAATGTTACACTAATAAACAAAGCTCTGTGTGGCCCAGTGGGCTCATTAGTCATTATAATGCTTTAAGATTTCGCATTTCGCATGGCCCAGAGATGTACTGATTCCTTATAATGCCGCCTTGGGGCTCCATCTGCTCAGCTGTATCGCCTCTGGTAGTTTTATTTTCCTTTTGTTTCTCCGATATTTTTAATTTTGAAAGAAAAAATATGTGTTCTGTTTAAAATACCAAACCACTGACCATAATCATATGATCTTAGTCTTAGTTTACTAATCATACATCCAATGACTCTTGTAGCACATACGTATCACTTTGCCCTTAATTCCCAAGAAAAAAAAGTGTGGACAACAGTTAAGCCATTAATGATTGTTCGGTGATTTCAAAAACTCCCAATATGTCTTTTCATTTATTTCCTTTAACTTACCAAAGAATTGATCAAACCTCAATTGACGAGATTACAGGTCGTTGGTCAAATTTAATTTCCTCTAATTTAGCATACTACCATAGAATGTTTTCTTGTTATTCTCTCTTTTCTCACAAGTCAGAAGTAAAAAAGTAGATTTGTAAGAAGAATTATGTAAAAATATACTTACTATTTATCCATTTGCATAAAAATACATTAACTTTTTAGGTATCCAAAAAAATATATTTAGAGACTCTTATTCGATTGAGCTTTTATTTGATTTTAATGGATTTAAAGTTGTAGTTATTCTAAAATTCAATTAGTGGATTTTGATGAAATGATAAGACTCAAATGTGAGTTTTAAATCCATGGCTAAACTTTTTGTATGGATTATCTTGTATTTGAAAATCATTGAAAATAAAATAACTACCTAATATTTTCAAAATATTCATAACAAAATATAACATTCATCAAAACGTTTATAAGAAAAAAAATCCATAAATTTTAATATAAATTATCTTAAAAAAAATGAAAAACTTTATCTCCATATCTAGTTTTCATTATTAGTTGCATCTTTCCACATCGTCTGGGCCTCTGTGCCATTATTTCTCTCCATATGTTTGCATTTTTTGTTCTTGATATTGTGTTCCAAAACCTTTTTCACTGTTTTCAGAATCATCGAATGATATGTTGTCCTCCATGTTTTCATCATCTTCTTCAATAGGAAATTCATCAGACCGACTTGAAAACTGTGACTTGAAAAACGCCAAATATTTTCTCAATCACATTTATTAATGATGCATTGCGATGATTGAATAATTCATGCGGAGTTTCAGGATCACAACCTTGGCCAGTAAAGTCTTGAAGTGATACCTAGTAGCTCGAAAAGGAACAAAAAATTTGGGCATATTTGATCTTAACAAATTACTCGATCTTAACTGTTGACTAATAATCTTGTTCATGGTTAAAACATGTAGAATATCCGATTATGATAAATTCAAAAAATAAAATCTGAAAATGCAATATATTATATTTCCAACAATACTCAATTTTCACATGATCAAAAATTTACATTGATAATTATTTTAAATTAATAAAATAAAATTTTATTATGATATTGTGAGAATCTCTAAAAGCAATTGGGAGAGCATGAGAAAAGATGAAATAATTTAGAAATACTAGGGTAAGAGGTGGTATTTTGTTTACTCATATTTTAGTTAAAAGATTACATCAAAGTCCATCTTTATTAAAATATAATAAAATCATGTTCATATTCAATAACATGTGTTTTTAATGTATTTTAAAATACAATAAACAAATGTTGTATCCAATAACAGCAGATTTTATTGTATTGTTTCAAATACACAATTAAATAAGACTGGATTTCTCTCTGAATTCAAAATACAATCAACACCATTAAAATATAATATTCAATAACCCCACCTAATTTGAATTTTTAAAAATATTTATTAATAAATATTTTAACAGATATCGTGGATGGATATTTTTTTGTCAAAATAATAGCATAACGTCACAACCTCTTTTTTTTGGGTAATGGATATAATGCATAAGTCACAACTTTACGAATTACGACATATTTTCTACATGCACATACATACGGGAATCAATGTATAGCGATCCTATGATTTATTAAAAAATGGCATATTATAAGAAATATAGAGATATGGTACTGATAAAATAAACATTTTACTCTACTTATTCCAATCATAACATCGGTAAACGATATTGGTCTTTGGGTTAAATTTGCATAGCCTATTTTGGTATATATTCCAACTACAGTCGATGCAGGGGTTACCCCGACGAAAACCATCTCTGTAATCTTTGTAAATATCAAACCAATGGGATTGTTGAGCCCATCGAAAATGGCAAAAAAAGAGTGTTGTTCCAAAAATATTTGGTCTAAACTGAAATGACCAAGAACTATTGGGTGCGATAGTTTTGACACCAAGATCATCATCCTTCGACTTGCAATGAACGATCATTGTTAAATCACCACTAAGACGATTGTTAATCTCCACCGTTGTTTTCCTCCAAAAACCCCAATTAGTATCGTAAGAAGGAGAAGCATTTGCAGAAATGGTTTTCTCTTGTGACAACGCTAATAGGATGAGTATTGACAATGTTGCCAACATATTAACTTGTGTTTTTTTTCATTGTAATGGTAATGGTACAATAATATCAACATTGATACATCTTTTTCTATACTAAGCAAAAAGCCAAAGATCGTGAAATAAATTAAAGAGCTTGGAAAAACGTTTCCAATCAAATACATATCATTTTTGACAGATTTTCAAATTTATTCAATTTAAAAGATTTTTTTCCTCATAAAAGTAAAAACTTAAGATTTTTATCCGTATATATGTTATATTAAAAATCTTTCTTTAATAACCATCATCGATACATGGTTTTTTAATAACCATTATCTAAACTCTTAAAAATCGAGCAAGAGCATTTTACATTTGAATAATTTTTAAAATTTCAGATATATTATTTTTAAATTAATTAATAACGATTTAGAAATCGGGATACATTGATTTAATCGTCTACTCTAAAGTCTAAACAAAACAGGTTGAAACGAAAGATTACCGCAACGTTTGGTAAACACCGGTTTAGTAAAAAAACCAAACCGGTTCTTTTAAAAATTTCAGGTCTTGGTGAGATGAACTTCTTGAGGAAGAAGAGTGTAATTAATATGAAGGTCCTCCAAGATTCTTTTAATGGCCAAAGAAAGTTCGGTTCTTCGAAGATTCCTCTCTCTGTATTCCTGAAACGTGATGGTGTGATTGCTGTATAGAGCCATCTTCAGTTTGTTCATGTTCTCTATCTCCTTCACCACCACTGTGTGTATTGGTGACCAATGCTGCGGATTCTGCTCCAAGTGCCTGATCACACAAACCCAATCACTCTTTCAAGATTTTGATCTACAAGTGAGCACAAAAAGAGTTACAAATGATTCAAGATACTTACTCAGCAATTCTTTCTTTGAGATGTGCGATTTTCGAGACTGGTGTCGAGAATGCAATAGAAAATTCCACTGTTTCTCCCATATCCGGACTTCTGAAGTAGTTGCTTATCGGTTTCGTGGCCAAAACAGCGTTTGGATAATACACTTTCTCGTTGTCAAGCTTCAAGAACACTGTCGTTAACAGATTCATTTCTTCAACCAGCATCTGAAAAAAACAAAAGAGTTCGTTTCTATAGAGTATAGAGACATGTGCTATATGAGTTTAGAGGATCTTTGGGGTTGAGGTTTACCGGGATACCATCGACAACACAGCGATCACCGACATCATAAGGATGCATAACGAAGACAAACACAATGGATTCAAAGAGATTTTTGCAAGTGCTTCCGATTATAAAAGCCAGAGCCACGAGTTGGGTGGAGAAGAACAGCAAGACCTTAGTCGTTGCTAGTTCTAGAAGCAGCAGCCAAATGACAACGGTTATCACAATCAAGATCGCAGTCACGAGTTTGTTTAACTGCTTAACTGCTGTTTTTGTGTCGTTCAAAGAATGCGCTAAAGCTCTCCGGCTCGTGTACACCTTAACCTGATCCATTTGCAACACAACACAAGTCACTATAATCAAGAAACAGAGATTTTCATTGGTAACACCACATATTTTTATAGTCAAACTCCTCACCTCTGCAATTTTTTTTATACTGTAACATATCTTTAAGAATAAAGAGCATGAAGGTGTTCTGAGGAGACTTACCACCCATTCTGTGAAAGCTTTCCTTGTGATTTTCCCGGTCTCGGCACCATCAAACAATGGGAACACAAGATCAACCTCTTCCTTGATCATGAACCTACGCAAGTCCTCTTCCTCTATGTAACTGAAATAAGCAAATCCAGTGATTTCCATAAGATAATGCACAAGAAAAGAAGGAAAAAAGAAAGCAAATGAATATTGGAATATTGCTTTCTCACCCGAACAAAGGCTGAGCAACATTTCTGAAGACATGGTAAGCAGCAGCCAGAGCCTCCATTTCACTAGTAATCTCTCCTCTATCGGCTTGCTCTTTCCCATCGCCGTATGCTGTTTCATCCAATGTATCAGAGATTGTAGAGAGACCTGAAGTTCTAACCGCTTCCACCAAAACCCGCATTGTCCAAGCGGAAACTTTCTCTCGCTTCATCTTATGAACTTTCCCCATATCAATCACTTTCTTCTCTTTAACTGTTCCTTTTTTCACTACGCTCGTGAAACTCAAATGGCCTGTGCTTGGCTCACGCCCCACCCTCTCTGCTTCTTCGACAAGTGGAAGACCCGAGAGCGTTTGTAGAACATATTGGTGGAAAACAGATTCTTGAATCCTATCGAAAAAGTTGTTGACGTTGAAGTTGGCTGCAAGGATTTTCAACAAGAGTGTTTTCACCAGCCAAAGGAATGACCCAGTAAGAACGGAAATAAGAGTCCGGGTGATAACATTGAGGGTTTTTGTGGCTGCAGGAGATCGTTTCACGTCTTGGTTGAACAACAAAACCCAAGCAACAAGAATCAAGCAGAGCCATATAAAGACTTGAACACTCTTCTTCAAGCCGTGCACAAAGTAGAGCACTTTTCTCCTCAAAAGAAAGTTTGTTTCTATGAGGAACACAATCAAACGCATGAACCAATTCGTCACAAACATTCCACTGAATATAACCATCACAAGCACCAACCATTTCCACACTTCTAGTCCCCAAAAGGTATGTTTTTTCACAGCATCAATGGTTAAACTCGCAACCAAAGCGCTCAAAACCACCACAAAGAAACCTGACTCTATCAAAGCCAATGTACTTATCTTACTACGCATCTCTTTGTTCATCTTAACCTTTTTGTAGATTTCCTCATCTTCATCTTTCTCCACAACAGCTTTACTTGGAGTTAGCGGTGCTGTTGACCCAACACTCCTGTTCGATTTGTTATTAGGGGAAGCTCTACTAAAAGAAAAACCAGTAGCAAGTTGCTCCTTAACTTCCTCCTCTAGTATAGTTGAGTCTACAGGACAAGATGGATCCACAAACCGGGACTTGGGTTTTGAGTAAACCGACCTTGCAAAAGATTTCCTTTGAGTTAGACCCTCATTGTTCTGATTTGGAGCTCTAGGAGGCTTGTTTGGACTACCAACGAGCTTAGAGATTTCAGGAGAAGGGCTTTTATTGATGGGCACTGCTCTCTCAGACTCTGGTGAAGCCATTTCCTTGGAAGGCTTAGATACTTCATCACCTGGAACATTGATAACAACTTCTCCTCCTCCGTTACTACTCTTTTGTTCAGCCATTCCGAGCACTAAATTTGACAACAATGGCTCTCTGAAAATTTCCCCAAAAACAAGATTAAGAACACTGTCTAAATGATAAAGTAACAATTTTTAATAGCTTCATTAAGATAAAGTAATAAGATTTTGATTAAATGACCATATGGACAAAGGTTTTAATAAGCTCTGCCGCTTGTTCTTAGTTTTTAAGGACAAATGTGGAATCTAAAACCCTAAATCTCTTTAAGCAGAGATTTGTAACATAGCCAATGGATTTGCGAAAAAAAAGATTATTTATCACTACAAAATCTGTAAGAAAGATCCAAACTTTCCAAGAAAAAGAAAAAAAGAACTTGCCCAGAAAAAGCGAAGAAATAAAAAAAAAAATTAGAGTCAAAAGAGAGGAGGAAAACGAGCTTACCAGTAGTGAGAATGTGAGATATAAGAAAATAATCTGATTCTTCTGTGAGTATATTAGCTCATTCTTGAAGAAGAGGACCCAAAAAGAAGGGAGATCTAAGTAGATAGTACACACCACGACTACTTAAAAAATTATGAGAGATGGAAGTGTTCAAAGTTCAAACATTTAGTAAAGTAGAAATGACCTGAAAAAAGAAGCAAATGAGAGCAGCTGAAAAGCAGAGGCGGTGGGAAAATATGGCTTAAACCCAGAAGCCAACAAAATACCAAAAGCCAAATAATTAAAAAACAAAAATGAAAAGAGAAAATAGAAAAGGATTGAGAAGATCTCTTCTCACATGAACAAAACATTCAGACGGGTCCAAAGAGTGATAAATGTCAAGTCTTTTTAAAGCCAAAAATAATAATAATTGAGCATTGTTAGTGGTGGAGAAAATTCCAAAATCATTAGAATAATTGTTAAACGTTTAATGTTTCTCGTTAACAGCAAGATAACTAACATTAAACTAGATGTAAAACCAAATGTATTGTTCACACAAAACTTGGTTTTTAGTTAAAGTATCTAACCTAACCTAGGTCCAATGAATTATAAAATTATCTTCTATTCTATATGTACTACCTGACAGAGAAAGTGCTCTGTCCTAGAATGTCCGGTTAAAATATGTACCATTACTATTTTGTAAAAATTGTCTATACGTATATCTAAAATTTCAAATTTCAAACGCTAAATGTACACGAAATTCGATAAACTCCAGTGGAAAGTAAAACAGAAAATCAATTAACTGGTTGATAAACTAAGCTTTGAAACTTTAAACTGAAATATAATTAACACAGAGAAATGCTTTTTGTTTGACAGCTCTCCAACTGACCATACCACTATATATCTGTCTCCATCATAGGTGTTACGTCGTTGCTAAAGGAGCTTATTTTAATCATTCAGCTAATTAAACTATAGAGCATGTCTAATTGGTCATTGGTCATTGGTCATCACCGATTATTAATCAAAGTACACTTTTTTTTGGTTTAAGGTCAAATTAATCAAAGTATCTTTAAATTCGAGTAACTGGGTACACACACAAAAAAACCGTCCTCTGTACTAAAGTGCCCAGAAAGAAAATACTCTTTTTGTTGTTGTAATAGTAATTGGAGAAAATACACACGTGGATTAGATTTCAAATAATTGGAGAAAAGAAAATGGCGTTATAGTTTGTATAAAGTGAATTATACAAAAGGTACACCAGATTCGATAAATTGAGATAGTATAGTTAGAAACTTATAATCAAACACAAAACCAGTTAAATCGATTAATAGATAAAAAAACTGGGCAACTCTATGTTAAACTACACTTGTTTTGTTATGTACGTTAACACGCACCACTTACACAAGTAAACATTAAAAACTTGACATCGTTAAAACTTACGGCATATGCAAATGTGTATAAATGGAAAAATCTGTAGAAGGAAGCACAAGGATTATCTGATTTATAACTTAAAAGTTTCAAACCCGATTTTCCCAACGTTAACCTTAAAAGTTTCCTTTTTTTTTTAATTTTTTCTAACTGCAATTTCCTTTTTTAGGGTCTCGCTACAATCCCAAAAGTTAAGACCACCTCCATCGATGGTTAGTTATTGAAATCGATTGAATTCTCTTGATTCATGTTGTGGAAAAAGATTTGATGGGTATGTTTCGTCAATTCATCGACTCGAAAATTGTTAATTCTTCCTCTTCCATTCCTAGATTTTCTAATTTTCAACCTTTTTGGGTTACTGCAAAATTGTTTGTATTTGTTAAATCGTTCATAGGTGTTATGTCAATTCAATGGTAATACGTCAATTCAATGGCAGTTAACGATCGTGTTCTTAAGCAATCGTGTATCTTACTTAGCACCAATCAAAGATGCAGGTATTACCAATTCACTATATTCCAATACTTAAAAGAATTCAATGTTTTGTAATTGGGTCCCTTTGTAATTTTGTTATGGTTTCTGAATGTTGTTTGTTATTAGCAATCACGAGCAAGATTGCTTAAGGAATACAAAGAAGTTCAAAGAGAGAAAGTAGCTGATCCTGATTTTCAATTAGTCTGTGATGATACCAACATTTTCAAATGGACTGCACTTATCAAGGTTCCTTTACCAAAATGTTATATTTTGTGTTTCTTTTTTGTATTTTGTTATGTGATGAAATGTTGAACAACAGTTTCAATTACGATAACAAACTCGGTGAAGGTCGGTTTGGAAGTGTGTATTAGGGTCAGCTATGGGATGGATCACAAGTAATTTGATCTCAACAGTTTTCTCTTTTGACCTTAAATTGTTATCTACGACTTCCTTCTTGTTAAAACCTGGTCTTCTTGCAGATTACAGTTAGGAGATTGAAGGCATGGAGTAACAGAGAAGATATAGATTTTGATGTGGAAGTTGAGATTCTTGCCCGTATTCGTCACAAGAATTTGTTGAGTGTTTGTGGTTACTATGCGGAGGGACACGAACGTCTTCTTGTATATGAATACATGCCAAATTTGAGCTTGGTTTCGCATCTTCATGGTCAGCATTCAACTGAATGTCTTCTAGATTGGACCAAGAGAATGAAGATTGCTGTAAGCTCCGCTCAGGCCATTGCGTGAGTCTCATAATCTGAAACCGTTTGTGAAAAGTTTTAATATGTCATATATTTTCTATAAATGTTGGATTATAAATTTAAACAAAAACAAAACCACATTATTAATAAAGAAATAAAAATTTAATTCCTAAGACACCCTTGAAAAGTAACTAATGGAGGGTGAAAAACTAATGTATATTTAGTAGGGATCTTAAATTAAAATATTATTAGATTTAATATTAATTAATTCTTAAGATACCCTAATGGGTGTGATGGTCTAAAAAAAACTTGGAAGACTTGAACCCAAACTCTATAAATGTTTCATTCCCTCCTCTCTTTCACTACAGTTTCGATTTTTCTCTCTTGCTGCAAAATTTGTTCAAGTTTCTCTCGCTGCAATTTCCTCGATTGATTCACTTTTCTCTAAGCTTGTAACTCAGTTTGAGTTTAAAGAAACCCTAGCGCAAACTCTTGTTGTTGCAAATATGCCATCAAACGAAGAGTTCATTAAATTCTTAGGAAAAGATAGTTACGGTTCGGTTGATCTCGTCAAATACACTAGAAGCGACGGCTCCTCGTTTCAAGTCGCCGTAAAAATCTCTGACGCCAATGATTACGATTCTCTCAACAGAGAGATTGAGATCCTGTCTGAACTCAGAGGATATCCGAATATCATTCTATTCTACGGGAACTATCTAGAAGAGGGTGTCAGCGTTTACGGACACAAAGTCTATAAGTTGCTTCTTGAGTACGCATCCGAAGGAAGTTTAAGTTCTTTCATGGACAATTACACCGACAGAAAATTACCGGATCCGATGATCAGAGACTTCACTCGTATGATTCTTCAAGGGTTAATTTCGATTCATGGCCACAGTTATGTTCATTCTGATCTCAAATCAGATAACCTTCTTATCTTCCCGTGTGGAGACTCTTCGTACGAGTTGAAGATTTCTGATTTTGGAAACTGCACAGAAGTCGAAAAAGTTCCAACTCACTGGGAAGTTGATTATCCGTATGTGGGAACGCCTAATTACATGCCGCCGGAGTCTTTTCATGACGGTGCAGTAAAAAAAACCCTAGATTTGTGGTCGTTAGGGTGCATTGTGTTGGAGATGTATACATGTGAGATGCCATGGAACGATGTTGAAATTGATGATATCAAGATTCTTCTAGACGACGGTAAAACGCTAGAGATTTCGGAGAGTGTGCCTTGCGATGCAAGAGAGTTTCTTGAAACGTGTTTTGCAAGGAACCCTGAGGATTGAGGAAACGTTTATGAGTTGTTGTCGCATCGGTTCTTGAATCGAGAAGAAGAGAAGTCGGAGAAGATTGTGGTCACCGTCCCTGAAAAGAGAAACTCGTTTTTGTCGAAGTTGAAGTTGAGAATCAAACGAGCTTCGAAGATAACAATGTATATTCGAAAGAACCCTTGAACTTGAAGGTTTTTCCATCTAAGGCTCCACAGTTTAAGAAAGTTCTGAACAAATTTTTGAGGTTGAAGAAAATTCATCTGAAGCCCTTGGATTCCAATTTAGTTTATGTTCACTAGCTAATGTGATGAATTAATCTTTCTTAGTTACTTTTAGTATGTAGTTGGCAAGTTACATGTTGATGCAAATATAAAATCTCATCTCTTATAATCTGTATGTTTTTCTTTATTTTTGATAATTAGTAATCTGTATGTTACGACATTAACTACTAATATAGTTTTCCACTGAAGAAATTTTTGGATAATTAAATATTGACATCTTTAAGACTTTAACTAGTATGTTTCACTTTGTGTTGTATCTGCGATCCAAGGTGCTTCGAAGCCTTAATTTAACATGAATTCAAGACTATTTTTCCCATATTTTTTTAAGTTGCCTCTCATCCATGGAGATGTCAGCAATCGTAACCATTAAGATTATGCCATTATAAACATGTTTAAAGAGGTGGAATCAAATGAATGAATGATATCTTTGTTTGAGCAGAATTGGTTTCTCAAAAATTGTATATGTTGGGAATTATCTGAAGAAGAGGACCTTGAAATTGGAGAATAATTACATAGCTTAGCAATAAAAATAGGATTAGCTGATGAAAATTTCTTTGGTTCACTCTCTCATTAGTGCTACTGTATATGATCAATTTTGGTAATGTAACCAAAACTATTGGATCATTAATTAATTTTAAAATTCTTGTCAAAATCCCATTATTATTCGATTTATTTTTAAGGATACTTCGAAAGATTTAAAGGTGTCTTCACTTTTGCCGAGCGTCTCCGGCAGCTCAACGATGGTGACTCGCTTACGACTCGTTTCGAGATCTTCTCGTCACGCCACCGTCAAGTTCGCTGCGTCTACCTCGACATGCTCATTTCGTCTCTTCTCTGCATCCTCCGACAAAACTCACCC
>CM051382.1:20080190-20430190 GCA_028015245.1 Cardamine occulta | reverse complement strand
TGAATCCGAATCTCAACCCGACGAAGCCCCGTCTCTAAATTCCGTCACCGGAGACGGAGAACGAAATGAAAATCTACGGAATCTCCGAGTTCTTCTCCAGCAGAATCGAATTGAAACGGCGCGTGGTGTTCTCTCTTCGCTGGTTCAGCCAGATTTTGCGCCTTTCACATCGCCGAAAGAACTCTTCTCCGCCTTCTCTCTATCATCTCCATCGCTGAAACACGATTTCTCCTACTTGCTTTTCTCCGTGCTAACGGAATCTAAGATGATTTCTGAAGCTCCGGATTTGTTCTTCGCCATGAGGGATGAAGGTATTTTCCCCAGCTCAGATTCATTAACCGTTTTACTCGATCATCTTGTGAAGACAAAACAATTCAAAATGACTATAAACGTGTTTTTGAATATCCTGGAATCTGATTTCCTTCCGAGCAAGTTCATGTATGGCAAAGCAATTCAAGCCGCCGTCAAATTGAGCGATATAGGTAAAGGTTTAGAGCTGTTTAATCGGATGAAGCATGATAGAATCTTTCCCAGTGTGTTTATTTACAATGTACTTATTGATGGGTTGTGTAAAGCGAGAAGGATGAAAGATGCAGAACAGTTGTTCGACGAAATGCTTCGAAGAAAATTATTGCCTTCTTTGATAACGTATAACACGTTGATCGATGGATATTGCAAAACTGGGAATCCAGAAAAGACTTTTAAAGTGAGAGAACGCATGAAAGCGGAAAACGTAGAACCGAGTCTGATTACATTCAATACTTTGCTTAAGGGTCTGTTTAAAGCTAGAATGGTGGAAGATGCAGAGAATGTTTTGAAGGAAATGAAGGATCATGGGTTTGTACCTGATGAGTTCACCTTCAGTATTCTGTTTGATGGTTATTCAAGTAACCAAAAAGCTGAGGCTGCTTTGGGTGTTTATGAGACAGCTGTTGATTCTGGCGTGAAAATGAATGCTTTTACGTGTAGCATTTTGTTGAATGCGTTATGCAAAGAAGGAAAGGTAGAGAAGGCGGAAGAGATTTTGGGGAAAGAAGTGGGTAGGGGGCTTGTTCCGAATGAGGTTATTTATAACACGATGATTGATGGATACTGTCGAACAGGTGATCTGGATGGAGCTCGGATGAAAATCGAAGCCATGGAGAAACAAGGGATGAAGCCTGGTCATTTGGCCTATAATTGTCTGATTAGGAGATTTTGTGAATTAGGGGAAATGAGAAATGCTGAACAAGAGGTTAAAGAAATGAAACTGAAGGGAGTTGCTCCTAGTGTGGAGACATATAACATCATGATTGGGGGCTATGGGAGAAAGAGTGAATTTGATAAGTGCTTCGACGTTTTTAAAGAAATGGAAAACAACTGGACAATGCCGAATGTCATTAGCTATGGAAATCTGATAAATTGGTTGTGCAAAGGTTCTAAGCTTCTTGAAGCTGAGATTGTTAAGAAGGATATGGAAGACAGAGGGGTTTCACCCAATGTAAGGATATATAACATGCTGATTGATGGTTGTTGCTCAAAGGGGAAGATAGAAGATGCTTTCCGATTTTCCGAGGAGATGCTCAAGAAAGGAATAGATTTAAACTTGGTGACTTATAACACCCTCATCTATGGGTTGTCTATGAATAGAAAATTAGCAGAAGCTGAGAACTTGCTTCTCGAAATCTCAAGAAAGGGTCTAAAACCAGATGTAATCACGTATAACTCGCTAATATCTGGATATGAACGTGCTGGTAACGGGAAAAGATGTATCGCAATGTATGAAGAGATGAAGAAATCAGGAATACAACCCAATATGAAAACATATAATCTTTTGATCAGTGCGTGCACCGAGGAGGGGATAGAGCCCACAGAGAAAATATTTGGAGAGATGTTGTTGAAACCAGACATATTAGTTTACAATGGGGTTCTTCATTGCTACGCCGTACACGGAGATATGGATAAGGCTTTTAGTTTGCAGAAGCAGATGATGGAGCAGAGTATAAGAATGGATAAGACAACCTACAACAGCTTGATTCTGGGACAACTGAAGGTAGGAAAGCTATGCGAGGCTAGAAGTTTGATTAACGAGATGAAAGCCCGGGAATTGGATCCTGAAGCTGATACATATAACATAATAGTGAAAGGGCATTGTGAAGTGAAGGATTATATGGGAGCATATGTTTGGTACAGAGAGATGCATGAGAAAGGTCTGCTATTAGATATTTGTATAGGCGACGAGCTAATGGCTGGGCTTAAAGAAGAATGGAGGTCAAAGGAGGCAGAAATTGTCATTTCTGAAATGAATGCACGCAAGCTAGGTGATGTAGCAGTTATCAACATTAAAACTCTATGAGACTAACTTGACAGCGCTAAAACTTACGGCATATGCAAATGTGTATAAATGGAAAATCTGTAGAAGGAAGCCCAAGGAGATTATATTATTTATAACTTAAAGTTTCAAACCAGAATTAATTATCATACCCGACTTTCCCAACGTTAACCTTATAAGTTTCCGTTAAAAACTCAAGTCAAAGACTTGAACCCACCAAACTCTATAAAGGTTTCATTCCCTCTTCTCTCTCACTACAGTTTCGTTTTTCCTCTCTTGCTGCAAAATTTTTTCAAGTTTCTCTCGCTGCAATTTCCTCGATTGATTTAATTTTCTCTAAGCTTGTAACTCAGTTCGAGGTTAAAGAAGCCCTAGAGCAAACTCTTGTCGCTGCAAACATGCAATCAAACAAATAGTTACGGTTCCGTTGATCTCGTCAAATACACTAGAAGCGACGGCTCCTCCTTTCAAGTCGTCGTAAAAACCTCTGCCGCCGACGATTGCGATTCTCTCAACAGAGAGATTGAAATTCTGTCTTAACTCAGAGGATATCCGAATATCGTTCTATTATACAAGAACCACTTAGAAGAGGGTTTAACTGTTTACGGACACAAAGTCTACAAGTTGCTTCTTGAGTACGCATCCGAAGGAAGTTTAAGTTCTTTCATGAACAATTACACCGACAGAAAATTACCGGATCCGATGGTCAGAGACTTCACACGTATGATTCTTCAAGGATTGGTTTCGATTCATGCCCATGGTTATGTTCATTGTGATCTCAAATATGATATCTTTCCGCGGGGAGACTCTTCTTACGAGTTGAAGATTTCTGATTTTGGAAACTGCACAAAAGTCGAAGAAGTTCCTAATCACTGGGAAGTTGATTTTCCGTTTGTGGGAACGCCTATTTACATGCCGCCGGAGTCTTTCCATGACGGGGCCGTCAAGAAAACCCTAGATTTGTGGTCGTTAGGGTGTTTAGTGTTGGAGATGTATACAGGTGAGGTTCCATGGAACGATGTTGAAACTGATGAGGATCTCATGCCTCTTCTAGATGACGGTAAAGCGCCAGAGATTCCAGAGAGTGTGCCTTGCGATGCAAGGGAGTTTATTGAAACGTGTTTTGCAAGGAAATCTGAGGATAGAGGAAACGAGTATAAGTTGTTGTTGCATCGGTTTTTGAATCGAGTAGAAGAGAAGCCAGAGAAGATTTTCGTCACCGTAGCTGAAAAGAGAAACTCGTTTTTGTTGAAGTTGAAGATGAGAATCAAACGAGCTTCGAAGATAACGATGTATATTCGAAAGAAGCCCTTGAACTTGAAGGTTTTTCCCTCTAAGGCTCCACAGTTTAAGAAAGTTTTGAATAAATTCTTGAGGTTGAAGAAAATTCATCTGAAGCCCTTGGATTCCAATTTAGTTTCTGTTCAGTAGTGTGCTAATGGGATGATGAAACAGATATGAAGAAGTTGGAAGAAGCTGTTCGTAGTGTTCAGAGGCCAGGTCTTACATGGGGAGCTTGTAAGTCAAAGAATTTCAAATCTAAATCTATATTTTGTACAAAAAAAAAAAGCTTCAGTTTTATTTGTTCTAACGTGAGAAAATTGTTGCAGCCAAATTGATACCGATTGGTTACGGGATAAAGAATCTGACAATCATGATGACAATTGTTGATGACCTTGTGTCTGTGGACAACCTCATTGAAGACCATCTAACCTTAGAGCCTAACAACGAGTACATCCAAAGTGTCGACATCGTCGCTTTTAACAAGATTTAGAGAGACTCCTAAACCCTTACACATGAAAAATATTGAGTTTCAAGTTTTTGTGTCCCAGTCTGTGTTTCTCATATATGGTTTGATATGACGCTGTAGTCATTTCTTTTAAGTTTCACGAGCAACTTTGGAGTTTCAACACATGGGTCTTGTTAGCTAACAAAATTTTCTGGGGGTTAAAGCAAGTCGATGGTTTTTTTTGTTTTTAAACATGTTTTGGGTAGCTCCATGTTGAACATGCTGGGATAAAAATATTAGGAAATTGGAAAGATCCGTTTTGTTGAGCAAACAAGCAAGAAACATTTGATAAAATCAGTAACCATAAACTCATACCATCTCATCCATCATCTCTCTCTCATTCCAAATTTCATTTATTCTAGAAGCATTTAGTCACCTTTTAAAGCGAAGGAGGCACAAACTGTCTAGACAAACTAAACATATCTTTACCCTCAAAAGGTGAAGTCCAATCTCTCCCATTTCCCACTAAAGCAGCTTCCTGCACTCCCATGGCCACTCCCATTCCATTCCCATTCCCCATCATTCTCGTTCTTCCATTCATCTGTGCTTCATACGTGGATGCTGCTACCACATACTGTTGTTGACTTGGTCTCGGAAGAGCTAGGCCTCTGTCTAGACTCCAGTCGATGCTGTTGTAATCTAAATGCCCCTTCGACCCATCCATTTTCCAGTCCAGCCCAGAAGGTGATCCTGATGCCGGTACTGATCCAAACCCTGAGAAGAGCCCAAGAGAAGCTGCTGGAGACACAGCAAGCGCTGCAGAACCCCCTCCCATTCTGTGACCGTTGTTGTTGTTCGCTTGCCCTTGATATTGTTGATACTGAAGTTGCTGGTACATCATGCTTGAGGCCAGATCACCAGGAATCACAGTTCTTGGGGGCAAGTTTCCGTTAGAGAGAACCGCCTCAGCTCTACTTGTAGGGTACCAACCGTTGCCTACTGCTGCTGCTGATGCTCCAGTAAAGGATGGATTCATGCTAGAGACAGGTAGCACATTTGTGTTTGCTGATTGAGAGCGTTGTTGCTGCTGCTGCATCGCCATACCTGGTTCCCTCATTTCATGCTGCTGATGTCTCTTGAATTGATCACCTAGAGCTGACACATAATGTGTTTCTTCTGTTGGCCGTGACAGTGGTGTCTGTTGATATGCCATGCGTTTCTTCTCTTCCAGGGCGGCAGCAGGATTTTGTTGGATTTTCATCCATTGCAACTTCAAGTGAATTCTATCAATCGAATTTACACTTTGGTTTCCGGATTCTCCACTGATGTAGCTGGGTTCTCTGAGGTAACCGAGATTCTTTCTGTCACGGGCTTCTTCACTACCTACAGGATACATACCTGAATTAGGTTGCAACTGAGCTACACTGTTCTGACTTGTGTGCACAAAAGGGACTTTGCTATCGCTAACAGACGTATTATCACTGATACCCTCTGCTTTTCTAGAAGCAGTAGATTGGTCTTGCTTATGTCTTCTTAATGATTCTTCTGCTTTCTCAATGTCCCCATCTGCTGTAACCACAGCTCTTTCTACATCCTGCTTGGTACACTTATATTTAGTTTCCAACTCCAAGATTCTACCCAACTCTTCCGATATGTCAATTTTTAAGTTCCCAGCTGTAGGATCTAGTTTCTTATCAGCTACATTTGCACCACTATCATCAAGCAGCCAATTAATGGATTCCTCTATTTTCCCTTCATTTAACATAAGAGCATAAGTTGCACGATCATGAGCAATCCCCATAGCTTCGATCTGCTGAGCAAGGACATCAAGTTTTCTGGAGATCAAAACCTGACAGCATTTTTCATGCAATTCCTGAGCTCGCTTTTCCTTTTGACGTTGGTGCTTTCTTTCATTCTTCAGCCGCATCTTTTCTCGCTTGTCATTGTCAGCTCCCGGAATGGTTTCTTGTTTTGCAGCAGTGCTAGGTGCTTTCTCTTTGTGGTCTTCTGAGTCACCCGACCAGCTACCATTATTGGAGACAGAATCACAATCAGCTCCAGTTGAATCCGACTCATCAATGTTTTTGAATCGGCCATTATTGTGAAGAGCTGAGGAACCAGTTGCTGAAAGCGACTCAACGGTTTGAAATGTCCCCAAAAGCGAATTGTAAGCACCAGCCACAACACCAATATTTGCACCCATGGATCCAGAGGCTTTACTAGGTGTCTTCTGTGAATCATTCAAGACCTTCTTGTCTCTCGATTTAGTCTTGGATGCGCTAGACATCTTCTCAATACAAAGTAATCCTACAGTTTTCACAAAAACGAGATTGTCAATATTTAGATTTTAAAACAATCTTCTCTTAGCAGATAAAAGAAAAAAAGAAAACTTTTTGTTGAACATCAAAGATCAATCGTCATTTGAGCTGAAAGGTCAAAGCTGGAGATTCTTCAATGGGGAATAAAGAAACAGAGATTTCACAGAGACGACTATTAAACTACATCTTTCATGTCACAAACGTATGGATCCAAAGCAAGAACGAATCTGAAATCAAACACGCTGCAACAATCTACCACACTAAATCAATAATATCTCCGGAGATAAATTTCTGAATCGAATATGGTCAAAACGCAAATTCGCGGCGGAAGAAAAAGCGAAGCAGCGGAATCAAATCAATAAACAATAACAAAAATCCATGTTTGAGCAGGGGAGGGACGAAATTCGAACGAATCAAGAAAAGCAGAAAACCTAAAAGGCGCGAAAGAAAGTAAAAAGAAATGCGATTTGAAGAAGAATCAAAATCGAAGTATAGATCAGTGATGGGAAGGAAGAGAGAACCTGATTGATCGGTGTCGTTGACGAAGATGCGAGATCCGGAGAAAAGGAAGAAGATGAAGAAGCTGAGCTAAGGCGATGAGGATGAGAAACGAGAGGAGTGCGATGCTATGAATATCAACCAAAAAAAATATTAACTCGGCGTTTCGAATCCCCAAATCGAAATGCCTATGGAAATTAGGGTTTGGTTAACAAAAAAGTTTTTTTTTTCCCTAACAAACAAACCGAAAATGAGTTGCAAAAACCAAACCAAAGTCTTCTTCTTATTAGTTTTTTTTTTTAATAATTCTGAGCCATTGATTTCTTTTTATAGTTTTTCAGTTTTTTTTTCTTTTCACACTCAATTCCAGTTGTCCTTTTTGTTTGATTTTCAGTTGTCAAAAACTGATTAATAACACTATAAGATTAACATGGGTAGGACTCATGACAGAAGTCTCGTAGTTTAAGAATTTTAATCTTTTGTAAACAACTAATAAGGTTGGACAAATTCAACAAACAATTTTTAATTGGGTTTTCTGTTAAAAATAAAATAAAATCCAATACTAAACAAAGAGCATGCAGTAAATGCACTTGACTGAATTTGTACTCCCAAAAAAAATAAAAAAATTTACTGAAATGTAAAGTTTGACCAAACAAAAATGCACTTTATTGAAAAATAACGTCTTGTTGAACGTCGTGTTTTAAGGGCTAAGGAGACTTTTTAGTGTTTTAAAAACCTCATAGATCTAAAAGAAAAAATGGTTGGCAAAACTTAGTGAGAGAAAGAAAGTTGAGAGAGAAAATACAACTTTCTATGAGTCTATTTTGAGTAAAAGATTCAAAAAAAAAAAAAGACCAGACCAATGATAGCTTTCTTGCCAAAAACGGCAATGCAGTCCTTGTTCCTGAAGATAACAAAAGATGTTTTTTTGAATCCAGTAGGCAATGCTGCGTACCCTGGATTCATCCCTCTGTTCCCTTAGCTGCTACTCTGCTTCTTTCTCTCAAAATTTTTCAATTCCGTGACTTTTTTCCTTCTTATACACCTAAGAAAAGCTCTTGAAAACTACACACCGTTGACAAAACCATATTTAGTTGCGTTTCCTTTTACAATATTTCCTCTGTTACTCCTATTCTAAAACAGCCCAGACAAGTTAGATTTCTCGCTATCGAGTACAACATCTACAACAAGGATGAAGAATATGATCTCCAAGAATGATACCAATAGGAAGCTCAGCTCCAGGGATGCTCACCTTTCCGATGAGGACGAGCCAGTGCAACTTCCAGCGCTGAACGACACAGCGCTGAGAAATCGGTTTAGGTTGATCTTGATCGGCCGAATGTTCCATACCGGAGGCCGCAACATAGAAACCTTCCTGGCCTTCATGCCAAACGCTGGAATCTGGGATCTAGAAGGCAGGGTGAAAGGCTTCGACTTTGGAAATGGACGTTTCCACTTCAAGTTTGAAACAGAAGAAGACCTGCATAAGGAAGTGACCTTGTCACTTTAACAAGTGGTCCTTTGCACTTGAGAGATGAGAACTCAACTTCCAGGAGTCACTCCTGAGCAACATCACGTTCTGGATAAGAATTCGAGACCTCCCTCTAAACTGTTGGGCGGAGGAAGCCTTCAGAGGTATAAGAGATTCTCTGGGACATGTGGAAGAAGTGGATGTGACAGATGCTCGTATACTTGTCTCCGTGAATTTCACAAAACTACTAAAGTTCAAAAAGAAAGTTATAACGGACAAAGGAGAACTAGCAACGGTTACTGTGTCATATGGAAAGCTATACCGATATTGCTTTACCGGAAATATGATTTCCCACGAGGAAAAAGACTGTCTCCTCCTCTTGGATCAGCAACTGCAGGGCTCATTGAAAGCAAGATCCGAAGGAAAAAGAGAGGCCAGAAGGCACGGTGGAGCTAAAGAGGACCGAAGGCGAGAAGGAAGAGAACCAGGTCGCCGCAACACAACTGAGCAGACAAGGAATGAGAGATACGGTCTGGGAGAAACAGGGGAAGCAGGCAAGGACCAAAGCCAGGCCACGGTGCAAGATGAGGGGCGGAGACGGAGAACTCCAGTGACGAGAAGAGATGGCTTGTCATCGAGAAGAAATGTGCGGAGGAATCTATACCACTCGAATGAGATTGAGAATAGGGAGGGCCGCAACCCCGTTTGGTAACAACTAGGCTCGGAGAAACCACAATCAAATCCGTGAAGTCGCGAGTAATCGATTTAAGCCTCGTCAAACCCTCAAAGAAGAAACAACAAGGAGCCACCGAGGTCGGAGATAGAATGAAATCGCCCAACCCAGGAAGCGTTATCCCACAGTGCCGGCTCTAGGAGAACAGAGAAACCGCTCCGAATCAGAGAACTACGAGGCAAAGCTCCCAGCCTGGAGCAATGACGAACATCAAACCGCCAACCGTGACACCAAGTTTCTAAGGGGACAAAACAAATTAGTTCAAACCCGAATAACACAAAAGAATCAAAGGGAAAGGGGAAGGCTCAAGAGGTGGAGGAAAATCTGTTAACAGAAGATGAGGAGGACGAACCGAGGAGCAGAATCATCACCTCCCTCATCTTTGAGATCGGGTCAGGATCTAGGGTGGAAAAGCTTCCAGGTGATAACAACCTGACGACACCAGATGCCCTTACAAAAAATCTCACAACTTTAGCAACGCCGAGATTAGTTTGATGAATCCGGTGGAAGCTGCTCCAGAGGATAATTTTGAAGAAGGCTGGGAAGACTAGGTGAAGAAGTAGCCGAAGAAGAATACGGGGAAGAAAATCTCGCTGAAGAAAACATTCTCATGATCGGAGATGATGCCGAAACCATGATCTCAAACTGGGAACAATAGGCGGAAGAAGGTGCGGAACTGGAGATTGAGATCACGGTGGAGGACTTGCAGCTGATGGTGGATCTGGAGAAGGAGATGATTCTCCATGGCCTTTTAAACGACGATGACCTGTTCGGTGATGATTTAATGGACACCGACATGGCAGAACACAGGAACCAGACGATCAGCCTTGAAAGAACGATCTCAGAGTAGATCACTCCAATCGTCCATCCAGTCATCGTGATACCAGCCTCACCGCAATCACCCACAAGTAAACAGAACATATATCCAGAGAAAAAAACGGAGATAGAGACAACAATCGAGAAGGAGGTGAATGGATAGGAATCTTCGAATGCCCAGAGAATCAAAAGCCTGCTCCAGAAAAGCCCAACTTTGAAGCCCAAAAAGAAGGAAGTAAAAGGCAACAAACAGAGGAAAAAAATACCTAAAAACCCAAGTAAAATGAATGCGGCATCAAAAAAGCTCAAAACTTTCCTAGGGAAAGTATCCCCTAAAAAGAAAAGTGATAATATCCCTCGAAGTGAGGGGTCTACGACCAAGAAGAAGAAGACCACGAAGATGGTGACACTCAAGAACGGTGAGGCGGAGTCCTTGATCTCCCCCGATCCACCCAAATGAAGATATTAGCATGGAACTGTCAAGGGGCGAGGGCTAGAAGAACTTCTCGTCGACTGAAGGACATGTGTCGAATGTACTCTCCAGGGTTTTTATTTTTATCAGAGACTAAGAACAATAGATTTTTTCTGCAATGTTTCCAAGTAGATTTAGGATTTGATAACCTCCAAACCATTGAACCAGTTGGTATGAGCAGAGGTTTAGCTTTATTGTATTCGAAAGATTATCCGGTTAAGATTCTCATGTTAGATGCAGACTTATTGATATTGAAACCATTATTAATGGAAATCGAGTTTTTATTACTTTCATCTACGGAGATCCTGTGGTAAAAAACCGAGATTACATTTGGCAACGACTTACCCGCATAGGAATTAATAGATCAGAACCATGGTTCATTATCAGGGACTTTAACGAGATAACCGGAAACTCTGAGAAACGAGGCGGGAAAAAAGGTCAGAATCCTCATTTCTACCCTTTTGGGGTATGATCCATGCATGTGGATTCATTGATTTCCTGTATCAAGGCAACTAGTTCTCTTGGATAGGGGAGAGGACAAACGGCAGGGTACCGTGTCGGTTAGATAGAGCGATGGGGAATGAAGAATGACAATGTATATTTTCTCACACGAACGTGGAGTACCTAAAGATGTGGGGATCGAACCAGAGACCATTGGTAGCATCGATTCAAACAAAGCCACAAAGGAAAGGAGGAGATTTATGTTCGACAAAAGGTGGATAGGGAAACCCGGCTTCAAAGAAGCGGTCGAGGAAGGATGGGAAGCAAATGAAAGACCGGTAAAATGCCCAGTCACAAAGAGAATCCAGGAATGCCGAAAGAAAATTTCTCTATGGAAGAGATCATCAAAGAAGAATGCTGAGAGGTTGATATTAGAACTCAATGAAAAGATTAAGAAAGCATTGGAAGATGTCAATATCCCCTCACGAGATATACAAGAATTGAAGAGGAGTTTAGGGGACGCTTATACGGAATAAGAAATATATTGGTGTCTAAAGAGCCGGGAACAATGGCTAGCAGAAGGGGACAAGAACACAAAATTCTTCCAAGTATCCACGAAAAAAGAAAGAACACGAAATAGGATCCTCGGCCTTTTGGATAGAACTGGAGTCTGGATTGACAATGAAGAAGGGTTTGAGAAAGTCGCAGTGGACTATTTTCAAGATCTTTTCATTTCCTCGAACTCGAGAGATCCACTACAAGTCATTCAAGATGTTCCTAGGAAGGTAACCTCGCGGATGAACGAAGCCCTAACATGAGACATTACAGAGGAAGAAGTAAAAAAAGCATTATTCTCATTAAATCCAGGAAAAGCTCCAGGGCCTGACAGGATGACAGCTATATTCTTCTCGAAATTCTATAAGATCACTGGCCCAGACCTCGTTCGGATGGTAGACACATTTTTTTGGTCAGGAGTGTTTGACAGAAAAATGAATGAAACCAATATTTGTCTCATCTCCAAGGGAAACAGACCTCGAGAAATATCAAGATTTAGGCCAATTAGTTTATGTAATGTAAGCTATAAGGTAATCTCGAAAGTTCTAAGTCATAGACTTAAGAAATTCCTTCCAGAATTCATCTCTGAGACACAGTCAGCATTTATTGGAGGAAGGTTGATCACTGATAACATCCTCATTGCCCAAGAAAACTTCTATGCCTTAAGATCAAACCCAACAAATATGGAGAAATTTATGGCAATAAAAACGGACATGAGCAAAGCATATGATCGGGTAGAATGGTCATTTCTATGAGCGGTGATAGAAAAAATGGGATTCGACCTGAGATGGATAGATTGGATTATGCAGTGCATAACCTCAGTCTCATATAGGGTGCTTATCAATGGCACCCCAAAAGGACGGATCAGACCATACAGAAGGATTCAACAAGGAGATCCAATTTCTCCGTACTTATTTATTCTATGTACAGAAGTCTTGATCGCCCAACTTAAAAGATCAGAGGAGGAGGGAAAAATCCAAGGGCTAAGGATATCGAGCGCAAGTCCAAGGATTTCACATCTACTCTTTGCAGACGATAACCTTTTCTTCTTCAAAGCAGGTACCCAACAAAGTAAAGAGGTTATTGACATTATCCGCCTATATGGTGAGGCATCGGGGCAGAAAATCAACTTTGAGAAGTCATCTATATTGTTCAGAACCAACCTAGCAGGCCCTACGAGACAAGAGATTAAAAGTTTGGTAGAGATCACCCAAGAAGGAGCTATGGGTACATATTTGGGACTCCCAGAAAAAATACATGGGTCAAAAGATCAAGTATTCGCCTTTGTGCGAGATTGCCTCCAAAGTAGGGTCAACGCATGGAACTCGAAGTTCCTATCTAAAAGGGGAAAAGAGGTTCTAATTAAGTCTCAAGCTCAAGCCCTTCCGACATATATGATGTCGTGCTACCTTCTCCCGAGGGCCATTTGCTCGAGGTTAAGTAGCGCGATCGCCTTATTCTGGTGGAGTCAGAAAGCGGACGGCGGTGGAATCCACTGGATCGTATGGGACCAAGCCTACGATTCAATGGAAGAAGGGGGTCTGAGTTTTCGAATTTTGGAGGAATTCAACATTGCCCTTTTAGCGAAACAGTTATGGCGTCTACTTAGGTTCCCCGACTCACTACTTGGCCGAGTACTGAAAGGAAGATACTACAAATATTGTAGCCCTCTGGAAGTCCAAGTATCGAATCGACCATCATATGGTTGGCGGAGCATATTAGCAGCTAAACCTCTTCTGAGCTCCGGACTCAGAAAGACAATAGCGTTAGGATTCAACACATACATGTGGATGGAGCCGTGGATAGCGGACAACCCGAAATGACCCCCAAAGGACTTAAATGGGAATAGAGATCCTTTAGTATGTGTGAACACATTGATTAATTTCGAGACCAAGCAATGGAAAGTCGAACGTCTCCGGGAACTGTTCCCCCCAGAAGATATTACCTTAATACTAGGGATCAAGCCGAGCTGTAGAGTCTCGAGAGATGGATAATGTTGGACTGCGACTAAGTCGGGTAATTATTCAGTTAAGTTTGGATATAAGGCATCGAGAGCCCTATTTCGCCATGCATGCGACCCCTTGTTCAGGGACTTAGTGTTACGAAACTAAAGGCGCATGTATGGAAAATCAAAATGACACAAAAGCTTCAGCATTTCGTATGGCAAAGCCTCTCAGGCTGTTTAGCATCATGTCAACGTCTCTTTTCTCGGCATATGAGTCGAGAAAAAGAGTGCCCTAGTTGTGGTGCAAATGAACAAACGATAAACCATTTACTCTTTAAATGCCCCCAGCACGACAAGTTTGGGCATTATCGACCATTCCCTCACACCCAAACTTCTTCTCCTCACAATCACTCTTCACCAATATTGATTATCTATACGAGAGAGGAAAGGAGTTTAGGGCGATAGAGGAAAACCTAAGTAACTTCTCATGGATCATGTGGTATATTTGGAAGGCGAGAAATCAGAAATTTTTTGAGAATACATGTGTACTTCCTCAAGAGACACTGGATACATCCATCTAAGAGGCAGAAGCATGGCGAAAAGCAAACACTAAGGAAGAATCCACGGAGGAACCCACTAGTAGAGCCGGAGGAGACCGCCTACCCCTAGACATCCCAATCTGTTTAACGGATGGATCGTGGCATCCTACGGACTCTACGAGTGGCCAAGGATGGATAGTTACTCTGGACGAAAGGAGATTAAAGGTAGGATTAAAAGGATCAAGGATAAGCCTCTCACCACTACATACAGAGATGGAAGCGCTCGTTTGGGCAATGCAGACCCTACCCTTGATTTCACTAACAGAAGTCTTCTTTGTTACGGATTGCGCGGATCTTATCACCATGATTACAAGTTCGGAAGACTGGCCAGCATATGCATCAGAATTAAGAGACTTCTTAGTATATAAGGATGGTTTTTTATTATTTCAGATTAGATACATTCCGCAAAGTGAGAATATCCGAGCAGATCATCTTGCGAAATATGCAAGAGCTCGCAGAATAAGTTTTTTCCATATAGGTGCATCGATCCCAGCCTGGCTCTCCTTAGAAGAAAGTCACTAATCGACAACTTAGAAGATAAGGTTTTGATAATGACTACAAAAAAAAAAAATCGTTCAAAGCTGCCATTCGTACACGTAATTATCTTTGTGGAAACCAAAATGCAAGTTATATACAGTACAGATGACGTTTGATCAAGAATCGAACCTTACGTAACAAAACCGATAAAAAATACTAATGATATTTTGATTAGAAACCGAACTCAAACTTAACCGTACTATTACAATAGTAAAACAGATTTTACTTTGATATATTACTTGAAAATCGAAAATCTAAAAACCAAACAAAATCGAACCGAAATCCATGAACTACCCAAAAACCAGGGGTAAATTCGTCTAATTCTGATTCTTCTTCGCTTTAAATTCCAGGCCGGGTCGGGTCAAAACCGTCCGGTAGGAGGACTAAAAAACGGCAACGTTTTAACGGTCTTCACCGATTATTAGTGGTCACTCACTCGCAGTTTGATTTTTTTGGATTTGACGCAAAAGCTATGAGCTTAGCTTCAGTTATCCACCACGGAATTCTCCCTCCGGCGAAATCGGATCGAATCTTTCTTACCATTCCGGTGGTTCCGCCGGATTTCCGAGCTCGTGGATGGACTAATTCTCGTTTCTCTCTCCTTGCAAATCCCATTCTCGTTTCAGGTCTCTTTCTCTTCACACATATAACATTTCATGTGTGTGTGAATGAACGATTTCATCAATCTGGTTTATGCTAATGTGCTTCTGGATTACGATTCTTTCAGCTGCGAATCGTCGTCTTTCTCATCTTCCTCCTACTGCTTGCTCCAGAGATATTGATCAAGAAGATGATGTTTCTTCTTCAGGTGAATGCCTCTTCTCCAAAATTTTGTTTCTCACACATTTTCTGATTCACTTTCAAGGATTATTCTTTTGCTCGATTGCTATGTCTATGCCAATCTTATTGTTTGTAGTGATCTTCAGAAACTCATATCTCACCTTTAGAAGAGAATAGAAGAGGCTTAGTCTTTGTGACAATAATTTGTTTGTGGTATGTTAGTACAGAGACGGAGAACAGAGAACTTCTACAACACAAAAACGATGAGAGTGCAAGCACCTCATCAGTAGATAGTGGAGGCCTTAAAGATCATCAACAAGAACAAACATATAAAACGTCCTTCACGACTGTTGCCTTGTGTGTTAGTATTTTCTTGCATCTGTGTTTACCTTTTTTTTAATCTATATACGAAAACTAATGTCATAGTTATCTCAATAGGTAAGCACTGCGGTGGCATTTGGAATCGGAATAGGTTTGAAGGAAGGTGTTGGTAAAGCATCAGAGTTTTTCGCTGGGTGCGTTGAGCTTAGATATCTGATGTATACAAGCTCGCTTAGCTCTCAAGGAGATTTTACAATGTTAATCGTTTTCAACTCTTGCAGCTATTTATTGGAGCAAAGCTTGTCAGTGGACAACTTGTTTGTTTTTGTTCTTGTTTTCAAGTACTTCAAAGTGCCACTGATGTATCAGGTACCAAACTATCTTCACAGATATTTGAGTTATAGACTATAGAGTATTCTAATTCTGTGGCCCTTTCTGTAGAATCGGGTACTTACCTACGGTATAGCTGGTGCTATTGTCTTCCGTTTCTCGCTCATATTACTAGGAACTGCTACTCTTCAGGTGATTCTTATATTTGGATCAAAATATCTGTTAATCAATTTATATCACTTTTCCGCTTTATTTCATTCTGAATTCTCCCTTCCATCTTTCAGAAATTTGAAGCAGTCAACCTACTGCTTGCTGCTGTACTCTTATATTCGTCTTTCAAGGTCCATAGCATTTATATCTATAATTACACATAACTATTGATATAGAACATGTCATTTATTGTGTTCGGTCCCCAATGTGTTAATACAGTTATTTGCAAGTGAAGAAGATGATACAGATCTATCCGACAACTTCATTGTCAAGACATGCCAGAGATTTATTCCTGTCACATGTAATATACCGGATCTTTTTCTTCCTGTTACTGCAAGTTGCTTATGTTTGTTACCTTCAAAATTTATTTGACTGGATTATATGTAGTTAGGCGTCAACATATTCATGCTTCCATAGCTCATTTTTTCCTCCTTTGTTTTGTTTTTAACTGCCGGCAGCAAGTTATGATGGAAATCGATTTTTCACAAAGCAAGATAGCAATTGGAAAGTAAGTACCTGACAAAATTTTCCTAGATATTCAAGGTTTATGTACCAGTCACTATTATTTCTGGTTTCTAATTATCTCAAAATGTTTTGGGCAGGCCACACCGTTGCTACTCACAGTAGCAGTGATCGAGCTCAGTGACATAGCATTTGCTGTATCATCTCTTACCACATTGTGAATCTGTTTTTTCTCTTTAAAAATGAAGCTCACTGATACTGGTTGCCCATTTTCTTAGGTTGACTCAATACCAGCTGTTTTCGGCGTCACACGGGATCCTTTTATTGTCTTGACATCTAATCTCTTTGCAATCTTAGGTATTTGATGCCTCTACGTAATCTTGTTAGTGTATATGCCATCTCTTTAATATACTCTTGGAACTTTGAAATGAATCTCATTGGAAGATTTCTCATAAGAGTTTCATTTTGCCGCAGGACTAAGGTCTCTCTATACACTGATTTCAGAAGGAATGGAAGAGTTGGAATACTTGCAGGTATCTTTTATTTTTCATTGAGCTTATCTCTGTGTTTTACTCGAACGAACTACGCAGTAGATACATAATAAGACAGGTCCTTAACGTGGGGCATTAGCAGTAATGCTCATTAGGTACCCATGGACAAGTATGATTTGTTTATAATCTTGTCTTTGCCTTTCACAGCCATCGATAGCAGTTGTTCTTGGCTTCATAGGATTCAAGATGATCCTTGATTTCTTCGGTATATATAATATATCTCTTCATCGACAATTTCTGCTTGAACAAAACATACAAGTACAACAAAAACTAAGCTCTCTCAACATTTCTTCCTCCCTGTAGGTTTCCATGTATCGACCGAGGCATCACTTGGTGTCGTGGCACTTTCTCTCAGCACCGGAGTACTGTTGAGCCTAACAAACAAATCTAGCGACAGCTAACTATGGACTGAGAACAGATTCCGGAGAACAATTCATAAGAATAATATCATATTGTTCACCTCGCAGATTTGTTACTGTAGATAAAACACATAAGGCATGATTTGCAAGATGTAATTTACTTTTTGTTTGTTCTTTAAAAGCAAATTAAAACATCTGATATTTTAAAGATGAATTTAGTAATGTGATGGAGAGATGCTCGTCACCTCTAGCTTTAATCATGGCTTTTATTTTCATCATGATGTTTTGTAAAACAAAGGCAGATCAGATAGATATAAAGTGACAGTTTGCCAATTGCAATACACAAACGAAAATCAGAGAGATGCACATAGTACCAGTTGGCACACATGGACTGGATTTCGCATTCACTTATTTAAGGAGTTACCAAACTGGTTAAACAGGAAAGATTAAACATCGTGAAGGTGCTTGAAAGCCTCCAACTGCTTAAGATTCTCCCAGGCTTTCTCCAAAACCTTGGCCTCGTAGACCTTCTTGGTCTCACCATCAGCCACCTCCACAGTGAGATGGTGCATCGTTCCTGCCACGACCTGTGTTTTCGCTCCTAGGAGCCTCTTGTACTCCAGATTCACGTTCTGCATACATAAATAAGAGCCATGATCGATAAAATGATAAAAAAATGAAAACCATTGTCTTTATATCATCAACACAAGCGAAGAACTTTATAGGTTTCTGAGGTAGTGATTGTGTTAAAAGGTTACTTAATTAAGAAGAAGAAGACGACAACAAGCAAATCGATTGAGAACCAGTTTCTTCACCAAACAAACAATCGCCCAAAAAAACTTCGAATCAATCTATGTGAGCAACATAAATCATGGTTCACATGTGAAATTGATCAACACTACATAAGCAAATGACGCAATCCCTAAATTCTCAGCAAAGCTTACAATTCGTGATGCGATTTCAAATTTTCATCTACGAATCATAAGATCAGACGAGAAACTCAGCGATTTGCTAAACGACGATCAACCAAACAGATTATAGGATAACAAAGGTAGCGAAAAGAGCGGAGAAAACGCACCTCCTTCTTGTTATGTTCATCGACAGCGAAACGAGCGAGACTCTCGACTTGAAGATCATTTGCATTTGCATCAATATCGCGAATCCCTCCGACGACTGTTCCTCCTTGTTGATCCGCCATTTTCGACTCTTTTCTTTCTGAATTATCTCTAAAGTACTAATTGATTCGTAGCTTTTCTCTTCTTCCGTGTTATCTGGAACTATATTTATATTGATGGATTCGTAAACCGCGTTTTTTTTTCTCCTTCAAGAATAATTCTTTTCGAATAATTAAATATTATGACTCATTGTAGCACTCACCAGAGAATCTTTTTCACTTCTTTTGATAAAAACTAAATTTTTATGTCGGCAAAGAAAGAGAAAAAAAAAAACAAAAACACAATTTTTTTAATTTTAGAAACAAAACAGAGGATTACACAAAGCTTTTTACAAACCTCTATTCTTTCTCTAAAATTACACTAACAAATAAGCAAGAGCAAATAATTTATCATCAATCTCGTGGATAAATATAACTGGTTTGATCTTGAACCGGTTTTACAAGCATGAAGAGTCTGCATAGACGAGACTTTTTTTTTACATATTCTAGTTTGTTTGGACAAAAGAGTCTAATTCCATGGCGGAGAAGAGGATCGGTGCATGGAAGAAGAAGACGACGCGTAGTTGAGGTCAAGATTCTGAATCTGTTGCATAAGTTGTGAACGTCGTTCCTTGAAGAAATCCAGACGAGTGGTTAGCTCCATTAGTGCTGCAGATGCTGCAGGAGGAGGATGGTGATTTCTTGCGTAGTCCATTACCTACATGACCATATCATTGCACAAACACAGTTAGAATTTCTGATATCATGAGACTGATTTTTTAACAAGACTACACTAACCGGAGAAAACTCTTCCATTGGAATGCCTAAGGATGCTTCATTCAAGCTCGGTGAGCCTGGTACTTGTCTGCTGTTTCCTCTACAGTTCCTCCAGTCAGCTCTTAGGCTAGTTTCATCCTATATGATTCAATACACGTAAATGTTACTGGAAGATAATTCAATTATTGGTTATGAAATGTAGAGTAAAGGGGTCGACGGTTTATGAGATTCCTTGGTTACATAATAAGATTCGTACCGTTCTCTGATTTCTTTCGTGATTAACAAAAGCAAGAATGGAATCAAAGTCCTGCTGAAAAGACTTCCTGCGACATTGTAAAAGCAGAGAGTTATTTCTCTTCGCGAGTTTACTTTTAGGTTAAATTTGGAATGAAATATTGAATTTTACTTGAATTAGAGCTAACACCAGGTGTAGAGTGTAAACTTACAGTTGAGTATTGTGATTCTGGAGAAATTGGTGATGGCTTTGAGTATCTGGGAGTGAACTTAAGTGATGCTGTCGCTGCTGATTAAGCTGGCGATGGAGCTCTGCAACTTTCTGCTTCAATCTTGCAACATCAGCTTCAGCAAGAGCAATCTCCTCAAGCTCAGCCCTTGTCTTTGCATTTACTGTGATGTTAGAACTAAGGAGAGCAAGAGATATAGCCCGGAAAAAAGAAAAACTGATGTGTCAAGCTAAAGTGTATACTGACTTTAGAATCCGCAGCTTGTGAACTAAATTGTCCACAAGAAATGCTTAGACCAACTTCAAGAGCGGATCGTAGGTCTCTCTCAGCTTGCAGTTGCTCTTGTAATCTACCCACCTGAAAATTCCATGGCAAGCTTGGTCAGCAAAGTGGAAGTTTATTTTCCTCCAAAATTATACAGAAAAATTGGAGAATATAAACACAAAATGTCAAGAGATCATACATCTTGTTCAAGTGCCAACCGACGTTCGTGCAAAGCCTGCTTCCTTCTCTCCAAGCTAGCTTGTAGAACTGCATTTCCTTTAGCCTGCAGTGTTCTAATCAATCAATACAACAACATTATGTAATCAACATATAATAATACTTCTGCTGCCAGAACAAGTACCTCCTTAGCAATTCGTTGCCGCAGCTCATCTTTCATGAGCTCGAGCCTCTGTATAAGAAGCCTACTAGCAACAAAGAATTTGGCATCAACATACGTCAAGCTAATAAGAACAAAGAGATATTTTCTTTTCGCAATTTAAAAGTGAAGTTGCATGTTGCTTCAGTAAAGACCTTTTTGACCTAATTAACCATACATATTTTATATGGACCTTGGCAAGAGAACATATGTTAAAACTTTTCGACCTTGTTTGTAATTAGGAATAAAAAAGGTTCAGAAACAGATGCCATTATATTAAACTGCACTGTAATCGAAACACTAAACCGCAATTATCCGCAGAGTATAAAATAGGAATGTTATAGAATCACAATATATGCATTCAGGATTGAGTATCTTACTCGTCATTTCCTGAGGAATCAAATGATCCTTTAGCAGGTGTTTTTTTGCCCTACACACAGTAAACAAAGAAAATCAGCTGAAGAGACTATGACAGCAGAATTCTGATTGATCATGCCAGATTATGGAATACTTACATTGCCTCTTCCCCAGGATGAAGAATGCTTCGCATTGCCTGTTGATAAGCCAGTAGTTTTATTTGCAGGTTTCTCAGCTGATGTTGTGTGTCTAGGGGGAGTGAGAGGAGTACTAGGATTAACTGAGGGCATAGCATCTCTCCCTGATTTATAACAATTTTCAGTAAGTGATACGCTGGAAATTTCTATATCTTTAATAGGCTCTTCGATTTGTTTTTTCACTCCAATGGGAAAGTCTGTACTCTCGACTGAACAATGGATGTCTCTAGGAGACTCAGCATCTGAATCTTCAACACCAAATCCCTGAGAAAGAACACACAAGGAAAGAATAAATTAGGCTGGATCTTCTGGCAACTTTAAATACTACCAGTTTAGCTACGGAATACCTAAAGTTCAAACACCAAACATAACTAAAATGTGGCACCCATCAACCAAAAGACCACATAAAGGGTAAAGAAAGATAACAAGACAATAGCCGATGGTTGAAGGAATGCATACAAATGGAAACGACTTCAAACAATTAACTTATCCCATATTTCAGAATTCTGAATGTAGGTGTACTATGACCAAGATGTAAAGGGGAGTGGGATAAGACGGCAAGAACAAACCTTGTAGTCATACAGATCACTGCCAGCATAATCACTGCTCTCACTCAGTTTTCTGCTCAGCAGAACATCATTATCACAATCTGTTTCCCCTTCTCCTATATCCAGATTAGGCAAGTCAGAACGTTTAACCTCTATATCCTCTTCATCACTTGAGTTCTCAGGCCCACTGTCGCCAATATGAGAATCAGTAGAAGTGGAACATCGTTTAAGATCTTCACCCTGCGAACAAATAGTTGAGAAAATAGTATTGTGTGGAACCAGATATAATAAAATAATCGATTAGAATCATACATTGATCATATTCCCATAGTCTTCCAAAAGGGCTGTGACAATGGCTTGAGCATTATTGGCAGCATTAGCGGCAGCAAGAAGCTGGGCAGAGTTATCTTCTAGAGTGTCAAAACCATCTAGATCACATTCTCCAGCCAGTAGAGGACGTAAGAGCAATGGGGACATACAAGCAGCTACGGCAGATGGAGTCATCCGGTTTTCACAGGAATGAGAGGTAATAGTATGCATCATCTTTAGAATCCTGCAGAATACAACCCATGCTGAGAATAAAGCTGTTTGAAGTAAACTAAATAACAGACTTCCAAGCAGGCTTTCCATGAGAGCACCACATATTTCCCATGGCATATGCAGCTGAGGATTTAAATATCCTGCTAAGTTCAGTGCCTAAATAGAATGCCAAAGCAGTTTTTGCGATAATTTCAAAGACTACATTTGAATGCATACCGCAGTAGTAGTTGCCTGTTTGGTTCTGGAAATGTTTCAATTATAGCAGAGCGCAGTGATTTAACCCGAGCTTCTTTAGGATCAATTTCTATAGAAAAAGGTAAAGCGTGAGTTATATACACACATACACTAAAGTACAAACATAGATTCCATTAAGACAAAGACTTACTATAAGCTTCCAGCAAAGCAGTGCAGCACGACGCTGGAACTGGAGAAGAAGGCAACTGCCGCAGAACATGCTGCAAATAGAATAGCATGACACAAATATTTCAACACAATAAATACAACTGGAAATCATAGTTGACACACAATATAGTACCTTAACACAGTCTCCAACAACATGTGGATCCTCTTCAGGACTGAATTCTGTCTTGCCTAGATAGTACATTTGGAAAATTTCATTTAAAATGGAACTTTTCAGAGAAAGAAATTGGAAAAGTAACACAGGAAATGAGCTTATAGCCTAATCCCGAGTCCCTACACAAATACATATATATACCTTCCCGAAGTTTATACCCAAAAGAAAGGGTTCACATGGACAAGATCAATACCTTGTTCGTATTCTTGAACTCTGCGTTCTACCTCCTCAACATCTGCTGACTGTCTTAAGATTCCCTCTACTTTGGTTCCTGTGCAGAAACAAAGGTGCAAGATAAAAACAGAAACATTTAATGGGCAATTAAAAACCACTTCTATAATAGCCTAAATGATGAATCGAAAAAGAAATAAAAAAAATATATACGGTACTGAAGATAATATAAAAAAACTACTTTCTAGAGGATAAACAATAGAGAATAATGAGATTTAGTATATAAAATGAGGAAACTAACTGAACCAGGAGGCCAATACTCACCATATGTCTCAAGAAATTGAAGTGCTTTCTCAAGAAACGATGGACTTCCATCAATTTCTTCTAGAGAAAGCAAAATTGGTCTTCCAACAACCGAAGACTTCAATGGGCGCTGATCCCTCCCTGCATGCCAGGGTGTGATTGATAAATATATATATAGAAAATATGGAAGGAGCCATAATAGAGGAGCTGATAATAATAAAATATATGAGAACTAACATGAATTAAAGGACCCTTCAATTGTACTGCTGGCTTCTGTTCGGAATATTCCATTTTGGCCGATGACCAGTGCTGCATTAGGAGCTTGTGCAAGGGCTTGCTCTAGGGCGGCCTTCCACTCATACAAGTCGTCCAATGTCTCAGCCTATGTGAACCAAATAATTAGTATTATAGAGATGCATAACCCATGAAAAAAGAGGGGAAGAACAACTAATGCAGCCTCTTAAAGATAGAATTCACCTTGAGGGTGAAGGCTCGTCCATCACGCCCATCTGGGAATAATACAGTCAACAACTTCTTATCCTCTCTCACCACGACACTGCAAACGAGGACATTAATACAGGCTAGAAAGTTGGAGATATTCTTATAAGCAACAACAACAACAACAGGAAACATATACCTCCCCGAACTGTTCAAGTCAATGCCTCCAAGAGTCAAATTTACTTCACCCCCCTTTTGTGGTAATGCACTCTGTCAAACAGTTGAAACAGTGAGCTAAAGGTATAAAAGAGTGCAAGAAAATTGGCTGTAGAAGTATTATATGAATTGGAGAAAGATCAAATAAGGATCACAAATACTGACTGGATCATTTTTGAAGAAGACCAGAGAAGTCCGAGTAAGGATAAACCAACGCTTCTTCCAAGATGTCCAACCTAGTCCTGCCAATCAGAATGACATAAACAAAAATTTAGTAGATAGTTGACTTGTATCTAAGGTATCAAGACTGATACGAAATGGGTAGAGGTGCAGAGTAGATAATCTTGAAAAAAGGGGAAAATATAGAAGTTCACCTTTTGATGAAATGAAGAGAGGGCCACTCTTATAAACCTGTCAAGATTATAATGGAATACGAATGAAGGATTATCATCGGTTTGCTTTACTTTGAAATTGCTATACAAATAAAAACACTCAGAGCTACAGATACAAAGAACAAATATATCTGAAAGACTCTCCGAGAGTGACTAAGCAAGGCTATCTCCTGATAAGTAGAAACTAGAGCAATATAAATCATAATATGCAATTACAACACAAATGAACCAACATTCTCTAGAAAGATAATAAGATTAGCTACTATCTAATAAGAATCCCCAAAAATGCAACTTCTAATTCATTGGATTCCAACTCAGTCTCGACCCAATAATGTCAGTTGAGTAAAATCTTATCTTTCAAATGTAATTACCGTATTTAAAGCTCCAACTTGTGGCCGCTGCATAGCCGCTAATGAAGCCGCCATTGCAGAAGAACACTTAATCAAACCACGAATGAAGCATCCAAAAAGATCAAAATAAGCAGAAAAAAAAATCGAATTGCTTGCTCTCAAGAGCTCCCCAGACGAATTAAAGCATACACATTAGCCCGAATCGATAGCTTGATTCAATCCCATTTCGACAAGCTAGCGAATTTGCTACAAAGAGAAGACTAAAAGAAGCTGTTGGTCTAACCTACTGCAGCTACACGAGAAGATGAGTGAAAGAGGAAGAGACAGGGAAGGGAAAGCTCAGGCACACCACGCTCTAGTCTATTTCTATGCATTGGCCCAATCAAAAGCCGCCACGACTAAGACCTTTCTTGCCCTTTTGTTTTACTATTCACATTTTACTTTCACTTCGAGCGGTGATAAATTCAGGGCGTTCAACACGTTTTTTTTGGTTCGGTCTTCTAGATTTTTCTTGTTTTTGTTACGTGGATTTGAATTTGGACGACGGCACGATGATGACTGACATTAGGTCCTTCTTAACCTGTCTTTTAAATACGGATCCATCTATATGTATTTCATTGCTTTTTTATAGCAATAATCATTTGCATCCTAGAAATCAAGGTGTAAATCAGTTTGGCTTACTTAACGCATGGAGTAAATTCTACTTTTTCTTCTTTAACAAAAAAAAAATCTACTTTGTCTTATATTGGAAAAAAAGTTGGTAGATGTGTTAATGATTTAATGCATTTAATTTGGTTCAAAACAAGTAATTGAAAAAAAAAAAAACCATAAAAGCAAAGTTCCAAGTCAGCAAGTCACTTCCGTCTCCTTCACTCTCTCCCCTCGAAAGTAGCATACTCGGTTTCATTTCAGCGGCCTTAATCAAACCATGGCAACGACTTCCCGCCGCTTAACCACCGGTTTAACCGCGTCGATCGTCTCGGTTCAATCGCATTCCGTGAATCGACCTCAATCCATCTCCCTAATCCGTCGAAATCACATCAATCCTCGTCTATCGTTGATCACTCCAAGCTCAAAACGGTGGATAATCGAAGCGGTGCCACCGGCGAGATACTGGGATGGATCTGATGACGGAGTTAAGCCGGAGGTTAAAAAGCCAGGAGTATGCGGTTACGCGATCGGCGGTAACGAGATCGAAGGGAGCAGTAGTGGCCACGTGATCGACGCAGAGCATGTTAAGATTGCGGAGATAGTGATTTGGGCGGCGGCTACGGCGGCGTTAGGCGTCGGTAACCGTGTGATGTATAAGCTGGCGCTGATTCCATTGAAGCAATACCCTTTCTTCCTTGCGCAACTCTCCACCTTCGGGTAAACCATCTCCGGCCTCCTCGTTTTCTGTTTTGCTGAATCTTCATGCGTTAATTAATTTTTATTAAATCATATTCCTCCTCCTAATAATCTTAAAATTTAAATATAATAAAAATTTCTAGTAATGCATGAATTTAGCGGTTAGTATTAGTTATGCTAAAGATTAGTTCGTCTGTCCGGAATTATTTGTTGGTTAGGTTGGTAAATCTACGTTAGGCGTTTTTTTGTTTCCTTCAAAAATGGCTGCTCTTATAATTTGATCAGGTTTGATGTTATACGTTTTGAAAATGCAAAGGCAGATACGAATAAATTAGAAACGGGTCAGAGTTGGCTTGTAGCCTTGTAGTCTCTTTCGAGATGAATACTTCTACTTGATTGGGAAATTATTGTAGGCGCATTTTATCATTTTGCAATGTATATACATAAATTCACATTTCTTTTTTATTATTATTATTAATCATGACTGGTCGAAGTTTGTATTTATATATTCAGTTTTCACAAAGCACTTATATTCAATAACCATTTGCAAATCAGAATATATAGCTATAGAATGCTATATATTCTATTGACTTGACAAGATATACTCTATACAAGAAAATTTAGCACAAACTATAGGCAATCATTTATTGTAAAAGTATATGCAACTTTAACTCGTTGAATATATAATACAGAGAGTAATCCTTGAATATGCTAAAGGAAAAAAACACACCAAATTATCGAAAGGAAAAAAAAAGGGTGGTGGAACCAAATTGAATGAAGTCCGTCCATACTTGATATCATTATCCGCCCCTTAGGAGCCTCTAAGTAATATTCTTATGGGGTCCACTGTCTTAGACTTGATTATTAGAAAAATTCCTAATGGCCCAACTCGTAAGTAGTAATAGTAGAAGTCTAGAACTAACTGTATTTTATGGTGGATACTGAACCAAACCATTTAAAACCGAATTTTATCACGGTTTGTTTCCGATTTTGTAGTATTTTTTTCTCAAGCCAAACAGAGAAATACATACAGTTACACTTACATGGGAGCTGAAATTAAACCAAACCGAAGTGATTTCGGTGAGTTAACCGAAATGTACACACCTACTCTTAGAGTAGAGTCCCTTTTCCATGTGTTTGCTGTCTGCTAGCTAAGTTTGATTAGCTGATTCCCTTGCTTCAGATGCTTGAATCGTAACATCTCAACAAAATGGGCTTTAGATTAGCTAGAGAAATATTCTTTTTTTTTTTCTTCCCACTATTCATGATGTTTGGGTATAATTCTATAATGGTTGCTCTGTTCTTGGTGAACCTGAAACTTTGATCAATACTGGCTGTCAAATATCAGCTCTCGTATTAGTTTTCTTTTTTGCTTATATGATGTCCTGGAAACATTTTGTTTGTATATCAAACTTAAATTTACAGAAAAAAACATTCGTATTTGGCTATTTCCTTCATGTAGGTATGTAGTTGTATATTATACTATCTTGTATTTTCGATATCGCGCTGGAAGTGTCACAGATGCAATGCTCTCGGTGCCAAAAACTCCATTTTTAGTTGTTGGCATCTTAGAGGCTCTAGCTGCAGCTGCTGGAATGGCAGCCGCAGGTAACGTTCTCGTCTTTATGCAAATGTCTATACGATACTTTTCTTAAACTGGTTTTCTGAGGAAATGAGAGTACTATGAGAAGCATAAATACCTTCATCTTACATAACTTCATTTTCTCTACTCAGCGAATCTTTCGGGGCCATCTACTACAGTTTTATCCCAGGTTAGTATGCTTCTGTATGTTCAAATTCTTGGTTTAAGTGTGAAAAGCTGACACTTTTTGCTGCATTAAAACCATGGTTTCTTGATTTTCTTACTAATTGATATAGGCACGTATGAATGATATCAAGTTCTAGGATTTAATAGCATACTCTGATACTCGTTTGTTTCCTTGCAGACATTTCTTGTCTGGCAAATTTTCTTCTCCATCATTTTTCTCGGGAGGAGATATAGTGTAAACCAACTACTCGGATGCACTTTTGTAGCTGTTGGTGTAATCGTCAGTGTGGCAAGGTTAGACCTGTTTAGTCCGTTTTGCTCAACATTAAACCAAATTAATTTTTGTGCTTCTCTTTTGGTATTTATACACAAAGGATCACAACAAGAATCACCATAAATGTTTTTGCATCTGCAGTGGATCAGGTGCTGCTCATTCATTAAAGGAAGCAGGAATATTTTGGATTCTTCTTATGGTCCTTTCTTTTCTGCTTCAAGGAGCAGATACAGTATTGAAGGTCTGTTAAAGTGTTAATCACCCAGTTACAAGCTTTTTAATCCTGGTGCTATTATATATTCTCTTTAATCTCAAATTTCTTTTTTCTTATAGGAAGTCATCTTTATAGATAGCCAAAAACGATTAAAGGTACATTGCATATCCCCAAATAAGTCTTTGTTTGTTTGTTTGTTTGTTTGTTTGTTTGAAATATTGACAAAACATCTGCTCTAACTTTCACAGGGTGCATCACTCGATCTGTTTATAGTAAATTCATATGGTTCAGCTTTCCAAGTAGGTATTTCTTAGCCTTAAAATATCCCTTGTTCTCTCTGAGCTCTGACTTGCATTACAAGCTAAGTAATCTTGTCTCTTTGGTGGTTTTTTTTTGTCAAAACCAATTAGGCCATCTGCATCGCATTGCTTCTTCCATTTCTTTCAAAACTTTGGGGCATACCGTTTAACCAACTCGGTAGCTACCTAAAAGATGGCGCGGTTTGCTTTCTCAACATCGGGACAATAACAACAGGATGCGATGGGGCTCCATTATTGCCTTTATTGTTTGTGATAGTGAACATTGGCTATAACATTGCACTTTTAAGACTCCTCAAGATTTCATCGGCGGTGGTTTCGTGTCTTGCATCGACAGTTTCAGTGCCAATTGCAGTGTTTCTGTTCACAATGCCATTACCGTACCTTGGAGTTGCATCATCACTTCCACAAGGGTTCATGGCAGGAACAGTAATACTTGTATTGGGAATGATTCTTTACAGTTGGACACCACAAGGAGCTAATCCTTCTCATACTGATACAGTCATTCCTTCACCTCCTCCCACCTAGAGAGGGTTTAATTAGGGGTTTTGTTTCTGGTAAGAGTGAGAGATTTATGAAAATTCGATGTGGATCAAGAAGAGTGAATACTAACTATTTCATAAAATATTTCGATAATGTTAATGCAAACGTTGCTAGCTTTATTTTTGTAATATTATATGGTGATTACTCAAATTTCAAATTATGCAATATAATAATACTACATGGAAAATTTCCTAACTATAGTCTATAGTAGTCAATTCTTTTTTTCTTTTTTCTTTTCCAAAGTTGCTATTTGCTAAAATCTGGTCATTGAATATTTCTTAAAGGTTATTACATAAGAATTTTTACTGTAAACTTAAAATTTAATATTGCACAAAAAAGAAATATTACAAATTTTATATTTGATTAATTTCTTAACAAAAGTAAAAAAACCCCCATTATGCGGAATGTCCTAGGGAACTATATGGGTATTACTCAGGAAGGACAACAGATAAGTATTTGGGCTTACCGGAATGTTTTAGTGGCTCCAAGAGAGATTTACTTGCATTTATAACTGAGAGACTCAAGACACGTCTGAATGGATGGTATGCTAACACACTTTCCTTTGGAGGTAAGGAGATTTTGATCAAATATGTGGCTATGGCACTTCCAGTTTATGCTATGTCATGCTTCAGGTTGACGAAGTTTCAGTGTCAAAAGATTATGAGTGCTATATCTCAGTTTTGGTGGAGTAACTTGGAAGACAAGAAGAAGATTCATTGGGTATCTTGGAAGAAGATGTATAAGTCAAAGGTTGATGGTGGTTTGGGTTTTCGGGATGTAGAAGAATTTAACCAAGCATTACTTGCAAAACAAGCATGGCGTTTGTTATCGGAACCCCACACATTGCTCGGAAGTTTGTATAAGGCAAGATACTATCCGGATACAGATTTTCTTGAGGCAGGTCCTGGTATACGTCCTTCCTATGCGTGGCGGAGCATCCTATTTGGACAGGAACTGCTTTCAAAAGGACTAATGAAGTCTATAGGTGATGACTCAAGTACACGAGTGTGGCTGGATAGTTGGGTCTTTGATGCGGCTCCACGAAGGCCTTATAACAAGGAAAGTCGTATGAATTTACGGTTGAAAGTATCTGAACTCATTAGTTCTGATGGTGCATGGAGAGTGGAGCGTTTGAGAGGGTTGTTCTTGGAAGGGGATATTAAAAGAATCATGTCGTTTCCCCCAAATAAAGCATTGAAAGATGTGTGGATTTGGGCTTATTCCAAGGATGGTAAGTATTCCGTTAAGAGTGGAAGTTATTTAGCAGCACAACCAGTATGTGTGGCCGAACCCATACTGGAAGCTACAAAGCATACAAACAAGCTTAAAGAGAAGGTATGGAAGATCAGAACTGTTCCTAAAATAAAACTATTTTTGTGGCGAGTGTTATCGAGTGCTCTTGCTGTGGCGGATTGCTTACTGTCTCATAGTATGCAAGTACAACCATTGTGTTCTATTTGTAAAAATGCGAATGACACGATATCACATGTTCTGTTCGAATGTTCAATAGCAAGGCAGTTTTGGAATACTGCAAAAATTCTTCTGTTTCAGAATGGTGTTTTGGGCTCGATTGATGGACACATGGCACACATTATGCAATTGCTGGAGGCGTCAACAATACAAGAGGAATACCGCTTTGCAATTCCTTGGATCATGTGGGGTATATGGAAACAGAGAAACTCAATGTTATATGCATCGGGGCTGAGTAATGCAGATATTCTGATTGCCCAGGCTTTGTCAGAAGCTGAGGAGTGGAAGATTATAAATGAGGAGGAACAAGAGCAGGTGAATCAATACAGAGTGGAGATGAGTGGGGGAAAAATATGGACGAAACCTCGATGTGGAATACTTAAATGTAATGTGAATTCATCATGGATAAACTCCACAAGGATGTGTGGTGGATCGTGGTTACTGAGAGATCACCAAAGAAAAGCTCAATTCCATGTTCGAGATATCTTTTTACCGGCAGAAAATAGAACTGTTGCAGAACTTCGTTGCATACTATGGGCAGTGCAGAGTCTCTCCGATCTCCGGGTAACAGATGTGGAGTTGTGGTCGTAGTGTGGAGCAGCTATAGAAGCTTTAAATAACCCATGTGACTGGCCAAAGTATCGATCATTGTTGAACAGATTCTATAGAATACGCCAAAAGTTTAGATATTGTGAGTTTAAAAAATCATCAACACATGCAAATTTGGCGACGAGAAGGATAGCACAGAGTGTCACCTAAAATGGTCGAGTTAATTCTTACCTTGCGGCGGGCGGACCTGGTTGGCTTCATTATATTCTAGAAAATGATCGTCAGTAGAAGGGGCATTGCTTGTCTAACGCATCTGAGCTATGCGGACGAGTGTCTGGTGTGGATTCTTGTTGTGGGTTTTTTGAGTTGTCAATTGTGTATGCTCTGTTTTTCATTTCAGTTATGTGTGTTGTTTTAAAAAACTTTGTGTTGGAGAATATTTCCTCACCTTATATGGTGATGGTAATTTTAATCAGCTGACAAAAAAACAAAAGTCAAAAACCCCCATGAAGTAGAAATTTGGGTTTAACACATCAATCAGATTTGATGAATTCAAATTTTGCTACATGTCAGATTTTTATGAAATGCGTTTAATCATATCATATATAAAAACATAATACAGTATGAGGCAGAAGTTCTTATCTTGATATTTAAAAATTAGTTGACATTTGGAGTTTGGAAGATAAGAACAGACATTCTTGTAACAAATAACAAATATTAGTTTTTCTGTTTTTGTTTTTTTGTCTCTGTTAAGAGATATATGAAAATTCGATGTGGATCTCAGAGAAGAAGTCTGGTTTAGGTTTTATAGTTTTTCTTTATATGCTTTGAGAGTTGAGACTTGACTTTTACTGAATCCAAATATATAGACAATCAACAAAATCAGAAGTAAAAATCTTGAACCCAAAGTCAACTCCTGTCGAAAGAGATATTAAGACATGTAGTCAACAATAAAAACATTTTTTTTAATCGTACAGACAACATTTATATACCCATTTTCCAATATTAAAGTTTCGAACTACACTCAACATTTATATATTTATGTAACATATTCTTACACTAAACATCTATATCTTACAAATAAATTCAGTAGTCATACACTATACTGTATATAGGCTTTGTTCTTTCAAAAATATTGTGTTCCGTAAGACCGTAACAATAGGAAACAATTTGGCTTCAGCTCCCTCCGAATCATATGAGAGTATATGCTCAAAATGCCGTAGATAAGTCTCATGAATCTATTTCATATATATATATATACACTCACAGTCTCACACACATAGAGACACGTTGATTAAGATGAGAAACTTGCAGAACCTTTGACCTTGATGGTGTTGAAACAGATACTGCGTACACTGCAAAAGTTGTGTTGTTCAAATAAACAATTAAAAATTAGCCCTAATATTCATTACAATCGACACTTAATTTAAAACTAGTACCCATTTTACGTTTTTCTCGACTAAGATCCAATGATAACAAACTAAATCAATCCCAAAGAAAAAGCACAAAAACAGAAGTCTGACAGAGAAGAAGCATACTCACATCACAGACATCTGTCACATCTCCAGCAATTTAGTTGCTTGTAAACTTAAGTAACAGCCGATCTGTCAATTAGCTGTAAGGGTGTTAGATCTCTCATCTCTGACCCATAAATAAGTTAAATGATACGCAAAGAAGGAATATCCAAATCATGCAGAGATTATGAGTGATTTACCATGACATGGCTCTGCAGTGGACGGCACTCGCATTTTTTAACTTTGATTCTGCAACCAAAATCTCCACTGTCCACATCCGAGAACTTAATTGAGAATGCCCTTGGATCTTGAGATTGTTCGGCCATTTCAATCAACTTGACTGTATAATAACAATAAGAGAAGAGTCATGAACTAGAGAAAACATACATACTGCTCCTCACTGAAAACTAATCCAGAAAATATGAATTTAACTAGAACAAAAAAGTTAGGAATTATGAGACCTGCAAGTGGTGCTGTCCCAAGATGCACATTCAAAATTTGAAGGCCTAAAGGCAGGCCTGCGTTTTCACATTTTATGATGATAAAAACATATCCTCCCTACAAGAAAAAAAAAAAAAAAAAAACTAGTTTTTCATGATGACTAAAAGATAGACACCCTTTTTAATTCAAGATGTACACATGTATTTAAACAATGCATGGAATAATATACCTGTAATGCTGAGATAGAACACGAGCTAAGATTAAACATCGCAATTACCTGATGGACAACATCCACAGATAAATCACCAAGAACATTCATGATGCCTAATGAGATTGCACTATATAAGTCCAAACTTTGCAACACCTGAAACCAGAAACGTCTTTAGTTGGAACAAAAGAAGAGAGACATGGTAACCGATTAACTCTTTCTGCAACTGAATTTTAGTCATAAAATCAAAGCAGTATACATATTAAGTCAAGAGAAACAAGTTATGAGAGAAAATTATGTGAAGATCAAGAAAGCAACCAAAAGATATCATAATCGAGGTTAGAACTTGATAGAATTTCCAGTAGTTCAACAAAATTTTAGAACTATAAGAGTATGAAGAAAGCACATACCTTCTCAAAAAACCCTGAAAATGTTTTGCTAAATCCTTCGGTTATGTCCCGTCTCTTTAAAATTTCCTTTGGAGACTTAGTCTGCCAATTAGCAAAAAATAGATAAGGTGAATACTAAACTATTCAATGTAAAACTGAAGTTGAAACACCATTTTGATTGTTAGTATCTGTATTGGAAGAAAAACTTTGCGAGAATGCAGGGAAAGAAAGATTAGCATAAAAACAGATATATTAACAACTTGAAGGTAAGAGCTGATTGCATATTGTATATGTCTCGGCATACCATGTCATTAGTATACAGTGTTTGAATTGCACACTTCTTCACCGTGCAAGAATTGATAGGATTCCCATCATCATCAACGACATAACATTGAAAAGTGGCTTTGACAAGATCTTCAGAATATCCAACAAACTGTTCGATTCCATTGGCCGCATCAAACAGAACAGACGAATCAAAACCCAAGAACATATGATCCCCTTCAATAGATGAAGGCTTTCCCTTTTTCCCATCCCATCCCCTCAAATATCCAGCTCCATCACGAGTGCCAAAAGAGTTGGACTGGAAGTGACATTCATATTTGATGCTGATACCCTTGTCATCATTGTAGCCATCAAATGCAACAAGGACCGATATAGCAAAACCTGCCAAGGTAGCACTCTCATTTGAATGTTTGGGAGACTGAACCATAACCTCAATAAATGACCCAATGCTTTGGTGGCATAACCATTCAGGAATATTATCCCCTGGTAAGCAGAAATTGGTTGACGGCTTTCCTTGGTAATACAGATATAGATGCGCTATCAAGGAGAAGAAATGTAACAGACCTTGACTATTTAGCCTATAACCTTCATGGAAATCATGGAGTATGCGACCAAGTAGCCTAGATGGAGGCTCCTCTAATATCAGTTCATCACTGAAAAAAGCAGTGTGTAGTCCTATCAGTGCTTCATGGAGGTTCCCATACCCGTACATGCTAGAGAGCAAATATTGCATTTGTTGTGGTTTCATCCATATGTTGAGAGAGAGGTCTTCACGTCTAAAGTTTAAAATAACACCCAAATGGGATGCCAGAACATGGATTCTGCGTTTTGCAAATGCCTTGATGTTGTCTATCGCATATTGGCTTAGGGAGGGACAATCAGCAAACACAAAGGTTTCCACATTGTTCAAAGGGTAAAGCTGAAGCTCAGAAGAGTTACCGAGTGCAACCGTTTCCAGCGATTTGCAGTTGATTACATTAAGCCTTGTCAGACCAGCTGGGACCCCTGATATAGATTGAACCTGGGAATGGCTTAAATCGAGACTTTTAAGCGCTGGAAGCTCCTTGATGCTTGGAGGTATTGTGCTGAAATAATTTTGGCTCAGATCTAGTTCCGTCAGAGTATTAAAAAGTGTTAAATCCTCGGGAAACTCTGCGATCCCACAGTCACTTAAATCCAGAGTTTTTAGCGAGCTTGAGCCACCCCCTAAGAACTCAACGACGACTTCACTTCTGCATCCACTTGCTCTGACATTAACCAAAGATCCAAAATTTCTAATGCATCCAGGCAAGTTATCCAAACTTGAGCAGCCAGAGATATTAAGGTCCTCCAAGAACTTTAACTTGTATAAGCTGTCTGGAAGACTGATGAGGCTGTTACAATTCTCAAGATCTAGAGAAATAAGGCCAGTCAAGTGCTCGAGTGAAGAAGGTAGCTCCTTAATGCCTGATCCATTTAAAGAAAGATATTTAAAACTGTACATGGTCTCTGTGATTTCAGGAAAGTTGGTGAAGTTTGAAGATCCAGAAAGATCGAGTTCCACAAGAGACTCTAACTCACAAATACTACTAGGAAGATTCTTCAGCCTTAGACAATTCTTTAGTTCCAGTAACTCTAGTTTTGTCATGCACTTGATACGCGAGGGGATCTCTTCAATGGAAGTCTCATTTAGAAGAAGTTCTTTCACATTGCAAGAGATATCTGGAAAGCTTGTAACACTAGAACAACCAGATAGATCCACAAATTCTAGCTTCTCCAAGATTTGGCCGACTTGTGCAATTTTCTTGAGCATTTTGCACATTTTCATATCTAGGTCAACAAGCTGATGAAAATTTGCAATTGATGGTGGAATTTCTTTTATTCCACTATAACCCAAAGACAACATTTTGATATTCCATGAAATCTCTGGAAAATCCTTCAGCTTCGAGCATCCAGAGAGATCCAAGTGCTCAAGAGATTTCAACTTGTTTCTTGGAGTTGGGATGGACACTAACTCCGCACATCCTCTGGCAACGATACGCTCAACTTTGGGAGCATTTGAAAAATCTGGCAACTCCTTCAGGAACAGAGAGTTGCTAAGATCGATCTCTTTTAAATTAGATAGAGTCTGCAAACAAGGAGTCGGAATTAGTAGAGGTTTAAGCTTCATATTGCAAGAAACATATCATACAAGTTGTACCTGAACTCCTTCCCACAAACGCTCAAGTTTGCTATCGATCATATGAAGTTCGACAAGGTTTTCCGGGTTAAATCTTTTTGGCAAATTTGGTATAGGAAAGCTGTCCCACCTAAGTAGACGCAGTTTAGGAGAGAAAAAGTCAAGGCCTTCTGGAAAATAGGTTTTACAGCTTTCTTTATTAAACTGTTTGGAGACAATTCTGAGGAACTTCAGATTACGCATCCCGGTAAAAGCACGACGGTTTATCTCCAACTCCTTTCCTTCAGAAAGGTCAAGCAATATGGCTTCAATAGATAAAGTTCCCTGATGATGAGAGAGAAGTTATAATGCATGAAATGACCATATAAACTTTTTTTTTCGTTTTTAAAAACTCTTTTTTCCTTTCTCTCACAAAAGTAATAAGACTTGTAAGGAATAACCTCATTCATATGCAGGTGAAACATCTTAGTTATAGCTATTACCTTATTATCTGTTAATATTTCCTGGACTTCATCGAAGTCCCAAAGCATGCTGCGTCTGCTGGGATCCTGAAGTGACTGCTGCCTTACAATTTGTCTACCCATTTTCTGTAACAAGTCAGGCATCTGCACCCTGCCGTTAGTAAAGGAAATCATACACTTATCAACAAGTGCACGCATGCCAATATCCGCAGAGATACCGCAACCATCAAGAAGACCAGTTATGTTACTTCGTTTATCCCCGTTGAAGATACAAGCAAGATAGAGAAATATCCTTTTCTCTTCTTCATTGAGTCCATCATAACTTATACGGAGTACATTGAAGATTTCTTCATCGAGAGAACTATCGAGTCTTCTCAAGGCACTTTGCCACTCTAGCACAGATTTCTTACAGAGTAAGGAACCCAGAACTTTTAAAGTCAAGGGGAGCCCCTTTGCATACACAGCTGCCCTCATCGACAATTGCAAATATTCTTCAGTAGGATAGCTCTGTTTGAAGGCGCAATGTGAAAACAGTTCAAGCGAATCACTGTCAGATAATCCTTTCACATAATATATTTTGTCAACATTCTTGATTACATTCATGTCTCGTGTTGTAATAACTATTCGACTCCCTGGGCCAAAGTAAGATGGTCGTTTGATTAAAACCTCTAGTTGAGTTATGCTGCAAACATCGTCAAGAACAATAAGAACTCTTTTTCGACGTAGATGATTCCTTATATTGCTGGATCCAATATCAGGTGTTGCTATGTTTATATCAGTCTGACCAAGAATTTGACGAAGAAGTTCGTTTCTTAAGCCAAGAATTCCATGCTTTTCGGACTCTTCTCTGACATTTGCAAGGAAGCAGTAGCCATCAAACTTTTGATATAAACGATTAAAAACAGCTCCAGCAATGGCACTCTTTCCAATACCACCAATTCCGCATATCCCTACAGTCTGCACTTCATCTGATCCATTTTCCAACAACTCTTCCACATCCTTTATCTGAGAATAAGCCCCCACCAAGCCCTCATCTTCACACAAGCTAGTGTTTTCTAGGATCTCCCAAACGCGTGCAACAATTTTATCCACAAGTTCAGACTCTGGCCTAGAATTGCACAGGCATCAAACAAATTCAGCACAAAAAAAAGGAATGCTGCAACTAAGATTTAAGTGGCCAAGAAAATAATACGAATGAATATTGTACATCCACTGAGAAAGGCCATGTTTTAAAGGTTTTGCAACAAACTAGATACAATTCGAGTTAATTCATCGAAACAGGATGCAGTCACACAGAGGTAACTAGGCGACGTATAACGTCAAACCTTAACCTGATGATTTCTGAAGAAATAACTATGAGAGATTCGCTACTAAACCAACTCTTAGGATCAGCTAACTAGGGTAGCGCAACTAACAAGGAGCATGATAAAATATAATATGTCAACTGAAGCAATGATTTCATCTGTGAGTCAATCCAAACCTACCTGACTGCACTGGAATCAAATCCGGAGAGATTGGCTGCCTCGCACATGGCTTTTCTCCACCCTTTGACTTCCTCAGCTGATTGTGATCCCTCGGGAGCCTTATCATGCATAGAAAAGGCTACATCGTAGCTGCCGGTCTGCCACCTAACCTCCATGGGTTCTACGCCGAGGAAGACTGGTAAAACCAACTGTCCTCTGGTCCTCCTACACTCCATTATCTTGGCAAGCTCTCTCAAACACCACTTAGAAGAGGCGTATTCCTTGGTAAAAACCACAACCGAGATCTTCGATAGCTCGATCGCGTCCGACAAAGCCGTCTGAATCTCATTGCCTGGCTTAAGCTTTTTACTGTCTATGAAAGTTTCCATTCCCTCTCGACACAGGTCGTCGTAGAGGTGGCTCACAAAATCCTCACGAGAATCTGGTCCTCGGAAACTGATAAACACATCGTATTTTAACTGAGAATCAGCAACGGCCGCAGTTGAGAGATCATCAAGAATTGCAGTGGCATCGGCCAAATTGGACCCGGAGGTAATCGACGATTGGTAAATAGCATCAAGGCCATCAACAAAAGAAGCAACATCGGCCGACTGAGAACTGGAGGAAGCCGATGATCGATAAGTAGCATCAAGAGCGTCAGCAACATCGGCCGAACAGGAAGTGGAGGAAACGGAAGATCGATAAATAGCATCGAGGGCATCAACAGTACCATCGGCCGAATTGGAACCGGGGGGAATTGGTGATCGATAATCACCGACGGAACCATCAACAAAAGCGGCATCATCTGCAGCTACTTCGGAGGAGCATTTCATAAGCCGTGGAAATCTGATAAACGGAGGAAGTCCTCCGTTCAAGATCAGGTTCCGCCGCTGGTCCAAGAGCAAAGACGGACGTTGCGGTTTCTTGTCGGAACACGGTGATCGCCTTTGAGGACCCTTCGGTGGGAAGCTCCTCGCGCTCCTCATCGCATCGACTTCGTCCAACTACAGAGAAAACCCAAACCGATGGAGCTTGTAATTTCGATCCTCGAGTCCTCTCTCTCCTACGCCTCCGTCCCTAGGCAATGGCTACTGTTTTCTTTGACGTGTGAACTTTTTCCTCCCTAGTCCCGGAGAGAATTTTCTATCTACGACGACATTATTATTTTCAAATTCGACGACCAATTTGACATAATTCAAATCTATACTATATCTCTCGTTTTTAATTTTTTTAGTTAGTTAATGGCCAAGTCAAACTAAGAATGTCAACGAAAGGGAATTACATATGAACTAACTTTAAAAAAAACATTTAGATTTGTTATATTGGTGTAAGGTAGGGATCAGTTCTTCTCAAACGCAGGCAGAACTATTTAAATCATTTTTATGTGGTTATTCAAAATGGTGTCATGTGTTTTATGCCTATTAAAAAAAATATTGAGTGAACTTTTCAATAACTACATTCGTCCTGAAAAATTAGTTAGTGTTAAAAATCTGGATTAGTTTTGGTTAAAAAAAAAAAACAAACGTTTATGTTATGAAAATGAAGACACATATTAAAAAAAAATTAGATGTTCAAAAAAAAAATATGTTACAAAAAATTCATGCGACACATCCAAAATGTTTAAATAATGTGATTAAAATATTATCAAAGGGCATAAAAGGTGTGTTTATTTGGAATATTGCAAGCAATTTTCAATCATGACTTTTCACTACATTGGGTATTTTCTTTAACTTTTATTACCGTTTTTCCTTTGTAAATAATTATTCCAATTTGATTAATAAATTAAGTATTCATCAAAAGAAGAAAAATTATAATGCAATTTCTCAATTTATATAGTATAGATTTTATTATCATCCCATACATTTTCTTCTTCTTCTTCTTCTTTTTTTTTTTCTTTTCTGGAAGGAGAAACTCTAAAACCCCTACGATTTATACTCTATTAAGCAAAAAGACCTTTGATAGTTTTAAAAATATATTTAATTAGTTGACATCTTTTTGTCGGCAGGTACGCGATTTGGAAGATAAGAACAGACAGTTTTGTAACAAATATTAAAAATCCCAGGAATTGCTCTCAACCTTTGTCGTAAATCCTAAATGTTGTTTTACTTTAAATACCAAAATTACAGACAAGATTTGGTCCTAAACTCCCTCCCTATCAACAAATCCTGTAACCCTTTGAACCGAAGGCCAGCGAAGTAAAAAAAAAAACATTCTATTCATAGTCATTCACAACCAAAACACCTAATTTTTTCTTGCTAAAGAAGAAACAAAAACCAGAGGAAGAAAAAAAAAATAAGAGAAGAAAAATACACAAAAATAAAAACCATTCTATTTCTCTTCTCTTCCTCCTTGAGTTTGACTTCCTCCCTCTCCCCCACCCTTTAATGCAACAATGGGAAATTGTTGCTCTCACGGACAAGACTCAGACAATAACGCAGATGGACACACACTTGACAATGGAGCAACCGCTTCACACACCGGACATCCGACTGGTCAAACCGCTGAAACCTCTGTAACACAATCCAAACATGCTCCTCCTTCTCCTCCTCCTGCAACCAAACAAGGCCCTATTGGACCTGTCTTAGGTCGACCTATGGAAGATGTTAAAGCTTCATATTCATTAGGGAAAGAGCTCGGCCGTGGCCAGTTTGGTGTCACGCATTTATGCACACAGAAGGCAACAGGTCAGCAATTTGCTTGCAAGAAAATTGCGAAAAGGAAGCTTGTGAACAAAGAAGATATTGAAGATGTAAGAAGGGAAGTGCAGATAATGCATCACCTGACTGGTCAGCCAAATATTGTGGAGCTTAAAGGAGCTTATGAGGATAAGCATTCTGTGCATTTGGTCATGGAGCTTTGTGCGGGTGGAGAGTTGTTCGATAGGATTATTGCTAAAGGACATTACTCGGAGAGAGCAGCTGCTTCTTTGCTAAGAACGATTGTTCAGATTGTGCATACTTGCCATTCAATGGGGGTTATTCACAGGGATTTGAAGCCTGAGAACTTTCTGTTGCTCAACAAAGATGAGAATTCTCCTCTCAAGGCCACTGACTTTGGGCTGTCAGTTTTCTACAAGCCAGGTTTTTTACTGGAATCATCAAAAGCCCGTTCCTGCAAAATTTGAATCAGCATCATTGTAAAATACTTTACTCATACAAAATTTGTTTGACAGGAGAGGTGTTCAAGGATATTGTGGGGAGTGCTTATTACATTGCACCAGAGGTTTTGAAAAGGAAGTATGGACCAGAGGCTGATATTTGGAGTATTGGTGTGATGTTGTATATCCTTTTATGTGGTGTCCCACCATTCTGGGCTGGTAAAGATATATTTCAGTTTCTTCTTTCTATCTACCAAAAGAAAAAAGGATTTTATAAACTTTTATGTACATGTGTTGTGTATTTACCTGATCATAGAGTCGGAGAACGGGATATTCAATGCCATCCTAAGGGGACATGTTGATTTCTCAAGTGATCCATGGCCATCGATCTCGCCTCAGGCGAAAGATCTTGTTAAGAAGATGCTCAACTCTGATCCCAAGCAAAGACTAACTGCTGCCCAAGTTCTCAGTAAGCATCTACAAACATACAAAAGAAGTTAAAAGCATAACAATCTCTCCATGCAAATTTATTTTACTAATGTGTTTTTCCTTTATAAAGACCATCCATGGATCAAGGAGGATGGCGAGGCACCAGATGTTCCTCTTGACAATGCCGTGATGTCCAGGCTCAAGCAATTCAAAGCAATGAACAATTTCAAGAAAGTCGCATTACGGGTAACAATCATATCCCTTACCCAATAGAATATAGCTCTCAGGAGAGTATCCTAACCTCAAAACCTGAAACCATGGAACAGGTGATAGCAGGCTGCTTATCAGAGGAAGAGATCATGGGGTTGAAGGAGATGTTTAAAGGTATGGACACTGATAGCAGTGGAACAATTACACTTGAAGAGTTAAGACAAGGTCTTGCTAAGCAAGGTACAAGGTTGTCAGAATATGAAGTCCAACAGTTAATGGAAGCTGTGAGTCCTTCTCGTACTTGCAAGAATTTGTTTAGCTTTACTACAGGGAAGGAGACTCCCCACTAATTCTCTGTTTTTTGCTCTATGTATCATGCGATTCTACAGGCTGATGCTGATGGTAATGGAACAATAGACTATGGTGAGTTTATCGCAGCCACAATGCATATTAACAGACTTGACAGAGAAGAACATCTCTACTCAGCCTTCCAACACTTTGACAAAGACAACAGTGGGTAAGCATTTAACAGTCAGTTATATAATTGATTCTCACAGACTTTAAACACCAAAAACAGAGCACTATGAAGCATGTTATGAAATGAAAAATTCACCTCAAAACAATGCTTGATGTTCCCAGATATATCACAATGGAAGAGCTTGAGCAAGCACTCCGAGAGTTTGGGATGAACAATGGCAGAGACATTAAGGAGATAATTTCTGAGGTTGATGGAGACAATGTAAGATAACAACAGTCCCTTCAAATGTAACAAGAAGCAGCTAACAATCTCATTATCACTAACCAAATTGCTAATGCAGGATGGTCGGATAAACTATGATGAATTTGTGGCAATGATGAGAAAAGGAAACCCGGATCCTGTCCCAAAGAAGCGGCGCGAACTTTCATTTAAATGAAGAATTGTTGAAGTAGAGGAAGAGGGGAAATAGAAAGAGAGCAACACAAGGGTCGAGAAACTCATCTTCCTTTTCACAATGAGAGAGATAAGGCAAAGCAAATATCAAAAGAAAAAATTATTCTAAAGTATGCTCAGATCGCTAATGATTGAACTGGAGGATAGATCTTTAAGGGAGGATAAAGGCTCAAGAAGGCAAAACAAAACAAAAATCATTAAGCGGGGATTTGGGGGAGGTGTTTGATTATTATGTACATTTTCTTTTCTTGTTGTCTACTACTATTGCTTAAAGTGCCATGAGTTTCTCAATGTACTTCAATTTCTCTTGTATGTGCTAGTGATTATTCGTTCTTACTTACTTCCTAGCTAAACACTTGACACCAATCCACACAAGATCAACAATGGCAAAGGCAGTGTGAACCAATAACCAAATCGACCAAGGCCTATGGTGTCGCAGCAAAATCTAAAGTTCATGATGTGAACCTTAAGAATGGTTATATCCCTAGAACATTGGCTGCATCAAAGCACAAAATTTCGTAACAGAGATAGCTAATTTGGAGTTTAAAAGAGGTATTTCATTGATTGGTCAATACGAAAGACAAAAGAGTAAACTCATACAGATAAGAAATTTTTTCCCCCAATTAAAAACCCTAAATCGCAGGACGACCCAAAGAACATCGAATCGAGGAAAATTACTTGTCTTTGGTAGAGACTCCATACTTCTCCTGCAACTTGGAAATATCTTCTTCATTCTTCTTCTGGTCGAACTTCTTGCTCATCTTCGCGTGCTGGTAATAGAGTACGATGAGGTACCGATTCGCGACGTTGAAGCCGGAGAGATGGTCGACGGCAGTCTTGGCATCGTAGATATCCTCGTAAACGACGAAGGCCGTTCCTTTTGTGGCCTTGTCGCAACCGATTCGAATCTGGCGAATCGCGCCGTACTTGCCGAAGATATCGTACATCTCCTCGCTCGTTATGTTAAAGGGAAGGTTACGAACGTAGAGCACGCGATTCACCTCCGGTGGGAGTCTGGTGTTTCCCTTCCGAAGACTCATTGTCGTCATAGCTTCTCTTCTTCTTCTCTTCCTTCTTTAGCCGGAGATTTTTTATCGTCGCCGAGAAAGGTTTTCTATTGGAAAAGAAAATTCTAGTCCGATCTTGACAGATTTAGATATTTAGATATTTATACGGATGAAGAAATGGAAAAGGGTAAAACCGTCTTTGTGCACGTAGGCACGAGGATTTATTGACGGTGTTAAATAGTAAACCACTAAACCAAAGTAACCAACCAAACCGATATTTTCAGTATTTGCTCCCTTGATTTTTGCAACTATAAGCCTAATTCTTTAAGCAATTTTAGTTATGCTCCCTATAAAATCAATCTCTAATCCACCTCTGCCCACAAATAAGCTGTGCGAAAATGAAGCTGGGTCTAAGAGGGATTACATACTATTACTTTCTTCTTTGGTGATCAAATCCAAGTTACATGCTTATTATTCATAATCGCTCTTTCAATATTTTTTTTTTGTAATCTGGAGATTTTTCCGGACCTTCGGTCTAGACTAATCCCTCTTAGACCCAACTTTCTTTTCGCATAGTTTCGCTGTGAGAAGGGCGGATGTAGAGATTGATTTTATAGAGAGCATAATTAAAATTGCTTAAAAAATTAGGCATACAGTTGCAAATAACAAAGGAGGGGCAAATAGTGAAATATAAATAATTTACATTGAACTTTTAAAATTTACCCGGAGCAACTCCCCTCCCCCCCTCTTTACTTAAGTGGATCCACCACTGACTGTGGATTGGGTGGCCAAGTGGAATCGAAATCAGGTCTCAAGGCAGACACATATCAAAACTCAAAGCACCATTTAGTTAAAAAAATAAAAAATCTTTCAATCTTTTACTACAAAGAAAATGTTATGTACAAATTTTCTTATAGAAGAGTTAAACGACGAATACGCAGATAGGTGCAGTTTATGTTGCTTGAGATTTGGCACGCTTAACTGGAGCTTGAAGAGAAGAAAGATACTTAGCATCTGATTTTTCAATCCCATCGAAAAGGTAACTGAAAGGAGGCATCTCTATATACTTGCCACTTCCTAGAACTACTTTAAGTTCCTCATTTTCCCATACTATTCTTCCTCCTGCTATTGTCACTTCAACTTTTCCCTGAGATTTTAACAATCAAGTCCCAAAGAAGAAAAAAAGGTTATTGCTCTGACACAATACATATCAGAAAAGAGGATTTTTGAAAATCTATATTACCTTTCCTCTTCTGCCTTCGTATACATTTGTGTCGGATCTTGAATGATGAGACTTTGCGCTAATCTCGTGGCTTGAGTTTGGATTCAATATAATAATGTCTGCATCCGAGCCAACAAGGATAGCTCCTTTCCGTGGATATATGTTGAAAATTCTAGCACTGATAATTAAATTGCAAACACATAACTCTGTAATTAAGCTCATAGTAATGACTTGAAAAGCATAATTCAGTATTAAGAGAATCAGTGAAAAGAGCATATATACCACTCGGTGCTGGTTATTCGAACATAATCAGTAGCAGATATTTGGCCAGACCCCTGGATTATGATACACAAAATGATCAAAAACTGCTGTAAAGAAAGAAGATTTTAAGTCCAGTCCACAAGTACTTACCACCATCGTGTCCCATATCAGGTGCATCCGTTCTTCAAGGCCTAAATACGAACAAGTTCAAAGTGTTTTCAAATTAGCAGGGACAATGAGCACAGAAAGCAAGAAATCAGTCAGGTCAGCTATTACCATTAACACCATTAGGTATTTTGCGGAAATCATCAAGTCCTAGAGCTTTTTGTGTAGAATTGAAAGTGCAGTGATCAGTTCCTACAAGCTGCAGAGATAATACATAGACAAGGAGAAAATATGTTTAAAAGATCTCAACAGTTCTATCCTATAGGTCATGTTTCTCTAGTTTATGCACAGAGGAAAAAAACCTGAAGGATTCCTGTTGAAAGGGCATCTTGTAGGGCTTTTCCATGTCCTACCGGTCTGATAGGTGGACTCATGACATACCTGAAATATTGAGAAAGAAACTTTGAAAATCTGAACCAATAAATGGGAATCACTTGATTAATAAACCTAAAGGATTTATCATTTCTTACTTGGACGCAATTGTAAAGTCAGGGTCCCAAAGCCAATGATCATCGAGGATTAATCCAGACACAACAGGCTCTCCAATAACCTTTTGCCCTGAAATACATAACAAAGAAAGATTTTTATAATTGAGCAAAATACTTTATAAATAATTTGAAAGGTACTTTGGAAATCAACCCATACGTTATTACACTAGTGGCTGTTAGGATAATTTTCTGTACAATGAGAAAAGAAGAAACAATTTAGTCCTATAGGAGTTGTAATAGAAGACCTGATTTTCGAGCTTTAGCAATCTCGTCCATTGCATCGGCACTCATCACATGAACAACATAGAGAGGCGTGTTAACAAAACGAGCCAAACGAATTGCTCGAGCAGTGGCTTCTCCCTCGAGCTGCCATTGTCAAACAAGGATCTTGATTTCAGCTTGAAAAAAGGTTACAGAGGCAAGAACAGATACAGGAGAAGAAACAAATCTATGAGGCAGTATTACAAATTAGAAAACACTAGGCTCAAATTACCACAGGAGGCCTTGAAAGAGCATGACCCTCTGGACCTGTAATGCCCAGTTCAATCATCCTTTTCTGTCCTTCGAACACTGCATCTCCATTTTCTGCATGAACCATTGCCAAGGCACCAAGGGATTTACATGTTTTAAGGCCTTCGAGGAGGAGGTCATCAGTGACCATAAGAGATCCTTTATATGCTAGGAAGAATTTGAAAGAGTTGATACCTACAAATTTAGAGATAGATACATGCACTCAGTTTCATCTTAGCAGTGACAGAAACACCAAAACTGTGAGGCATCAATATGTCACGAGACACTTACCCTTTTCCTTGACCAATATCTCCATGTCCCTTGAAACACCTTCATCCCACTTTGTGACTGCCACATGAAAACCGTAATCCATACACGAATTTCTGGATTTGTTTTCATAGGCTTCAAAACCAGCTACCATATTCCCATTAATCGGTATAACAAAGTCTATATGCATCGTTGTTCCACCAGCTAACGCTGCTGCCTGCCCACTGAAGAAATCATCAATAGTCTCAGTACCCATAAACTCCATGGCTAGGTGGGTGTGAGGGTCAATTCCTCCTGTTTACATTGAAGAAAAGAAGAAGATCTGAGAGAGGAAGAACAAAGAACATACAAGGATCATATATCAGAAATATAACTATGGAAATAAGAATGTATCGATTGAGTAACCTGGCATGACAAACTTTCCAGTAGCATCGAGGACAGTGACTTCATCCCCAACCTGGTACAAAGCAACAAAGCAGATCAAAATGGGAACTTAGACTTTCCAAAAATGAAAGATACATAGAGAATGAGTTAAACCTTAATGTTTGGCTGCACGGCGACAATAATCCCATCTTCAACATAGACATCAGCAAGTTCTTGATGGTGTGCATTCACAACAGTACCTCCTTTGATCAAAATCCTCGTCAATGATACCCCACAAGATGACACATCATACTCTCTCCCTGCACTACAAAACTGCAAAAAGACATTCAAATTTGAAATTAGAACCCAATCTCCAAAAGTTTATCTTTTTCTATTTCAATTTCTTGAAAGTTACAGTATTTGATTAGCAAATAACTTAAATTTTGTCTGTTACTTAGCTTAAGATTCTGCTGCTTAAGAATTATATGTTTTGAAGTGGGTGGAGCTTTCAATGTTACTTCTAATAAACACAAATCGATATGATGAACGATTCGTAGACGAGAAAGATCAAACACATACCTGAGTAGCTGAATCTGAGACGGAAGACGATGGAAACAGAAGAAATAGAGAGAAGATTAAGAAGAATGTATCCAGAAGTGTAAGCGCCATTGATGAACCTTGGACAAATTATCTTTTTCTATCATTACTTCATCTCTTTCTATTGCCCGATCAGTTTAAGTCAACGTAACGAAAAATCAAAATAAACTGATAAAACCGGTTAAACCGGGTTGGGTTTCCAAGGGTATTTCGAAACTCCAGCAGGATCGGCCGGTTCGCGGTTTCCATAGAACCCTTTGATTAAGGAATAAGTAGAGAGCGTAGATTTTCTTGGATCTTCAGTCTCCGAATCACAATTTCTCTTCTACCTCAAAGCTGATGAGCTCTACGTCTTCCAATCAGGTAACCAATTTCTCTAATATTATTTCAATACGAAAATGATTATCCTCAATAATTATTATGATCGATTTCAAGTTCAGGTTGGTCTTTGCTTGGTCTCGTTTTTGTTATTTGAGTGCTGCAGTTGGGTTTGATATGAAAAAATGTTCCTTTTTGATTAATCTCATACGGGTTTGAATCTGTTATGAATATCTAATGGCAGATGGGTCAGCTCGTAGCTGACAAGCATGTACGTTACATTCTGATGGCAGAAAAGGTACTATCAACCCTTTCCTTATTCTCACTGTTTATCTCACTATGATTATAACTAATGTTCTTCTTTTCAATTTTGTCTTATTATATTCAACTTGCTAGAAGAAAGAGAGTTTTGAGTCTGTTGTGATGGATCATCTAAGAATGAATGGTGCGTATTGGGGACTGACTACTCTGGACTTGCTGGACAAGCTGGGCACTGTTTCTGAAGATGAAGTGGTTTCATGGATCATGACTTGCCAGCATGAATCTGGTTTGTACTTTTAGTATCATATTTCTCTCCCATATGGATTGCGGATCAGTTCTTTTTACTTACTGATAGAATGTCGAAAAAGGGGTAAATGGATTAGGCAGTGAAAGCAGGTGTCTTTGAAAATCATTGCCTGTGATTGCTAAGTAAGCTAGCAAAAATATCTAAGGGGACCTTTGAAGTTGCTGTAGGGTTTCACCCTTTCATCCTTAATCATAAGATGTTTCTGCATTATAAGTTGATTACAACTTGTTCTTCTCTGAGCAGGTGGCTTTGCTGGTAATGTTGGACACGATCCACATATTCTATATACACTAAGTGCTGTGCAAATCTTGGCCCTCTTTGACAAAATTAACATTCTTGACGTTGGAAAAGTATCAAGCTGTATCCTTTGGCACTTAGCTTCTTGTGGATATCACTAACTTGTTCTTCTTCACCAGTAGTCATGGTAGAACTTTTCTTATTGTTAAATAATGAATGAGGTAAAAACGCAAAGGAAAAAATTCTGTAAATTGCCTAAGGTAGATTATTATTATGTTTTCCTATATACGAAATTAGATGTTGCTGGGTTACAGAATAAAGATGGGTCCTTCTCAGGAGATATGTGGGGAGAAATAGATACGAGGTATTCTTCCTGGCCATGTATTACAAAGACATTTGTATATCTCCTGTTGGTGATTTTGCTATGTTGAATCTTAACTGCAAGCTGTTTATGCAGATTTTCATACATAGCTATATGCTGTCTCTCAATTTTGAAAACTCTTGACAAAATCAATGTGGAGAAGGCCGTTGATTACATTGTGAGCTGCAAAAACCTGGATGGTGGTTTTGGCTGTACACCTGGGGCAGAGTCCCATGCAGGACAGAGTATGATATGCTATTTGTGTTTTTTTTTTACTACTTGGAATTAGTGTTTATAGCTGACTTTACTGAGTTTAGGCCAATCCAATGACTGGATACTCAGATGTTTTTTTGTTTCTGTAGTTGACGTGCTATTGCTACACCCTTGTGTAGATAGTATTGGACAGATTCATGGTAGGGTCATATATGGTAAAAGACAGTTATTCTTTATTTGTTTCCTCTGTTTCTGCAGTTTTCTGTTGTGTGGGTGCTCTTGCTCTCACCGGGAGTCTCCATCGTGTTGATAAGGACTTACTTGGTTGGTGGTTATGTGAAAGACAAGGAAAGTCTGGGGGATTAAATGGACGACCTGAGAAACTCCCTGATGTAGGCGTTCAGCTCCTCTCTAATGAGAGACACCTTTGTATACTTTCCCTGGTTCTTACACACTTTTGATTGTTCTTATTACCAGGTTTGCTATTCTTGGTGGGTCCTATCGAGCCTAATCATGATAGACAGAGTTCACTGGATCGACAAAGAAAAGCTGGTCAAGTTCATCTTGGACTGTCAGGTTTGTCTCCAACAAGTCAAGAAATGTCATTTAGTTGCTAATATTGCTTTTGATAGCTCTCATCTTTACTAATTTGAATGTGGATAGGACTTGGACAACGGAGGTATCTCAGACAGACCCGACGATGCTGTTGATATCTTCCACACCTACTTCGGAGTTGCGGGTAACTTTGATATGTCTCTCTTTAGGCTCTTCTCCGTTTATGTGAAGCCAAAATGGTCTCATTTCATCAAATTGTTGCAGGGCTTTCCCTCCTTGAGTATCCTGGAGTCAAAGCAATCGATCCAGCCTACGCGTTGCCTGTTGATGTCGTCAACCGGATTATTTTCACCAAATGATTGCTCATGTGAGGCATATGATTGCAATGGGTATAATCCTAATGGTCATTTCTTTGCTTTGTTCATTGGTTCGTTTACTTAGGCAATTTTAGAAGTTCTGTATGCTCAACGAGGAGATAGCAATTTGGGCATATGGGATAAACATTAAACGAACCAGGTAGTCTCAGTGTTGTATAACTTACTTGAGGTTTCTAATTTAATGGAAACGAAGTTGTGTTGCATTGTACAAATCACATATATCTGTTTTTCTTATCCACTTTCATTGTGCATTACTTCTTGAGAAAGGTGGACTCATGTGTTCAGGATTATTCGATACTAATAAACCGAACCAACTTAATAAGAAACAGTTCAATAAATTATTCACAATCTATAAAAAAAATTAGAGAAATTGCATCAATTAGCATAAATAAGTGCAAATAGCATAAATAAATTTAATCCATTGTAGTAGTAAATAAACTAAAAAATTTTAAGTATTGAATCGGCCGACAAAAAAAAAAAGTATTGTATCGAATCTTGTAAAATAATAAACTAAACATCAAAAATTTTCATTTTTTCCCTTAAGGTTAAAGAAAAAAAAAATCAGGAATTCTAAAACCCTAGTACGCCATTAGAGAGGGTTCAGCTCAGCAGCCCAAGTGTTTAATTCTTTTCTGCCAAGTCTGTTTGGGCAAAATCCTAAAGCTTCCGAGACGACTCTTCAATGGAGAAGCTAGCAGGAATAGAAGCAGACATCGAATCGTTTTTCGGCGAGCAAGATCAACAGAAATCATCATCGGACAGCTGTAAACAGGTCCCATGGCTGAATTGGGAAGAGTGGGACTCAGTGAGAGAGTCTCTCTTCTTTTCTTCTCCTGATAGAGTCGCTTCTGCATTACAAAGGGTAATGCAAAGACTTGCCACACAAATTAGTTGAATCAAGCTTGTTGCTTTAGTCCAGAGAGCTTAATTGGTCCATTTATATGCGTAAAGTACAGATTTTTAATCTCTTTTTTCGGATTTCAGGTTGCAACATGGCGAAGTAGAGGATCTCTTCCAGCTCCTGTGGATGTTACTTGTTCCCTTATTGAAATTCAACTCAAAGATGGCTTTATTCCGTTTGTCTTTCTACTCTCTCTAACGTTTTCATGATAATTTTTGGATCTTTCATCTCATTTTTTTGCTTTTGTGATTACAAAAAGGAGGGAGAAACAATCAGCAGATGCATTGTATTCAGAGCATTTACTTCAAATGCTATATTGCATGGGAATACTCAGGTGACTATGAAGTTGCTTCCCACTTGTTGATATGTTTTGGGTTGGCTTGAGTTGACTCCTTGCAATGTTGACTCACATCTTTATGTATGAAGGCTTGTGAACTGTGTCATTGAAAAGACAAGGAGGAGAGAAAACTTTTCAATTGCGGAAGCAGCTAAAGCAATTGGTATCCCACGTAAATTAATTGATCTTCGTCATGGTAAGAATCTTTGGATACCTTTCCTTGGTTTTAAACAGTAACTTTTCGGTGCAGCTTTATATACTTGTGATTTGATTAGATTGTTCTCATTGTAGAGGGTTCTCACCGTGAGCTCCCTGCACTCTCGGTGCTTCGGGATGCTGCAGATGAGGTACAATTTTTTCCTTCTTAATTCTGTTTGGCATTCTAGATTTCCTTATTTCAAGTATCATAGTCTCATAGTTCATGAAGGTTTGCTTTCCTGTAAATCAAAATGTTTGCTCTTAAGATCTTTTTAAACAATCCAAAGAATCTGTTTTATTGTCTTTTTAATGAGGTGTTTTGTGTGGTGTAGTTCTTGGACGATACAGAAGATTTTAACTTGCTTGCATATATTTGTTTGTCACTACAGGTACTTGAATGGTTGAAATCTTATTATTGGGAGCCTCAGAAGTACCAAATTCCTTTGAAGAGAGATGGAACAGCTAGCATCAGAAGAGAAGTCAAATCCAAACTCCGAAAACTTGCTTTTTCCTTGCAGCTTAAGCAGAATCCGCAATTTGACTCCCCTTTGGTCAAAGATAAATGTAAGACAACTCATCTTTTATTGTTTTGGACCTTGCGCTGAAGGATAGTAATGCTAAGCGAACAACATAATGAACTCATCTATGTCTCCCGTCTTGCACCTCGATGAAGTTTACAAGATAATGACATAATTTAGATAATACTTTTGCTTTGGTTGCCGCTAGATTATGATACTTCTGTAATTTTGTGATTTCAGGTTCCAATAAAAGAATAAGGAAGATTGTAAGCAGCCTTGTTGAGTTATACCCTTCTTTCTCCGCTGAAATTTCATCTGTGCTACTTGAATTCTTACTCAAGGCCTTGGATTCTTCAAAGTCGACAGGACTTGAGAATCAGTCTGGCCAAGATATCAGGGTCTGTCTAGATGAATGGAAACCTGTAATCGTGGAATTCTCAAATAGAGAACCTGAGTTACTTTTGACTCTACTTAAGGCAGTCCTTGATATGATCCAAAATAATGAACGGAGAAGATATGAAACCGGTAATTATTAGCTTTTCCAAATGCTTTTTACCCTGAGGAATCTCAACTTAAACTCCAAATCATTTCTAACTTGTATGAATTGTTGTTACAGAAAAGTCAGCGGAAGAGGTTTCTCAAGTTGAACAGGTCCCTTTCTTGTTTGTATGGCTTGTGAGTCTTCTCAATGGGTCAAAGCATTTTCAGAGAAACAGTTCTGTAGAAGTGAAACCTCCAAGCATGTTCTTTATGGAACTTATACGTAAATGTCTTCTCTTGGGAGCCTTAGGACACGAGGTGGTTTTGAAATCAGCATTTCTGCTTGCAGAGATTGTGGGAGGCCGTGTCTTGAAGGAGAAGCTCATAAAACTCCCTCTCAAGCGTAAAAGCTCTGCAAGTATTCCATTGGAACAGAGTTCTACTCTTGTAACAACTCCTACAACGCTCCTTGAGCAAGAGAAAAATCTCGGTAATGCAGGCAAGAGACTCGAGTTTGTCAAACTCCAACTCTCAAAGAAGAAAGGTAATGACACAGACAATTCCGGTAACAGATGGAGAAAGGCAAAAACATGGAGTCCTTGTCCAATTGGTATGTTACCTCGGATCATTGGATCTTCGGGACGTTTACCTCTATTGGACCATCAGAACAACGCTCAGAGCATCTCAAAACAAGCACAAGGTAACAACAATGCTAAGAGAGGAGCTGAGTGCAGTAGTCAGGAATTGGAAAAGTCAGCATGTAAGCGAGCAAGGAAGAGTGCAGATGAATCTGAATCAAATGATGTGACATTGGAAACATACGAGGAAGAAGTTGAGATGGATGTAGAACATGCATATGAGGAAACTGAAGCTGAATCAGAAGAGAATCTGATGTGGAAGGATAATGAGGAAAGCAGAAGCTGTCTTATGATAGGTGGTGAGTGGAAAAGAGTAAACGACGGAGAGCTTTTGGGGATGGCTTCTAATGTTAGAATTTGTGTTTGAAACTTCTGCAACTGTGCATAATCTTGTACTAAAACAGAATGATAATTTAATGCGACATATTTTTCCAGATATTTGATCAATTTTTTTTTAAGTGAAACATATGACACAACGTCGTTAATTGAGGCAGACGGACAGTAGTGGGGCATTCAAAGTAAAAGTGGATTAACAATTCACTTTTTAAACAGCTTTAATTGGATAATAAGTTATTTTACATGAATAGTAAACATTGTGATTTTATAGACAGAAAAAGATGGAAGAAAACACCCCAAGACCAAAATGCCACCATATCAAATAATGATACGAAATCTTCTGCTTCTTTCATCATCTTCACAAATTTCCCCTTTCTTCTTCACGGAAATGAATTCACCGTTTTTGGGCGTTTAACCTACAAAGCCAATCCCAGAGAGAAGCAAATCCCCTTTGTTCAAACACAACTTGAAATATAAGAGTTGTAACCAAAATGTAAGCAATTCCCATTTGTGTGTTCTTTTGTAACTTTCTTAAGAACGAAAGAAGAATCCAATACCACTATAGAAGTCAAACAGTTAGGACAAGTGCAATGTTCCCTTGCAAATTTTGCACTACTTGGATTTCAGTAACTAAAATAACACACACAAAACTAGAGTATGTGCCAAAAATTGTAATGACAAACCATTTCTTCAAATAAGAATTATAGGTTCAAATGCCCTAAAGTACAGTTATGACAGATATATGTTCTACAAAGGATCTGGAATACCAAAGTTTGTTGGACTGAAATGAATCGAATAGATGGATGACCAAGAACGCCAAGCATATTGTACATAAGAGACAGGGCAGTACACAGATGCTTACCTAATAAGTTGTCTACAGTGAGTTGGAAAGTGCTTCTAAATCTCTCCATGACACCTACTGGACTGCAGAATAAAAAATTGGAATGTCTACAACTTTTTTAGCCAGCAACCCTTATTGCACCCATCTCATCAAGCTTTGAGCTTTTATGCTGCAACAAGTTAAATCGAGATCCAAATCAATACAATTTACTAAAGACACATTACTAGTTCTCAAACACTCAGTGCAAAAAGTACCAAGAAGAAAGGATAATTTTTTTAGCACCCCTACCATTACCTTGTTTTTTTTGTGCCTCACGTCATTAAGATCTTCATCTCCATCGTGTTTCCTTTTCTGAAATATTAGTGACAAGGCTCTATGTGATTTACATCTCCATCAATATTTCAGTAAAACTATTATAGAGCAGCCTCTAGATCTTCTAAATTTTATGCCAAGTCAACTGTCAAGAAAGCAGCCCAACTCTAGAGCAACAAGTACAGATTCTACTAAACTATTCTTCTATGGCAAGACAGACACCTACAACAAACCAACATGCTCATACCTTATCATGATGTTTCTTAGAATGATCACCCGAATCGTGGTGGCCATTTTTGTCCTTCTTTCTGTCTCGGTCCTTGTCTTTATCTTTGCTTCTATCTTTATGCTGGTGCTTGTGCTTCTTATGCTCTCTATCTTTGTCTTTATCCCTGTCCTTGTGTTTCTTATGTTTCCTGTCCTTATCTTTTGACTCACTTTTTGACTTCGGCGGAATCGTAGGAGCTCCCTTCTCTGCCTGAAAGAACAAAAAAGAGGGCGTATTCATGTTCTAGTACCTAGATCAATCATCTCTAAAGGTTACCCCAGTCCCCAGATGTAATTCACCTTATTAGGGAATGTTCTCAATTAACCAAAGAACTGGCTGTTATAGGACATGGGACATACATTATAGAGCCCTAATTTCTAGTACAATGTAATGTCAAATACTGATACTCGTAAAAGAAAAGGGTTGTATCATTAAGTTAAAGCGCCAAACCACCAAGAGAGAAAGAGTGTGAGAGCAAATTCTTACTGGAGGCAATTCAACAGGAGTCGTATCATTTAGTTGGAAAGCCTCCTTAAGCTCATCTATATCGAAAGGTTGGATGCGAGTATTAGTCTCCCTGCTCTGTGATACGTTCTGAATAAGCTGATCTAATTGCATTCCTTCTCCTTTTCTGATCTCTGTGTCCCCAACCACATTATGCAGATAATGGGAATCTGATAGAGAGACGGGAAGGGATTTCTTGCAAAAGAATTCATGGTGTTGCGATAGTTTGAATTGAGATATAAGATCCACAGCACCACACAGCTCTTTTGGACCTGCACTTATAAAAACACCAGCATATTGACCTCAAGATGACCCAAAAGGGAAAAAGAACGGACAAGAAGCCACATAAAACACTTCACTAACTGAAGAAGCTCCAGATTTGAAACCAATGTACCTCCAAATTTTGTACGATCAGGTTCCATCTCTTTATCGCACCCTGAATTGCTTTTGCATGATCACTGCATATGCGTCCTACAAAAGGTAAAAAGTTCAAAGAAGCATTGAGTAGTGCCAAGGAAAACATACTAATACACAATAGATTAGCAAATTCAGCTACGATACTGCTTAAACTAAAAAAATTGTAGCCCAAACAATACAAAAACCACAGTAACTATAGCTAAATTAGCTAATCGACAGCTCATATTGCATAGTGACCGAAACTGTTGGTGTCTAAACAAAACTAAGAACTGAAAAAATATCTGAGTTAGCATTACCCAAACTCAAATTTCTCCCACATCTCCTAGAACCCTCATAATCCAACCTCGAAATAATGAAACTAAACCCAACAAATGGCGAGTGTTGACGAAAGTTTGTATAAGTAAAATTATATATTAAGCCATCCATACAATTTCGATCTAGTCAATAAGAAAGTTTCTTCCTTTGGTGCTTATCAAAAATAATAATCAAACAGCGAAGTAATCAGTAAAATGAACACCAGAGTCGATTAAAAACCGAATTCGAAACAAGAAAAGAATGGAGAATTGGAATTTGAAAACAAAACAAGACAAAGAAGCACAATCCCAGATTCAATTGGAAGGAGAAAGAATTGAAAACAAGCGGCATACAAGTTTCAGAAGGCAGATCTCGATGAGAAATCTATCTACGGGGCATGTAGCTGTATCCACCTCTGAAGCGCCCAAAGATACAAATCGAAAGCAGCGAAACGAGGGGAAGTTCCCGCCCAAATTTGATTTGCAGTGATGGAGAAGGGGACAGAGATCGAGGAAGGTTCGAGAGCGAGAGAGGAGCGAAAAGGGACTAGTTAGGGTTTGAGAGTTTTTGTTTTTCTTAACCAATGAGGAAAAAATTTCTAATTTTCCTCTTCGTGTCCCTTATTTCAATTAATCAACATTCAGCTTTTTTTTTTTAATTACTTTTAAGGCTTCCGCGTGGGCCTCACGCGCGTCCTAAAGCACGGCCCAGATAACAACAAGAGGTTTTTAAATCCATAATCTAAACCGTATCGAACCAGTAATCAATCTCACTAACCGTACTTTAATATACGTATTTCAGAGACTACTTGGATTTTGGATTTCGGGTATCGGAAATATATAGCTTAGTGAAATTTATATTACAGCTAGTCCGACCCTAAACAAAATTATTCGGAGCTAGATAGATAAACTCCAAAAAGCAAATGGTGAACATAAAATAAACGATAGTAGTAGTACATGTATACTTTGCTCGACGATAAAAATAATAATGGAATAACGGTATTCTTACACCTTCTCCAATAGATTAATACAATGTAAATGATGGTTTTGTATGATTTTGGATAAGGTAGATGATATTGGAGAATCATACCCATTTGATATTAGTTGTGTTTTATGCTTTTGAATCTATTTGATATGTAGTTCTTAACTTCTTATGCAAATAATTTTTTTTGTCCCTTATATCCTAATAAAAAAAAAAGTAATATTTTAGAAAAAACGAAAAGAAGAGAAGCACATATTATAAAATGGAGGGGAACATTCAAGTGGGAGGTGGATTTTTTCATGTGTGTGAGTGTAAATGTGGGTGTGGAATAACACAATGAAAAGGGAAGTGAAGACAACATCATTCTCCTCAAAGAAAGCTAAGTCTTAGAATCATCACTCTATTTCCCTTTTTGGCCCTTTTTTCTCTCTTTTCTAGTCCTTTCTACTTTGACCCCTTCACATATAATTACTATCTCTATATGCTTTATTATTTATGACACCCTCATTACTCTCTAAATTTAACCACACTAATTAATACCACTTGACCAGCTAAGCCAGCTAATACAAATGGACATGATTCAACCAGACTTGGTTTATGAAAAAAAAAATTACAACAAACTTGGTTTATGAACTTGCTTTAATTTATTCTCTTTGTGTTTTAGAAAGTGATGAAGACAAAAGAAAGGAGAGCAACAAACTTTTAGAGCAAGTCATAGGTTAAAAGCCCCATAGCTTTTTCTTACATCACTTTCATATTCCTCTCTTCTCATTCTAAACATACTCTGAGAGAGAATTTAAGAGATCTTGATCAGAAACTTTCTGAAATTCGATTCTAAAATCCATCTCTTATATAGAAACTCTCTCTCACTCTTTATATATGTCTTGAAGATTCTGAAGAGATGGGAAATTACTACTCTAGAAGAAATCTCGGAAACACATCACTACTGTTGCCTTCATCACCCTTCTTCTTCTTTTGTTTTTGTTTCTTTATGCTAAAGCTTCATCGTCTTCTCCTGATCATATTCACCATCACTCAACTCATGGACGCTTGAAGAAACCTGGAATTTTGGATCCAAAGCTTCATGATCTTAATTCCAATGCTGAGTCAAGAGTAGCAAGATATACTAATGAAGGTGGTGGTGTCTTCACAGGTCCTAATCCTTTGCATAATAGATAAAGTTTTGCTTTTACAAGTTTTGTAAATTTTTGTCTGAATAAAACACATTTGTGCAAACAAAAAAACCATATTTATTTACTTTTTTCACACTGATATACATTATATCGTACGTGATCTGCCATGATTGTAACTTATGTGAGATTTAAGAGTATTGAACAACGAGTCTTTGGAAATAGTAAACGCTGCTTCTTGGCTTTTTCTATGATATACTCCCTCGGTTCCTTATTAATCCTATTTCTAGGAAAAAAAATTTGTTTCAAAAAGTTAACATTTATCTATTTTCAATGTATTTTTTCAGCTGTTAATGATAAATTGTAGATTTCAAAAAAAAAAAAATGCTATTGGTTCAAAATTATAGTAAATTGTTATTCACAAAAAATGATGCAATTTTAATATGTTTTATTAAAATGTGTGAAAATTCTAGAAATATGATCAATAAGGAACAAAGGAAAAATATTTTTTAGCAAAATGGGTATTTTCAGTGTATGAGTATGCATAATCATCTATTCTACCCTAATTTGGTTGAAATATGAAACTAGTGGAAATTTTGTGTGGTACGAATAGTTTGATAATGATAAATGAAGATCATTGTTGATGCCAAAAAAAGAGAAAAAAAGAAAGAATGAACATCATTGTTAAATTGAAATTATGATAAAGCTATAGTCTCTTACAGAGTTAGATGTGAAAGATGTAAAGATTATAACAGGTTTCTTTCATGCTTACAAATTTAATATAATATTTTTGAATAGTTTATCATTATTCTATAATAATAGCTGAGCTGTAAAAAGAGAAATTACAAACATAGTCAATGCTAATTCATCTGGAACAAGAACTACAATATTTTAAAAAATTACAAACTCTGTTGTATAATTTTATTTACCTCGAATCATAGACTGACTTTACATTTTACTAGGTGTGGGCAAATGTAAGAAACAGAACGAGACCTATCGAAATAAGACATGAATGACAATTGCAAGATGAACAAAAAATAATCTTATAGAGAATTCAAGAGAAAATGTAGACAAAAATCGAGATTTTCCACAGTAAAAAACAAAAGCCAAAAACGAGAAATTTAGTAAAAGCTTCCGTTTAAATATGGAGAATTTGGGACTTCTTGTTTCCAAGTAAGAATTGAAATCATGTCCCAAATATTAATATTTTCTCTCATATAAGATGAGAATCAGAACTACACAGACGACCATGTAGAAGAGAATTTTGTCACTCATACATACATAATTACGATAAACAAAAAAAAAGAGTTCAAGTATCTCCACATAAACAAACCTTTGGAAGCACATCGTATTAAAGACAATTTAAGTTTAATAAGTATCGCTTTGCAACATGTGGAGACAATTCTTCATACACCTGAAACCAAAACCACATGAAGAAAATGTAACCATTACTACCAATCTGCAACAAACGCGTCTCTAGAAGATAATGTGCAGCACATACCAGTTTCTTGTGGAGTTTCTCGAAAGCCTTGCAAAACCTCTCTGCTTCAACCTCACCAACCTGCAAGGGAGATATTCATTAAGGTTCCGGAATATAAGTAGGAGAATTAGAGATGGAACAAAAATCAATTCTTTCAGTTAAAGTATCTAACTTGACAAGTCAAGAACGTTTGAACAGATATCCATCTTAATTCTCTGGCAAATCTCTTATCAAGAGTTTCATATAAAATGCGATAACCACGGTAAAACTTTGTATACTAAATGTTAGGAAAAAGGAACTCCAACTCTAAATCTCATTCAACAACTATAAATGTTTGAACAAAGTCAATGGTGTTAGTCACCTTCTTCGCAGCAGCCGTTTTCAGCTTTTCCCAGAATTTATCTGTCAAAAGAAGTCCAAAAATCAGGATAAGGAATGCAAATTCATGCAGCACAAAAATGATTCATATGTTCAACGATGTAGAGAAAGAGCAAATGGAACTCTTTACTCATTACGATGATACAACTGCTTGCTTCTACGGCTTAAGAGCTGAATTATATAATAAGTATATAACAGTAGCATACTGATACCAGCTATAAGTTCAGCAAATGCATGTATGAGTAAGTTGAGATTTTGTTTTAGATAAACGGAACATGAATCCTTTCATTACAATGGTCAGATCATGCAGAAAACCATATCCAAGATTAGCCCAGGAAACACATATGACATAACAAAATAACAAAAAAATGAAAGGTTATAAGTGGAGCAAATGTCAGAATTCAAAGACAAGCAGAGAGGACAACTTTGCCAATTACCAATATGGTTAGAGAACTTATAGACACATTTGATTTTTTTTTCTATAGAGAAGGTAAACAATATCTCTAAGCTTTCTCTTTAAAATCGATTTATACTAGATGATTCGAAAGAGCTAGTCCAGTTAGTCAAAATCTCAAAGGTAGGAAAAAGATACCTACCTTGATCAGTCTTCTGATCTTGCAACTGTTCCGGCTCAACTACACTCAGTGCATCGTGCAATTCACTTACCTGTTTAGGGTGATTCCAAGTTCCATCACATTTCAAGTGTATATATATCATCACCAAACAAATAAAGACAAAGAACATTTAGATCTCAAAATGTACCTCTCGCTCCACAACTGACTGTGAAGTTGATTGCTTTGAAGAATCTACCTCAGCCTGAAACCAAAAGACTCAAAGTAATAGTCTGTACCAGAAACCATAACAAATCAAAATACACCGAGTAATGAATCAATTCTGCATCGGAAATATAGTGACATGACATTAGTAAATCGATAACTATTTACTCCCAATCTCAGCAACTTCGATGTAGTCACATCGTTCAGAGCACTGAGAGAATTCAGAACGATAGATGAGAATTAAACCTAATAGCGAAATGAACACACAGTTGCTAGTAAAAGCCCTTTCGAAACATTAACTACTGTACACTGAGGAAATTAGGGTTTTCGGAAGATTCAAGTTCGCGTCAAATAAGTTGACTGTAGCAGTAGCAGCAGCAGCAACAAAAGAGTTTGTTCGGAGAAAGAGGGAAGAGAGAATTACACGGTAGTCGCGAGAGCGTACGACGGGGAAGAGATCAAGGAGGCTACGAAACTCTTGGTCGTCCATGCCTTACTTCTCTTCGATTTCTCCTCCGATTCTCTGTCTTCTCTTAAATCTCAATGTTCTCTAACTACGCTGCTTAATGCTCTTTCGTCCTAGTCGAATTTTTTATTAGAGGAAATTTTAATTTTGGGATTTTCTAAGACCAATATTTTGTAGTTTAATCTGATTTTAATTAGACTAGACCAACTTAAATAGTTATTAAGGTAACTTTTGCTGATCAATCAAATTGTCTACCAAAAAAAACTACATAACCCACATAAAAAATAAACGATAATTGGTTAACTTGGTTCGTAAAGATAATCTTCCAAATGGTCTGACTCGTTGGGTTATACTCTGTGTTTTCACGCCTGGCCGGTCCAACCAGTTAAACCGAGATCCGGACATTACTCTGGTTCGGATTTAGTATTAAACTCCGCCAATAATAAAACTGGAAAAACCTAGAAAAAAACCGTCATAAACACACCACCCGGCCAGTTCAACCGGTTCACCGGGTTGCGGGTCAAGAAAAATTTTCAAAATATTTTAAGATTTTGATTTTATAACCCTTTTGATTCAAATAAAATATTTGATTTTGAGAATAAAATAGTGTTTTACACTCTTTTTTTATATAACTTTATAGTTTTTAAAACGCGTACATACTATTATTTGTTTTGATGTTTAGTTATTTTATTTTTGTTATTGGCGATTTTCCGCTATTTTAGTGGTTTTTCATTTTTTGTTTAAATTTGATTGAATAACTTTAATATTACTGTTGGATTTTTTTATTTTTATCAAAATTGGTATTACCGTTTCACTATTTAAATATTTTTAATCTTTTATTCTTAAGTTCATAAAATAATACATAGAAATATTGATAAATACATAATATATAAATTGTTCTTTATTCTATTAATCCAGCTGTCAACTTGGTTTGATTGGTGACTTGATAACCCGGAAAGTCATCCGGTTTGATATCCGGATCGGGTATAAAAACATTCCTTATGCTTGTCCTTTGAAAATTCACACATCCTTAATTGGTTAACTTGGTTCCGCGGCAGTCAAAATCAATACTTTAAAAAGTCTAATCTGGAAACCAATTCTTTCAAGCAGCAAGAGTCAAGAGCTTAAAATAAACATAATGGACTCCAATTATAACACCACTCACATAAAAATTTGTAGCTCCGACTTCACTTTCACACACACAGACAATCACAAACAAGACATGAAACTCGATAACACATACACGAGCAAGGAAAAGAATATGAGAGGGTAATTGAAAATCGGTAATATCAGCTTTTTCACTCACTCATGATCCAATATCTCACGTTCTTCTTCATCCTCGTCTTCTTCATACTCGCCTTCTTCATCTGCAGTTGCGTCTTGGTATTGCTGGTACTCAGAGACGAGATCGTTCATGTTGCTTTCAGCTTCAGTGAACTCCATCTCGTCCATACCTTCACCTGTGTACCAATGCAAGAAAGCTTTCCTCCTGAACATAGCAGTGAACTGTTCACTCACACGCCTGAACATCTCTTGGATCGATGTTGAGTTGCCAATGAAAGTGGAAGCCATTGAGAGACCTCGAGGCGCTATGTCACAGACGCTTGACTTCACGTTGTTCGGTATCCATTCCACAAAGTAGGAAGAGTTTTTGTTCTGCACGTTTATCATCTGCTCGTCCACTTCTTTTGTGCTCATTTTGCCACGGAACATGGCTGAGGCAGTTAGGTACCGTCCGTGGCGCGGGTCCGCTGCGCACATCATGTTCTTTGAATCCCACATCTGTTGGGTCAGCTCAGGGACGGTGAGTGCGCGGTACTGCTGGGAGCCACGGGAGGTGAGTGGGGCAAAACCAACCATGAAAAAGTGGAGACGAGGGAAAGGGATGAGGTTCACTGCAAGCTTCCTCAGATCGGAGTTGAGCTGACCCGGGAACCTTAGACAGCATGTAACTCCACTCATGGTTGCAGAGATCAGATGGTTCAGATCACCAACTGTTACAGTCAAACCATGACAAGACATCAACAATCAGTTAAGATAGAAAGACTCATAATTGGAGATTGGATCAAAGACACACTGATAATATTAAACAACTACAGAGTAAAGGAACATGGAAGGGACTTACAGCTAGGAGTGGTAAGCTTAAGTGTTCTAAAACAGATGTCGTAAAGGGCCTCATTGTCCAAAACCATACACTCATCAGCATTTTCGACCAGTTGATGCACTGAAAGTGTTGCATTGTATGGCTCAACAACTGTATCCGAGACCTTTGGTGATGGGAAGACAGAAAAAGTAAGCATCATTCTATCAGGATACTCTTCCCTGATCTTAGAAATGAGCAGAGTTCCCATTCCAGACCCGGTGCCTCCACCAAGCGAGTGGCATACTTGGAAACCTGAAACATTCATAATATCACTGTTAGACCAAAATATCTAAAATCACCATTCAAAAACCTTCAATAAACTTTTCACACACCTTGAAGACAGTCACAATTCTCAGCCTCCTTGCGTACAACATCAAGAACCGCATCAATAAGCTCAGCTCCTTCAGTGTAGTGCCCTTTAGCCCAGTTGTTTCCAGCACCAGATTGCCCGAAAACAAAGTTGTCAGGTCTGAAGATTTGACCATAAGGTCCAGTTCTGACACTGTCCATAGTACCAGGCTCAAGATCCATGAGAATGGCGCGGGGAACATATCTTCCGCACGATGCCTCGTTATAGTAAACATTTACACGCTCCAACTGCAGCTCAGAGTTTCCAGTGTAACGACCAGTGGGATCAATCCCATGCTCATCACATACAACTTCCCAGAACTTTGAACCTATCTGGTTCCCACACTGACCACCTTGAATGTGAAGGATTTCTCTCATCTTCTATTTATCTGAAAATCAAATACACAAACAAGAATGTCCATTAGAAATCAACATTACACGAACAAAACAGTGTAAACAAATCTGGATCAGAATGATCAGATCCAAATGAAAATTAGATCGACTGTCAACATGTAAATCTCGAGATCAGAGAGATCAAAAAAATATGTATCAGATCCAAAACAAATCAATCCAGAAATAGAAACAAAACTAAGCATAAGCTATGTAAACAAACGGAAGATCACAGCAGGAAATTTTAAGCTGCCAATAAGAAAGAAACACAACGTAGCACAAAAAACTCCGAACAGCGTCAGTCACATTTTCAAGTGATTACATATCAAAATTCAAGTTCACGAGAAAATACGGATTTGTAGGAAAATGATTCGATCAAAATATCACAGTCAGTAGTAGGAATTGTTGATCCGTTCATATTCCCTAGATTTCTCAGCTTCCAGAGAGGAAACAATACAAAAGAGAACTAAAATGAGTAAAGAAAAACTTACAGATAAGAAAATACAGAGATTCCCGGCGAGATTGGGACGATCGAGCAAGACGGTGGCTCTATCGGAGCAGTTGAGGAAGTGAGAGAGGAGAGTGAAAAAGCATGTGGATTTATTTATGAAAGAGTACGAAGAGGGAAAGGTAAATTTTGATCCAACGGCTGTGGTTAGTTCCATCTCTAAGAAGCTGGATGCCGTTGGATGATGAGATATCAACGTTGTGGATGGCGTTGGGTGAGATGTGGGAGCTACTTTGTGTTTTATTGGATAGTGACTGTCTGTTCTTCCAAATTATTGTCAGACGAAAAGTTGAATGACAATAATGCCCACAATTTCCATTGGACCATTCGTTTAACATACAAAAAATAAATTTTATGTTAAAAAAAATCCGTAGGAGCAAATAGCAATAAGCCAATAACCCAAGTACCTAACTAATCAGTTTTCTCACACACAAAAGGAATTTATGTACCTCGTATGACAGTATAAAATCTGTAAGAACCACGAAAAAACAAAAATTGATCCCATCACATGAGAGTTGAGACAATGTGATGAACAGTAACAGTACTGTCATAGTTTTTGTATGTATTTTTCAACTTATTTTTGGTTTGTGTTATCAACTTTCATATGAAAATTGGTTTGCTTTTAAGTATAAAGCTTGCAAGACTTTTCGACTATAAAAGTATTTTTCGTTCTCTCTCTCTGCATGTCAGAGAATATGGAGTATAAGCTATATTTTGTTTTTGGTCGATCATCTATGCTAAAGTTTGCATGTATCATCCTAACTTTAACTACATATTTATAGATAGTAATGAAATCTAGAATTCTAATGTAAGAGATGAAGAAAAAAGTACCATCCTTTTAAAAAAATGTATGATATAGATTATAGTACATGTACACACTTATGATCACAGATCACAAAATGATTATAGCAATTCAAAATTTGTACTACTATTATAGCAACATGATTAAGACTCCGTTTGAATTTATATATACACTACGTTATATATAACGTTTTTAATGTTTCCATCCATAAGTTCTTACATCCTCGATCTAATGGCAATCCATAAATTTCATCATTTTTCACGCTGAGTTTGTGCTTATAGGACAATACGAAACCATAATACTTTCCGTTGATTTTGTACTTAGCTTGCGTGCAAGTCATGTTTCAATGGTTTATTATAAAATGCCCATGGAAGAATCATGCTTACTTCATTAAAAAAATAAAAAAGACACAATCATGCTTACTTTATCTATAAATATAAGAAAGAAAGAAAACCTTAAAATTCCTTTAGTTATATAAATAACAAACCCAATTTCTTGATCTCGCCATCAATTGGCTAATAGTCCAAGACATGATAATTTAAACTAAGCCGTATCTGGGAAAGTAGAGGGATTATAAAAACGAGAATGGGCTTGTCTTGTAGAGTTTGTGGATCGGAATCCGAGAGTAACAAATGAGGTGTGGAAGAAAAAGGGAACAATGCACATGAACCATGTGACTCCACCAGCTCACCTCACTTTAATTCTTTGCTCTTCTATCCGTTTTTTAGTTTTTACTAGTATTTTCTTCTCTTTCTATTTCAGTTATCACGCAAGTCGGCCATTTTATGCCTGAAGTTGGATAATGTCTTAAATTTATACATGAACTATACCTCTGTGCAAATCTATATATGAACTAATAAAAATTTTGAATATGCTACTTTAACTAATAAAAAAGTGCAATCGTATACATTTTAACTAACACAGTTAATTTGTCGTTAACTCTCGATGATGTGGCATTCCACGTGGAATCCATGTCATTAATGACGGAAAAAAAATTTGTGTTGCTATCAACACTTGAACTCATGACCTCTAACATGACAAGTTCCACTCAATACCATTATGCTATGATAATTATCATTGTTAACACACAAATATATAGCTTAAATTTTTACTTCTTCTCTCTTTTTTTCTCTTCGTTTCTCTTCATCTCCTATCTCTTTCAATAGAAGCCTAGAAAATCAACAGAGCAATTATTCTTGCATTAGAGAAGACCATTGTCCTCCATATCAGTTCCTTGCGTCGGAACTGGAACCAAAGCCGCCGCTGCAGACGAAGAGGAAGAAGACGGGATTTGAAACTGAAACGGAAACTGAAACTGTTGCTGACTTGGATCCGGATCCGAGAAAGATCCGGTTCCGATCTGATCCGGTTCTATTCAGATCTTTCGTATCCGATCCGGTTCTAATCAGATCTTCCATATCTCAACCAATTCAATAACCAAAAGGACTCAGACTTCTCCATACCTTCGTCTAGAATTGCGAAATACACAAACGAATCATCATCGATTGCGAATATGTATGTCTTCTTACGAACTGTACGAGAGATCATTGAATGATGAGGATGCGTGTTCTCGAGACATCGTAAAGCTACAACTTTGATTCCTGGCTCTGCCTTGGAAACGAACTCAACGAGAACTACGTTTCCTTTCGCAATGCAAGCGTAAGACAATAAAATTGGATTTGAAATCATCCTTTTGTGAATATGGATTCAATGGAGATCGAAGCAAAATTTATCTGGGAATTCTGCCTAACACGAACGGAGAAGAAGAAGAAGAAAGAGAATAGCTAATTTTACATTCGTTGCTATTGTATATATATTTGTTTGTTGACAGAAATAACAATAATTGTATAGCATAACTGGTATTAAGCATTGGGTTTGTGTCAATGGTCATGGGTTCGAATGATTGTTTTAGCACCATTTTTTTCTTCTTTAATTATGTGGATTCCACGTCATCGCCACATCATCGAGAGTTAACGCCAAGTTAACGGTGTTACGCAAGATGTATATATTCGCTCAATTTTGTAAATTCAAGTATTAAATTCAAAAAATTTATTAGTTCATGTATAAAAATGCACGGGGGTATAGTTCATGTATAAATTTAACACATGACTTAACTTCAGGTATGAATTAGCCGACTTTCCCAGTTATCACTATATGTTAACTATACCTCTTTATATCTCTACATACAAAAATACATGAGAGTTAATATCATTATTATAGTATCTTTAAGTTTTAAATTATTTATTTTATAAGTTATTTGTAACTAAAAATGCAGAATGAAGTAAACTTCAAATTTTAACCCATAAAATGAAGTAAACTATACTTTATTTCGAGAAATTATTTACACAATTAATATACTTTTTTTTTGTTAATGATTGGATATCTGTAAATGCATATAAAATACATATTATACCTCGTATTAATTGATATTATATTATTTTATTTATTTCACATATGAGCGAACTCCAAAAGAAATTAGTAATAATGTATCCATCGAGATAATTCTCATTCAACAAGAACAATGGATGATGCCACTTAGACAGAATTAGCTTCGATGCATCATTGGTTTTGCTATGAACTTCAGAACTGTATTTAAAAATTTATAAAAAATTAAATTAAATTAATTTTCATGTTTCAGTGGTTTATTATATAAAATGGCCATGGATCAATCATGCTAACTTTATTTTTAAAAAAATTGATATGCTAAAACTTGTGTGTTCTGTTATTTCTGAATCGAGAAAAAAAAACTAACTGAGATCCATGGCGATGGTATTTGCACAACCCAAGAAAAATCTACTTCCTCTTCTTCTCTTTCCCTTCTGTATCTCCGTCATCATTCTCCTCGTTCTCGTGTCCGAGACCACTCACTCTGACGCCGGACGAGGAACTACTTTCCGGCGAAATTACAATGATGTCCCTCCTTTCACTTTCCTCATCAAGGTCCTCACCTATAACCGTCTCCACTCTCTTTCCCGCTGTCTACGATCTCTCGCCGTAGCTGATTATGGCGTTGCCGGCGACAGAGGACGCATTCACCTCCACATCTACATCGATCATTTCAACCTCGCGCGAAGCGATACACCTGTAGAAGATAATTTGAATAGCGCGAGGGAAATCCTAGGGTTTGTGGATCAATTCGAGTGGAGATTTGGGGAAAAAATTGTTCACTATCGGACTGACAACGCCGGATTGCAAGCGCAGTGGCTGGGCGCTTGGTGGCCGAGCTCAGATCACGAATTCGCCTTCGTTGTTAAAGATGATCTTGAGGTTTCTCCACTTTACTACGGGTTTTTAGAACGCGTGATTCATAATTTCTACTATGATACTTCCAATTTCAACCCTTCTATATATGGAGCTTCGCTTCAGAGACCAAGGTTTGTTCCAGGTACCATTTTCTATTCTGTGATTCAGCAATGCAGGTCTTAGAACAAATTTCTAATACATCATGAACATATCTATTGATAAATTTCGTTTCTTTGTGATCTGATTAGTAGAATTTTCAGATTTTTAGGAGATGGAAGGAGATTGAGATATCCATTGTAGTTATTAGTAATTGTAAGTCTGGTGATACGTTGTATCCTATCAGTTCTGATTCTCTGAAACTCCAACCCTTGAGCAACCTTAAGTGGTACGATTTCTGTTTCAGTGAAGTTGTTCCTGGTAGAGTTGTGAGAAACCTGAATGAACTTGGCACCATTCTTCCTTCTGTTCAGAGAGATAAAACCATAATATTGGTCAGTCTATATGATGCAGAAAAGGTGTTCACCAGGAACTTACTCTGTCATTTCGAGAAGCTTAATACTCAAAACCTCATTTTTATAGGCCCGAGCTCTGAGTTGTTCTATGATCTTTCAAGAAGGGGTCATCCTGTGATTGATGCAGATATGTTTCTCGACAAGTTGATCAAGAGCAAAACTTCTTACCCAAACTCAGTGAAGGAGGCTCTGTGCAATGCTTACGTTGTTAAGAAATGCTTAGAACTTGGATACAATACCTGGGTATTATCAAGTAATGCACTTTTGGTTGATAAAGGTCCTATCCTTGACAGAGTCAGCTCAGAGTACGACTTTTATATCGGGGAAAGCTCTGGTGTTTTAATTGTTCAATCTTCATTAGTCACTCAAAAGTTATGGAGTAATGAGTTTCTACACAGCATCACATCCTCAGCAACTAAGAACCCATCCCAAAAACAGAGTCTAGATTTTATTCATTTAGTGAAAGAGTTAGTGGAGCAAAAAGGCAAGAGGATTAAGACTGTAGAGACGATGACTATTTCAGAGAATATCGCTACCAACAGCGTAAATCAATCATTGGGAGATGGCAAGCCGGTGGTATCTTGGTCTCCGGAGGTTGGTTCCATCATCATTCGGACAAAGCTTGAAGAGTTAAGTTTGTGGCTCATTGATGATGATCTCTCTTGCAAGGCTGTGGTTTGTCATAGGTCATTACGTTAAAAACTTATTGGCATTTTCTGGCGATAGGATTAAGATAATTCGTTATTGAGATTTATGTTGTGATACTGAATGTTATATAGCTCTAATAGCGGCAACCACTGTTACTCGTTTTAGAATCAATACCAAGAATATATTTTTAGTTACCTGACAGTTGGAGCTAAACTAACATGCCAATCTGAAAGCATTGTTGAATGACTCAAACGTAATGTTCATCATTAATGGTCGTTGAAAGTTCCAAGAACAGTGACTTTACTTGTGATGTTTTGGATGTTGAGCCATAATTTGACTAAAAAAACATTTGTAGATAATATCATGCTAATTTGATCGACTCAATAGTCTTCTTTCCATCATGGGGTCTTCCAAAAAAACCCTTCAAGTAGTCCGAATACACAATCTTTCTATACCGAGCCAGGTCATTGTTGTTCTCTAACACCTTTGGTAACGGCTCAATAACCGAATCATGAACCGGTCCGCAGAAAACCGGAATTGAAACCCGGCTACAAAACTTATTGACCACCACACAATGCTCCACGCTCCTATACCTATCATTGCTCAATATCTGTAACACGTCTCCAATATTAACGACAATAGCTCCAGCAGTTGGAGGGACATGAATCCATTTGTCTCGATCCTCGGTGGCTCGAGCGTAGAGGCTGCTTAAGACACTGTCCTCTTGTAGGAGGAGAGTGAGAGTGTTAATGTCTGAGAGGCGACCAGTTCCTATGGCCAAGCTTGGCTCAGGACACTCCGGATAGTAGTTGAAGTTCATTCTCATAGTTCCCATTAAGGTTGCTTCATTGGACTCATCGATGGTTGAGCTTAGATTTTTTATGAGTATATTTAAGATCTTCTCGGTGATTGGTTTGATCCTCTTGAAATGATCTATCACTTGTCCCCTATACAAAATTACGAAACCATCTTATAATTGATATTCTAAACAAATATATGTATATTAAACATGGAAACCATATTGTAAATGATTTTTATTTTCTAAAATTTTGATTAAGCCGAAAATGTAATTATAGTAAACACTATACACGTATAGTTTACACATTAATAATACTTACTTGCAGACAGGAGGCCACGTGGCAGTGAAGTCATGTGGTTGATGAGGAAGAAACTCAAACTTGAGGAAATCTCTCCACTCCAAAGCACTTTCTTTGTAAGGATTGAAACTTGTGGTCAGCCACGCCGTCTCCGAAACTGAACTCCCTCTCCAGTACCGTCTTCTTTCCTCCGCCGGCAACTTGAAAAACCCACGCGCCGCCGCAATAACAGTCTTCTACTCCGATGGAGCTATCCCGTGGTTCACTATCTGAAACAAGCCGAGCTTGGTCGCTGCATCGCAGATCTCTCTAGCCACGTGTTGGTTCTCCCAATTTGACACGTCGATGACTGGAACTGGTGATCCTAGGAGGATCTTGTCGGAAGTGAAACGTTCTTGAAGAGGTTGAATGTATGGAGATGGAAGTGTAGTAAGCGTTTGAAAGTCGACGAGGCCTTTTACTCCATTCCGTTGGTTCACCACGAAATCTCTAACGTCGATTTCGTCTGAGGAGTCGGTGCGATCGGCGTCAGTGGTAGGAGCCATGTTGGTCTTTAAGGAAGAAAATAGTAAATGATATGGATGCTTTTTATATACATGAAAATGCCATGTTGGATGATTTTTATATTATTATATATGAAAATGTAATGTCCATGTTTCATGAGCTTTCTTCTTTCTTTCTTTTTTTTGAGCAAATGGATGTTTTATGATCTCTGACTAGATGATTCGACAAAAATATAAAGTACTATATAATAGTTGTCAAAATTCTCGTATAGTTAAGAAATCATTATTGTGCTGCCTATATTCGAAGTTGTTATCGATTTATACTTTTTTAATATATATACAGTCACCTTACGTACATCTCTTCTTTTCTTTTTTTTCGATAACACCAATATATTAAACGCAAACGTACGAATTTAACCAAATACAATTAGAAAAGAAAACATCACTTAGTGGTCCATGCTAGCTAAGAGATGAGATGGTTTGTTGAAATTTCGCGATATATGACCAACGCTAGTTTGTTGAAATTTGGATGCCCAAATCTTGATATCTGATATTTTTACATTTGCAATATTAATATCTTCACGACAATCTTTTTTTTTTTTTTTTTATCTAAAAAGAATACTGAGAAGTATCTTCACGATAATCTTGTAGGTACGAAAAACTTGAGAATCACCTACCAAACTCACTCTTTCGTGATAATCTTTCAAATATTCAAATTTAATAGAAGTTTTTAAGTGCCAAGAGAGCTATATAGTTGTTCACTATGTTTACATCATTGTATTTGTTCCTATTAAATAAAGAGAAATTTCTAAAAAACGAATCATTTCACAATTTTATTCTCAAAAAAAGCAGTAAATAAATCGTTCAACTTTGACAGAAAATGGACACAGAAAATTTACGCCAAAGCATATAAGACCACAAAAAATAGGTTTTGGTATGTTAAAATTGCAACAAACGAGAAACCAATATCAAGAATTTCAAAACTATCTTCTAAGTGTAACTTCGTTTTTACCACATCTCAAGGAGAAATGGTCTTCGTTGTTCGTACCAAAAAATCAACTGGGGGCATTTCTGGAGGAATGATTGAATGAAATTGGCATTTCGTGATTCAGAACCGGCATTAAGTTATTGTCGCTTCAGAGTGGGAAGCAAGCAGTCATAAACCCGTACTAGTCGTTGTGTCACCCTTAGCTTGTACGATGTTTGCTGCTGTGGCCTTCCTAGCTCGATCAGATCTTGTTTCACTCTGTTTATTATAAAAAAAAACTCATCAATCAGTTCAACCCTAAACCCAAACACACAGAAACCTAAAATGATGGATAATTAGTTTTCCAGCTAAACTTTTGATGGGATCAGAGTAAACTTACAAATCCCACTCGCCGGTTGCTTTTGCAGGTTTCTCAACAACCCGATACAAACGCTCAAGGCTGTATATTAGCAAACCAAATACGGTTTCTGCATCCTTATCCTGTAACATCATCAAGAAACGGCCAGGAACTTTTCACACGATTTTCTTAAAAGACCCATTCATAAAGCAATAACGATTAAAAATAAAGGGAAAAGAGGAAAATAGTGGACTTCATACAAGTCCTTGTTCAATGTAGCTCTGATACTGCATAATTCTCTTTTCAATTTCTACGACAAGTAGTCTTCTGTGAATACGAGCAATTCTTCCTCTTCCTTGAGCTCTGCTATCCTGATTCATACCAGTGAAATCAAACTGAATAAAGATAACAAAAACATGACTGGGAACAATGAGTCTTATAATATAAAACTCAACCACATATATGTAGTATTTTCACATTTGGTTATGCTTGAATTATCAATCTCCTAACCTGTTTAAGCCATGTCCGAAGCAATGTGAGCATAACAACGCTGAGAAAGAATGCAGGTAATGCAGCAAGAATGGCAAAGTTTATTTCATTTGCACGGAGTATCTGATCCAGTTCAAGCATCGCTCTGCAGAAGAGTATTATTCAGTTTTATACAAAATGAGTAAGAGATCTACTCTAGTTAACTAAGAGCTACCGGTTTACTGAACTTACGTTTCTATATCAAGTTTAAGCTTTTGAACCTGAAAGATTGAGAACTCTGATGGATTAGAAAATCTCACAAACCGCAAACTTCAGCTTCATGCCAAAAACTTAAATTACCTGGATGAGCAAACCACGAGCAAGCTCTCCACTAAGGAGGTTGTGTATAGGATGCACAAGTTCCTTTTCATACCTGCAATTAGAAGGTAAAATTAAAATTCCAAAACATACCAAGAACTTTAGACATGCGAGAACTTTCACAGGAAATTAAATGAGGCCGATGACTAGTATAGTCATGCGAAAACGTCCATTATTACTCAAGAATTTGTACCCTCAATTACTTACTTGCTTACACTAATGCAGAATGTAGTTGTTGTTAATGCAATTTTATGTGCCATAAATTGCCTAACAAGAATAATGTTCAGAGTTGTACCGGTTCATAACAACTTCAAGCATCTCCTGATCAGATGCATTATCTGGGACCTTTTCACGTGTAGCCTGCTCACAAAAATTCCTAAGCATTCTGCATACGAAATAAAACATTAGGATTGAGACGTTATAAAAAAACAAAAAGGTAAAACATTAGGATCGTCAAAGAAGTAAGACTGTAAGAGCATTAATAATGCAGTCAATAAACATGAAGGACTAAATAAATGGCACAGAGATTATTGGTTGTGGTTAGTTGAATCTTCTAGTGATTTATTTTTTGTCAACAATCCTCTAGTGATCCAAAGAATGAGATCAATAACTCCATATGAATATAACAAGTGAATTGCTATGGCATAATGAAAAGGGAAAGGCGAACACACATATACAATAACAAACAATTGGAGCCAGGATAAAAAGAATCAAGAAGGATATGAATATCAACCTATGCAGTGAGTCTTGTGTCAGCTGCACTTCTTCAGTTTCCATAACACCCTTGTGCCTTTTCCGGAAAGTATCAAAAAGCTCATCTCGAATTGAAAGCAGCTGCAAAAATCAGGAAACTTCTTCAGAAATTCTAGGCTACCAAAATGTCATGTAACAAACTAATAACTCAATTATTTTAACTCATCACACTTTTATTTTGAACCAGATCAAACTGAGAGTCGCAATAGCTATCATTTTGTACTCCTATTCTTTAATAGATTTTTATGGAACTAGTCATTTGGAACAGGAATAAAAGTCACTGTTCTTCCTTAAAATCTGAGCAAGGTTAAGAACTAACCGGTTGCTCAACATGATCACTGAAGAAACTCATTGTTGCTTCTTTTGCATCACGAATCCAATTCTCGATGTCCGAACTTCCCATCAAACTACTATGACGTAGTAGCCATATAGAGAAAACAGAGAGCCCAACTGCACCACATGTATACCGGACCCAGTACAGGGTCATCCTCCTAGGCTTTCGATGTTTCCCTACCTATTTAAAAAGAAATGAAAGAAGGAAAACTATCAGAGTTGACGTCAAATGAAAGATCTTTACCTTTACATGATGATTTCTGTTAACAAAAATGCTGGCCAACTATACATAAACTGCAGCCACACCTACCATAACTGATAAATATGAGTTAAGTTTTTCCAAATTCTTATGAACCAGGTTGATTGCATCTGTAAGTTCACAATCAGTCCACTGAGATCCTTCTTCATTAACTTCAGGCAGCCGATCAAATACAAGAGGCATTGGGTAACTTCCATCAACTGAAGAATCACACTGCAAACGGGATGCGAGTCAATAAATACGAGTAAGAGAAATCTAGAAACAGAAGACTCAGATCCATCACAGTGATAAATAGGTCAGACATTTGAAGGTAGTGCCAACGCAAAGTAAGATCACCAGTAAGAAATCAGTGTGTTTACCTCACGCTCAGCATGCAAATGGCTGAAAGATCCCTCCAAGTTCGAAAACAATCCATTGATAACAGCCAACAATGATGGCAGTGACTTTTCTGGGTTCTTCACAAGATCTTCACCAGTTTTATCCAATTCAACATAAAGCTAGAGAGCCAATTGAAAGTAGTGACATTAGTATGTCAAACATGCAAAAAAAAATGCTAAGTAGGCACAGAACTTATGCTAAAAAAGGAATTAAATTTTCATGACAACCTGGGCAAGAAAGGAAGCGAGTGCAGATCTTAACTCCAGCAAGACCCGCATCCTATCCGACATGTGAGATGAAGATGACTGGCAAAGATGCTGCATTGCAGAATCCTCACTGAGACTTTTGCTAACAAACTTGGTACTCTCGTTCACAAAAGCTACTGGTCCTCTCTCAAAAATCATGAAGTAAGCTTTTCGAGCATTGGAACCCTGTGGTCAATATAAAACAAACATAAAGCCAAGAAAACCATTTAAATGAAAGATCTTCACAACATAAATCCAGTAAAAGAAAAGGTACATCTCATTGAATGTTCTGTGATTCACCTCAGCTCTAGATTGCCAAAAATCTATACTCTTCTGAATATCATGCAAATTTGAGAGGACGTCAGCCATTATTTCTTCCAAAACACCATAAATCCTAGACGTATCCGCCGAGATATTGCTTGTAATCCTGAACATATCAAAAATATTAGTTTTGCTCAAAAGTCAAAACAGTTTTCATATTGTCATTTTTCCCCCAGAGATATAATCAACAAACACGAAGAAAGCTACGTAAGTATCAGACGAACTAAAAAAAAAAGATAAATTCCGAGCCGCGATCATCAAACAGTAGTAACGAAGAAAGCTACCAAAAGACATAGAATGTAATCGAAGAGATGAAACTTACGTAGAAGAACTTGAGGGTAGAGGAAGAGGAAAGGAAACATGACGTTTTCTCGTAACAGTCTGGCGATAGAGATTGGAGATTTTCCCGAGCAAAATGGAATTAGAGGTAGGAAACAAGGAAGCAAGGCGATTCCAAACATAATTGGAATAAAAAGGAACTAGGTCTCCGACAGTTGACGGCGCCGTCGACGGGGAGGACTCGCTTGCCGGAGGTTGAGAATCCATTAAAGTCGGCTATCAATTTTCTCAGTTCAGCTCTGGAAGGTCCGTGACCGGAGATTTGGGAATGTTAAATAGAATTGACATATTCTTAATTGGGCTATTAATGGGCTAAACGTAGCTACAAATTTTGGGTATTGAAGATTCGTCTATTGGGCTTATTCAATTTTATTTTTAAGATCCGGATAAATAAGTTCTGATCTAGTTCGATTTTCTATTTAGATTTTGGTTTATAATCTCAAACGTAATCTTTAAATTTTTAAATATGTTTCAACCACACATGCTCATAAATTACATAAGAGAAACATAAAAATCGATTAGCAAAAGAAGCTAAAATGTTAATAAACTTATTTGCAATGTGTTGGTGACACCATCAAAAGAATGCTCTGCTACCGTAAAAGACGCGAGACCCTTCTTTTTTCTTCTCCATTCCATTATTATTATTATTATTAGCATTATTATTCCGATTCTGAATCTGAGTTGTAGTGTTGTTGTGATCTTCCTCGTGTGGTTTATTATGAAGATCCATTGGAAGCTTCATCTTTGCCAAAGACTCAGTGAACTGTTGCATACTTCTCATATACATCTCAGCTATTTGTTTCTGCATCGTTGTCTCCTCATTCATCTTTTTATCTTCGTCTTCTTCTTCTCCTTCTTTACTTCTTCTTCTTAATACCTCTGTCATCTCTTTCTCGTTCGAATCTGCTGTGTTCTTGTCATCGCTTAAGCTTGTTGTCGTTGAAGAAGAAGCCATAAAACTTCCATTCCCATAAAGCTCTTTCTCCTCCGAGCATACCATTGTTATGTCGGTTTCTGGTCCATGTGTCGAGCCAAGACAAAGAAAAGAAGCAGTTCCGGATCTGAGATTCAACCCATTGAAGTACTCTGTAACCATCTGTTTGTTCTCGTTAGCAACATTTATGTCAGGGAACTCAATCCTTGTGTAATCCACAGCTTCAGAGACTTGCGGGTCAAGCAACACGACTTCGGAAGAAATGGAAGTGTTAATCTTGGGATTGGATGATGAAGAAGAAGAAGGGTTAACAATGGAAAGCGTGAGCTTCACGGTACCAGCAGGGGAATGGAAAAGATCAGTAGAGGAGAGACTGTAGTCTTGTGTGACACTATCTTGACCTATGATGTCTGAGATTGGGACAAGAGCAAAACCAAGAAGTTGGTCTTCCATGTAATGTCTAGCTCTACTCATCATCCAAATCTCACATTTGAGGACAGCAGCATCGATCTGAGTCACCTCGATCATAAGCTTCTGGTTGAATTCAGGGTTTTTGCCAGCTCTGTGGATGATTCTGGTGGAGATGGTGTCGTCAGGGTTGTAAGTGAGAGAGAATTTGGCGTAGACGTCTTGGTTATCGTAGATGCAGATGTTGTGGATGTTTCTTGCGTTGTGAACAAACACTTGGAGAACGCCTGAGAAGCCTTGATGGTAACAGAACCCAGAAGAAGAAGCTTGTTTCAGAGATTCCATAAGGAAAAAAGAAAGAACAAAGAGAGATGATCAAAGAAAGAGCTGTGCTTTGTTATGTTCACAAGATCATCAAGAGAACTAGAGAAAGATGTAAGATTATTTAACGTTTAGAATGTGTTTGAAGCTGAACAGTAGCATGACCTCAAAGGGAAGTCATGAGAAAGAGAGAGAGAGAAGTGTTGGTGAAGCAAAGAAGAGCTTTCGCTTTGAGGAAATTCAGGAGCTATGAAATGGAAAGAGTAATAGAGTAGATAAGAGAAATTTCAAGAAGATAAAAAGAACATTATGATGACAAACATGATGATTATGAAGACTGAGATGAATAAAAGATCTCAACCACACTTTTTCACAGAAGAATCTGATTAAACAACAACCTCGAGCAGGTTCAATCACTAACGGCAATCAACACTACAACTTCGTCAACAAAGTTGACCTGAACTAATTATTCCATGGTTTTAATGGGGTAGGTAAGGGATTGACAAGTTTATCAAATTTTGTGATCAATTTATAAATAAAATAAATCTTTTCTTTGTCGCTTTGATTTTGCTTAGCATTGCAGCCTGCACCGGCCAAAGTCAAATGCAGCAGACCCCACTAAAACCCACTCATCGTCATCATTACTATAAGATCCATAATCACATAATCCTCACTCCATAAGGTCCACTGTGTCTCTCACTCATTAATCCAATGATCAAGAAAGTTGCAGAATAAACGAATCAAATCTAGCAAAGGATTTTCAAAGACAAAGATTCAGCACGTTTTGCCTTTCTACCATTATTAGATTCTACTGCTGTACAGATTCTCAAGTATATAAGAAGTCAGTGGATTTTGGGTCTCTGGGGTTGATTTAATTTACAGAGATACAACCAGTCACTTCCTTCCCAGCCTAACCAAATGGGCCTCGTGCTTTGCAGCTGCTACTGCTTCCGCAGCTTTGTTTGCAGCTTCACGCTTCATTGCCCTCTTCGCACGCCTTCCTGTTATGGCACTGCTAGTCTTATCCTTCGGCTCACACGAGGAAGAAGAGCCGGATTCAGAGGCAGAAGCTTTGCCACCTCGGTTCTTATGTTGGACCGGCCTTGCTTCTTGATGGCCTGATCTGACAAAACCATTGTCACCCCACCTCCTGTTCCCTAGACGAAGATTTGAACCGTGAAAATAAAACTCATCAAGGTCATCTTCGTCTTCCTCTTCATACTCAGGTGGAATGTCAAAATCATAATTGAAACTGTCATTGTCTGAAACCCGCTCCACTGCTTCCAGTGGCTTAAACCATGATGCTCTAAGGAGAAGGCAGACGCTCTCCTCAAACATGAAATCTTCAACACTGTATTGAAATATAACAGACAAAACTAGTTAGAGAGGAAGGATCATAGACAATGATGAAAAAGCACAATACATTAGAGCAAGAAAGGCACAGCAAGAGCCAGATGTAAGTAAAGATGGAAATTTTACCTTCCATCGAGAGTGCGGTGGACATTGAGAAAATCAAATGGATTCTTACATTGTGGACAGGTATGCTTCTCTTTGTAACTTGCCCAACGGAGTATGCACGTCACACTATAAAGATAGATAAAAATGAATCATTCCTCTTAAAAAGTTTTACAAAAAAAAACAGAGCTGAGAACTACAAGTGATCATACAACCCAATGGCTTCATTGATAAGGATATCACAGAAGAAAAGACTTATATCCAGCACAAAAAGGACAAAAGAATAAACACTATTGGCAAAGCAAATACTCTGGATTAACCAAGAGTAAGACATACCAGTAAGCATGCTCACAGCCTTTAACCATAGCTGTTTCTTGAAGAGGTATTGTATCCAAGCATATTGCACAACAGCCGCCATGGTTCCCGAAACTCGTCTCATTACCCACCTCTTCAGTCTTCTTTTCAATCTAAATAGAGAAAACAACATCTTGAATAAACCTCGTTAACCAAATATAAGGAGGAAATCAGCTATAAAGAGATTCATCAACATCATCCTAAAGAGTTTTGTTTCGGATATAAGAATAAGAACCAAATTCATCTAGCCATGAATCCGACCAAAGACTCCAAATTTAAACTAGCTGAAGTACATTATGCACAAAACGAATAGGGAGATCAAGATAGCACGAAACCATTAATAAATTCACGAAACCCCTAATTTCTCAGAGCATTCATAGATCAATTAAGCAATGAAATCGAGAATTCAAGAGCTAAAGATGGAGGTAATCAACCACACAGCAAACATGAAACTTGATTTTCCAGATTAATGAATTGATTAATAAGGGCAAAACCTGATCTTGAAGAGACAAAACTTCCACTAGCTTCTCATCAACAATCTGGGTCGAAGAACTCATAGCGGCGAAAGAGAAAAAAAATTGGATCTGGAAACGAAAGATTAGGTAATAAGAAAAGAAAAACAGAAGATTGTTCCTCCCAAACCAATTCCGCCAGCACACGAAAACCCTAATTCAGCAATCTAACGAACAACAGTCGAGTTCAGAGATGAGAATGATTCAGACACCTAACCAAAAGAAAAAAAAAAAAAAAAAAGGACTCGGGATCCTCCGGAGGAAACGCCCGAGGAGATGTAGAAGAGACAAGGCCCTAAATTAATGAATACGACTTCGCGACTTCCACACCAGAAATTAAAGCGGTGCTCTCACATGCGACCAAATAAAATCCCTAGCGGTCCTAAGAATTTATATTTTCACGACTTTTAATATAAATTAAAAATAAAAATAAAAATTTTATTATGTTTATGATTTTAATGGTCCATAACTAAAATGTTGTACTCTATTGATAATTAGACGGAAAAATAAAACTTTTTGAAATTTAAATTTATATATACATCAAAACAAATCGAAACAAAATATGATTTTTTTATCATAATTTGATTTAATTTAAAGTTAACCTTTTTTCATCATATCGGAGAGCCGAACATAAATATTTCGGACAATTACCTCAGAGTAGGCGTCGTAGAGCAGAACCCTCAGATTGAAATTAGTATTGTCTGGGTGGAAGATGGGAGCAGAAACGATCGCCGTAGCAGAGAAAGTTGAGGAGTTGCTCGAGGTCTGTCTCCGTCTCTTTATCCTTAAACCTTCTCCAATAGATTCATGTCCCACTTATGGGTTTTACTTATTTTAGTTTTGGGTTTGCTTCTCTTCGTCCTCTCAATTATTGTTATTGATAAGGTCAGCTAAATCTTAAGGTTCTTGTGTGATGTGACAGGCTGCTAGATACAATGATATTGATGATCTCAAAAGCTTGGCTTCTGATGGTGTCTCTCTTGACTCTCGTGATTCACAAGGCCGAACAGGTTTCTTACATTCTCTGTTTCTTCTAAAGTTTCAATTTTTCGGCGTAATAGGTGAATTTGGAACTAATGATGCGAAAAGATTATACCTTTGGTACATTTCATCTGGTGAAGTTTTGGAATGTATGGTTAACTCTATTGGAACATTGTTTCTTTTTGTCTTCTCAGCCCTGCATATGGCTGCAGCAAATGGACATATGGCTATAGTGGAGTATCTTATCAGTGAAGGAGTGGTAAGAAAACAACAACCCTGTTAATAATTTTAATGTCTTAATGACCCCATTGGGAAGCTAATAGATCATTTCATTGATTGAGGCTTTGTTTTTGGTGAGTAGGATGTAAACGCTCTTAATGATGAGAACAATGCTCCTCTACATTGGGCATGCGTGAATGGTCATGTCGAGGTATAATAACTATACACTTATGTGTCTGTGCTTGAAAGTGTTTTGTTTCTCTGGTTTACTAACTGGAAAGCTACTTACAGGTTGTGAAGAGATTGATCTTATCAGGAGCTAGTCTAATTCTTTTGAATCGGTTTGTCTCTTGAATATTTCTTCTTAATCTATAGGAGGAACTAAGCTGAACCATTAGAAACTTGAAAATTTTGTAGGTACGAGCGGACTCCCATGGATGAAGCCATTGGTGCGCAGAAGATGGAGATTATAGATGCTATCAATATGACTGTTGCACAAATGGAGCTTCAAAATACCACTGTGACATGACTTTTCAGACATTATCATCTTAAATTGTGCTCTCTCTCTCTCATTTAAAGGTGGGATTTTGTATTGTGGGTTGGTTTGGTATCTAGACTAGTAGTTGTTAGAACTGGAACTATATAATACAACATCTTTGGCTGTAATACCCACACAACACACAAACTTGTTCAGTTGATTTTGGGCTGGACCAGTTTGAGTTTGGTTTTATTTGAATTTGATTTCAGTTTGAGTTAACAAATTTGCAATAAAGGATGGAGGATGGTGGTAAGCCAACTCCGGAGATGTGGCGGCTAAGGCATGCATTCTAAGTAAACCGAACCTGCACTGACAGAACTAATATGAAATTATTAGACTTTCATTTCACTTTATAGTTTCAACTGTCCCTTTTTATATATCTTAGTCTTAATATTTTCATCGAACATATTATCAAAGTTGATCCAAATTAATTTTGTTATTATTTTTTCGATGTATGATCATTATCAAAGTGAACAAGTTCAAAGCCCAAATTAACAAAACATTGTCCATGCTTGTTCAAGCTACTGGTAAGCCAACCGAGTGGCCAAGACTGCAAACGTAAACAAAGGAGATCCTAATGAATCAAAGAAGACACCTTCGACCATCCTTATCTTATAAAAGAAATTGACAAACAAACCTTTGTATATGCAATAGGTAGACAAGTTTTGAGATCACTTGTCTACAAGTATATGATACACCCTTTTCTAATTATTAGTACAAATGAGTTAGTTTCCATCGTTGTCTAGTTTGGTGAACTCTTGGTTTGTTAGCTACTAGCTAGACTAGTTAGTTGATTAGAACTGGAATCATAAATCCATCTAGGATAATACTAAGATATAAAGTGATAATCGATCTTTCGGTGTCCACAAGTATTAATCTATTTATATAGCCGATGTAGGATATTAACACGAATTCATGATGGCTCTTATCAGTCCATCTCATTTCGAACCGAATTCCACTTTAAGACCGATAATAAACTCTACTTGGATGAACAAACGAAGCTTTGATACTATGTTAAGTTCTATGGGCTTACAATTCAAAATCAATTAGCAATTAGTGGATTTGCCCATATACTTTATATATTAGTGTTGATCTCTTTATATAACCGATGTGGTATATTATTAGAGTGCACCATCCCTTCACCTATATACTGGCAATATTAAATAAAGTAAAAGTTACAATTACTAATTTTGGTTTAGTCCGAAGGGGAATGAATCTCTCTTTGGCAAATCCATGCACCTCTTGATTTACTGACTCGCATTTTTGTCCTTCAGCGTCACGTTGTTTTTGCACATGCCTTTCACTTTCACCAAACACAGTTTCGTGGTCATTAGGATATTGAAACATTTTTTAAAAATCAATTTAATTAATAAACGTTTTCACTGTTGGCAAAAATCATTTTGTAACCCTTTCGGCATAGACTCATTCTGATGCAGACTGACGCAATATGTCTCTTTATGTTAGATGTGATAGATAATTTTATTTAATTTGTTTATCGTCAACAAATTCCCCACTCATTCTTTGTTACCAAGGTTATGCTACCTGATATGCTCAAATTTATCCTGAGCTACTCTCTCAAATTAAGAGATCACTGTAATACTTAGGGATCGAATCCACAAGGACTATGAAATACTCAATAAATCCCAGTAAAAGTATTATGGTAAATAAAGTATAATGTAAGGAAATTGCAGTGCGAATAATTAAACGAAGTGTAAATCAATGGAGAAAAGCGTTAGGCATAGGGAAATCTCAGGAATCTTCAGAACTGTGAATCAATTTAACTATCAGGATTATAATTAAGAACCGTCCTAGAACTCAAACACAATTGTAAAACCTACCAGCTTCCGCTGCGTAAACTATCTATCCCTGAATCTAGAATTCCAAATTCCTTTGCTAAATTCTAAGATCCAGGCATGTGTTAATGATCAGGTTCAATTTGTTCACAAAATCCCTAAACCAAATTCCTTTGCGAATAAGTAATTTTGCTCACCTAAGATAGATCTAGCAACCAATTACACTTTCATGTCAATTGATAACCCTAAATCAGATTATAGGTCGCGAATCTATAATAAGCAATAAGTTCAATCCTAGATGAAGAACTCTATCAATTAACCCTAATAACCTACTGATTCACCAATCCTTCAGAAACCCTTGAAAACCCATAACCTAACAGGAGAACTACTCAGACATGGTGAAAGCAATCATCATCACGATATGAATAAAAATCATTCAATGTAATAGAGAAATAAAAGTAGAGTACAAAGAGTATCAAGGACTAGAGAAGGATGATACAGACTTCTGCTCGAGTATCCCTCAAAACCCTAATCTAAAACACAATAAATAGCTAAAAACTCGTACAGGGACTAATGCTGAAATACAAGAAACTTGTGGGCAAAATTGTAAATCTTCCAAAATTTCTGAAGTTGTCCGCCTGTGGTGTCGATCGACACTCGTGGCTGGCGTCGATCGACACCAAGTCACATATCGTCTCAAAGCAGGATTCTTCGATGCAACTTCTCGGTCTTTGCTTCAAAATCTCTCATATTCTTCACATTAGTCCTAAATGCATACCTGAAGATAAAAGACTCTAATAGACTCTAAAAACACCAAAAAGACTCAACTAAAGACTCTTATATCATGGTTAAAATCCATAAAAACTATGATATATCACTACTTACTACTGTTTAATGAAGTCTAGAAATTAAAACTTTTAAATTGAGGATAGAGTTCAAATATTCGGTTAAACAGGCGATTTGCACTTTTGGATCACATATTTTGTCCATATAATGGGTTTTGATAATCCATATCCAATAATAGGGTAGATTTTTTTTTTTTAATCAAAAAATTTAGAAGCTTTTAAATTTTTACGTGTTCACTTCATAAAAACATTGTTCTTATCTTCCTTATCGGAATAGTTAATTTATTTTCAATCGTGAAAATAAACTTCAATCTCAACATTCTGAACCAAAATATCGTTATAAGCTTTGTTCAATCTCATAAACCATTAATCATAAAATCTAAACCCTAATAGTCCCAAATTCTCAAATCCTCACCGTTGTTTAAACTTGGTCAAAGCTTATCACCACCAAATATAATCCTTAGCTAGCCTCTATTTACTTGTTGTATGCAATCTTTTGTTATTCCTTGTATTAGGTTCTAAGTTTTTTATTTTAACAGTAGTAGATCGCAAGAGAAACATATGAAACGGAGAAAAAAAAATGTAGTTTTAATAACTTTTTTAAAAAAAATGTTAATTCCTACTTACACCTTCCACAAACCCGTGTTATCGTATTAAGAAAAGAATCAACAGGTAGCAGCATCATCTTCAAAAACAATCGAGATTTGCTTAGCTATATAAAAAGGAAAATCTCAATAGCCTCTTGATGGCTCGATCCAACATAATTATAGTGGACTCTAACAATTTGATGGCTTAATAACTATATGTTCTGTGTAATGATTATTAGACTATATACTATATATATTATGTGTAATGATTATACTGGATGGGAAATGACTTCTAAAGTACTGTATCATTTATAGTGAAAATAATTAATGAATAATTAATATGAGTCGTTTATATATACTTTTTACAAGTATTGTGAAAATATGTAGTGGATAACAGATCCAATATATATAGATCATAAAACTCGAGTGATTCACATGGTATTTAATATATCTTCAACTATACTAAATCTCCTAATCTTTAAACGTTTATGAACTGCCAATAAGCGATGCTGTTCACCAACGAGAAACCATATACATATGCACGTATAAATATATATATATATATATATATGGGTGAGTTCAGTTCTTGTTATTAAGATTCATCTTCCACTGGTTGACAAACATGCTCATCAATATTATACAAATGTGTTTAACAAAAAAATAAAAATATCATACAAATGTAACCAAACGAGATTTATTTTATACTACATAACAAATCAGATCTGTAATAGATATCATTTTCTTGCGAGGGGGGGACGAATATTACGTTCGAAAGTTCAAAAAGCCTAAACCCTATAAAGGCTACGACACAGTCGAATTTTAGTATTATTATTTTTATGGTGGAGAGTTTGAAGGAATATATTGAAATTATTTTTTAGTTGGCTTTATTCCTACTATGCTACTAGCTACATAAAGCAATCGGTAAACATATGAGGGTTCAATTAGTTTGGTTCTATTTCTCAGAATTCACATTCAAGTTAATTTGGAAGAATAAAATTGAATGAAGTTCTCAAATATAATACTGATTTCACGGTTTTCACCTATTTATATGATTTAGAAGTCTTTACTATTGCAATTATATTTGTATATTTATGAAAATACGTAGGTCGTGTCCAAACAAGATTAAGTATGTTCTTTTACAAAAAAAAAAAAAAAAAAAAAAAGATTAAGTATGTTACGATATTAACAGTTTAGTGGTTAAACTTAAATCTATGGTTTGACACAATCGGTAATCAGATTCATTTTTTGAATTGTAGTATGTAGCAGCATCTAGCTGTTTTAAAAAAAAGGGTTTAACGTGAAATGACGAAAGAAGTTGACAGCCCAAAAGAGAACTATAAATTGAAAATGTAAATATGGTTCGAACCATATGTTTTAGTCTCATAAAGGGAGAAATAGGGATCGAACACGTATACAGTATACAGTGCACACCAACGTGCCAAGGTAGAAGCCACAAGATTTGCAAGTCTCCGGCGTAATTTAATCAAGTCAGTGAGTATAGTATAATACTAAAAAGTGCACAAATAGGCTCAGTGAGTCAGTTTATAGCAAAAAACAGCTTTTAAACCCTAAAATTTTGGATGGAGATAACTCATGAATTGATGATGCATATCAAGGATATATAGCATTTAGTTTTGTTCTCACTGGTACATTAATATGGGCTGACAAGTGAGAACAAAACAATCGCCCAACTTAATTTTTTTTGTTAATAAAGATTATGATAATAACTTAACAGCGAAATAACAGAACTAATAAATGAAATATGTTAAAGAAAAATGATGGAACATCAAAATACAAAAACGTGAGAAATGGTTATGATTTCGGTTTTCCAAAAGCAAAACATTTCACTACCAATTGAGTAAAATATAAACCTCTGTCGATAAAGTTTTGTTGCAACGTTATCGCAGCATTAGAAGTAGTTTCGTCCACATGGACAATTCATACAATAATGTTAATGAACTATTCGTTTGTATCCAACCCCCATTGGAAAAAAGAAACATCAAAGAGGATAACATCTTCTCTTTCAAATCTTTCAAATAATATTGTATAGATCTGGTTTAACCGTAAAACCCACCGCCTGAACCGCCGCCACCACCACCACCACCGTAGACATTTGGCTGGTCGAGAATAGGCTGCGAGGTAGAAGCTCCGTTATGATGGTTATTGGCTCCACCACCTAAATGCAAATCCGACATACTAGGAAAACCTTCTTTGGGTTCAAGCCCTTGATCATACAAGAAGCCTTTGAAGACATGGCCACCAATTTTCACCACCGCTTGGTACGCGTACTCGTCATCCCCGTCCTCCACTGCCGTCACTCTCACACACTTGAACACCGCCGCGGCCCTAATCTGCCCCGGCCACGATTCCTTTGACCCTCCTCCATCTTGCATACATCATTATGGATCATTAGCAAAATACATAATTGCTTAATCATAATCTGGATAAACTAATCCGATTAGAAACCGAACCAAACTAACCGATTCTAAAACTGACTGAAATTCTAATATGGTTAAACCACATCCAAAAACCTGAACCGAACATGATGATAAATTTCTTGGAAAAAGAATCTAAACAAAAAATAAAACCGTATCAAACCGATCTATGGTAATATATGAAGTTTTATTTTGGTTACTGTATTATTCAAAAACCAAGGATCCCAAAATATTGAAATTAATCTTGAGGGCTATATATTAGTGTTGCATGCATACATAGTTATTTATATTCATACATGAAATCATATATGTAGATGAATATAAAAATGAAATGTGATAATAATACCTTGGCGACTGGAGCTGGTATCGAAACTTTGAGGAGGCGTGTTAGAAGTTGAAGTATGAGAAGTAGCTTGTTGTTGAGACCCAACAATCCTCGGCTTTTTCGTCCCGGAGGAGGTCGAAAGAGACGAGCCAGCCGTTGGATTGGCGTTAGGCATGACCTGCCTCTCTCTTCGCCGAGCCGCAGAGACCCACGTGCTCTTCACGTGAGTAGAGCAATCAAAGCCACGGCTCTTGCAGCACGTCCTACACCGCCTCTGCTTACACTCTTTCTTCGCTTGGTTTCCACAGTCTTGACACGTGGCAGTACCCGAGGCACCTGAGCCAGACCCCGAGTTGTTCGAGCTTGTTCCGACCGTTGTCTGGTTAGTAGTACTCTCGAAGTGAAGATACTGCGTTTGGTTGTTGTCCATGTTGCTCTGCCATCTCCGGAAGTTAATGTCGGTGTCTTCCACGTTTTGCTGCGGCTGACCCGTCGTGAGAAGAGGAATCACTCCGACGCCGAGCGCCGCTGCAGCATTACTGTTAATCTGATCGGATCCAGATAAAACTCCGGAGTTCTGGTGGTGGTAAGCCGGAGCAACAAGAAAGACGTCTCGTAGACCAACCATACCCATCTCCGTCGCCGCCGCCGACGATGGTAAGCCGTAACGAACAGAAGATCCGGGAGTCCATGAAGGAACGCCGGCGGCTGCGGAAGCTGAGCCTAAACCACCGTGGACAACGGCGGGACCAGCATTGAAACCAAGAGATAGATCCTCGGTGGCGCGAGAAGATGTCGTCGTTGTAGTCGCTACCCAGTCGGTGAAGGCACCGGAATCTGACGTTGGCAGATTATGCCTCCTCGTTGTAGCCACAGCTGATTAAACTCAAAATTCCTAATCCCAGAAATTAAAAATAAAATACAGAAAAAATAAAATTACTATTTCTTACACAGCTCCAAATGTACAAAACCCATAAATCTATAACACAAATCTCAGATGAAGAGGATCCTATAAACTTTATGCTATAAAACCAAAAACGAAATCAAACTCCGAATAGATTCTTTGAAATCTACTGTCACTGTCTCACTCTCTCTGCTCAGTACTGAGTAGAAAAAGAAGACTGCGACTCTTCTTTGGCTTCGTCTTTTTAAAATCCTGACCTGTCTTTTAAAAAACTGATATTTTTATCTTGTTGCTATCTGAATTTTTCTTGTAATCTTTGGGTTTCTTGTGGATCTTCTTCTTAAAAACAATAGTGGTGGTATCTGTTTTTGTTTTCTTCTTCTAGATTGTTTCTTCTTGTTCCTGTCTCTCTCTAATAATCATCCAGGACAATTGCAGAAAGATAGAGGAAGGTGGATTGTTTTGTAATATATATATTTTTTTGTTTATTTTTTTTTTCGACTAGCTATTAAGTATTTATTTGTGTGTTTTTAATAATAATCACTCTAAGAAATGGCACATGATGCCTTCTCCTCCTTTGCTTTTAGATTTTAGCTGAAGTTCAATTTTAAAATAATTAATATGTTTTTATGACTAAGATAAAATAAAATAAATAATATTGTTTTCTACTTCTTTAATCAGATGACGACGAAGTTCACCACCAGCGCTCGTGCGCGTGGCTCCACTTGCTTGCAAGAGATCCCGTCTTCTCTTCCTTACAGAACCGGCTGCACCGGTTCACACTTTAGGGTATCTCGATCGGTCATAAAAAGGAGGGTCTTCTTCCGGCATGGGGCCCGCGGAAATGTCTTCAAAGCGTGTCTTCTGTGTCTCTGCGAAGACACGATTTCTCCCCTCACTCGCCACGTGTCACGGCGTTATTGGTCGAGACAAAATTTTTTTTTTTTTTTTTAAGTTAAAAAAAAAAAAAAAAAAATATTGTTTTTTTATTTCGGAAGACATCCTCTCTCCTCTCTGTCCAATAAAGATGCCCATAGAGTCCCATGGTTCGCTATACCACACATACGCATTTTACCCCTTTGTTATAGTTTATGGAGACTATTATTTCTACTATCCGCTTAAGTACCCTAAGAGCACCTCCTTAGCTGATTTTTTATGGTGTCTTTAATTTAAAAACATGAAAAAGCCCAAACAGTGAGATTCGTGTCATTTTTTCATGGAAGACACCGTTAAAACACCCTTAAGACACCCTCATGTCATTTTCTCATTGGAAGTTAATTTTTTTTTCGCTTCATTTCCCAAATGCTTCTCTCTCTCCTGACAAAACACGAACAACTGTCTCTCTCTCTCGAAAAATTCTCTGTGCATCTCTGATTGAATCAAATGATTTCATGGTTAGTTCTTATTCTTTTCATTGATTGGATATTTTTCTTGGATTCTCGGAGTTTTGTTAGTTGAAATTATGTTAATTTTTTTTGAATCTATTGATAAACTCGGATTTTCATATTTTTGAGTTTGCATGTGTCTAAATCTTTTGAAATTTTATGATATCGATGGTTAGTTTTTCAAATCGATTCAATTATCTTGTTTTTTGATCAATTTTGAACTTCAATTTCTAGATATAGAAGTAAACATGTGCGTTATTCTCTGAAATTTATAGAATTTTTAACTCCTCTTTTGTCTTCGATTCGATTCGATTCTTGTTCGTATAGTTTTTCGGTTTTTGTTCTTCTTAGTTATTCGATTCTCGTTGTTTTTAGTTTCTTGTTTGGTTATATTTGTTTCTTGATCGGTTTAATATTCGTTTGAAGTTAATTGATGGTAGCTTTGATTTGAAATTGATCTACTTCTCTTACCGAGTTAATATTTCGAGTTGTTGTTAGATTCTGGTGGTCGTCATGGATATGTTCTTAAAGAGAAGCTTCAACAGTTGATGAGTGAATAACATGTTTGATTCTTTTGCTATTAAAGTTTCCTACTTTAGTGAGTGTTTTGTGTTTAGGTTGGCCTGATCTATGGAAATATGGAAGAATCGTGTTCCATATACCTTAAGATAAGTGTTCGGATGAGTATAGTTGGGATAATCCGATGACATATTAGATAAATGGGCTTGTTAAATGTTGCAAATCGTTTTTTGTTGAATCTTTGGTCAATTTCTTTCATCGCTTACTAAGATATTCGTTGTAGTTGTGTATATGTTTGTTTATAGAGGTTCTTTGTTTATAAACTGTATGTTTCTCATACTAAATAGATATGAATAGATGCTTGATTAAGTCTTTTGGTTGGACATGTCACAATGGAAACTTCTATTGTCATTAGAGTTTCCATTATAAATTTATAACTACTAGGATGTTTTTTTAATATGTTTGTATGTAAACTTGACACGTATATATATGAATAATGATTTCAGATTTCGAGGTCATGAATCATGATCTGATGATCAATGATTCAATATTGTCATCGGATCATAACCATGATCCTTTTGATATCTGTTACCGACATACTATCTGAGAAAGGAAAAACAGAGACCACATATACGATAATATCTCGGTTTTGATTACACCCTTCCCACATTGTTGGATCGAATTGTATGAAAGACAAACAAAAACACTACTTCATATGGTCCACAAAAAGTGTGAAGTGCTTTAAAATTTGCAGACCAAGCAAAAGGCCGAAGTATTGCTGATAGTTAGTACTTTAAACCAACGAAAAATCCAAAAATCCAAAATTCAAAATGTGGTGTACATGCAATTAATACACCAAATGTTGAGTCGGTTCTCAACATCTTCTACACGCAAACTTCATTGTTCGACTTTAATATGACATATGTTGATATATCATATATGTTCGCAATATTGAACTTTTCTTTTTGTGAATCTTTGTAAGTTTTCGTTCAACAAACGTTAAAGATTGCTTCCATGACAATAGTATATCATGAAAAACAAACATATACATCTTGTCAAACACCAATAGATACGGTAGTTTTTTACTGCTATGTTTTTCTTTTGACGTCAATTCTGTTATATATAAATCATACTGTATATATACACAGTGATAATAATAATTCAGTTTTACCAAAATCGTTCAGATTAAGTATTTAGAGGTAGTTCTTAATTTATCTTAATGCATATTTTAGCGTAGTTTTATTGCAATTAAAGAACGAAAGTCGCTTTTTTACATAAAAAGCTTTAAAGAAGAATAATTAGTTTGAGCAATGCACGTGAAAGAACCCTTTCAATAAAAAGTTCGTCGGCTCCTCCCCCACGCTTTACGGCCGTCGAATCATTGCTTTTCTTTTGATGTCTTTGATTTTTTTCTTAAATAAATTTTCTTTCGAGGCATTTCGTGCCAAGTTTGAAATTTTGTACCAATGTAAAAGCCACAATTCTATTTTTTTCACAGCCAAAACCCACTTTGTTCTATGCTGCTATGCTCTTTATACTTGACTTGTTCATGTGTGTTAAGTTGATCTTTTTGTCTTTATGAACTTTAAGTGTAATCTAAACCAAAGGTTCAGACTTTTAGAATCCAAAAATGACCGAAATACATAATCTATTGATTTGTCATTTGTATTAATGTTGACGTTGTAGACATGAATAATGACATATTATGGAAAGAAATAAAAAGATCAACGAATTGAATATTTTTCATATCTTCAATCTTTGTGGAGTGGGTGAATGGTGTTATCACCACCAAAGAAAACTAAAAACGATTAACAATATGAAGAAAATAAAAAACTAAGATTTCACGGAAGTAAAAAAAGGTGTACCATTCTCAAAATGATACTAACTATTGAAAAATAAAAGCATGTTGTAGTAGATTTATGACAAAAAGTAAAAGAAAAGGAACAGAGGCACGGGGCTCAAGAGAAGAAAATGTTTGCAAAAAACAAAAGGAAAACCAATAATGGAGCTAATGAGACTTGTTGAGATAGACAGACAAAGACAAATGCTTCTTTGCCTAATCGACGGAGGTGGCGTGCTGTCTCACTTCCCTCCGACATACGTTGGCCCTACGCGCCTAATTTCCCCTTTTATATTAAAGCACCGGACCGGTACCTAAATTGGCCGGTTCGATTCAAAGGTTCATGATTTTGGTTCTCGGTTTTATGCCAAATGGTTTTGGAAACGAGCAAACCCGGGAAAAATCGAGTTTGAGTTTGGTGCTCTTACTCATAGAGTGACGTCTAATTGATAACGTCAAGTGTTCAATAATATTTTAGATTTATAGACTTAGTCTAATGTTAATAGTATCTGCTGTTATATTTTAGATATTGTCACTAAAAAAAGGGTTTTATTATAAACGAGCCCCTTAAAATTTAAATACAGTTTGAGGCTTAAAAACACCGACGTTTAGTAAACAAAAAAAAACACCAGTGTACCCTTGTAATGTTGCATAGGGCTGAGAACTCGAAGAATCCCATTAATTGTATTCAAGTGTTATGTTGGGTATGAGTCGTATGAGTGAAATGTATTATTAGAAGTAAGAAAAAAAGTAAAACTATTTGTATTCAACATATGTATCAATCCAAATAAAAAAATTCTCACTCAGATAATGGGGAATCTAGAGAAAGTAGAGAGTTTTTTTTTTACTCTAGTAAGTTATCCTCTATTTTTATTTTTCTTCCCAATCCTTCTAATCAAGCCATTAAATCCATTGCAAGTATTAAGTAAATTCCCAAAACGACAAAAAAAATTGGATCACTACAAATAAGTGAATAACGTTTAATGCCGCCGATATTTTCTGATGGAGTTGCAGAAGAAGAAGAGCCAAGGGGAAGAAGACAATCGGCTAGACCAAGGGTGTCAAACCGGAAGTACTTGGATTAATTGGTTATCTGCGGTTATCAATTTGCAATTGTTTCAGTTAGTATTTCGTTGTAATAACGGGAGACTCGGTCACCTCATGTGAGGAACCAACTTCCCCATTTCCCATTTCGTTAGTTGTAGGAGTGGAGCACTCCATCTCTTGTTCTTATTTAAGTAAATGAAAAAGCCAAAAAGAGGCAATGTTAATTGCCCAAAGTAAAGTGTCGACTATCCATTGTTTTTGATTGGGGTTCTAAATTTGAGACCTATCATTTTGGTATCAGAGCAATTGCTCTAATCTCGTCCACCTGTTTATCACCGAACCAACACCATTCCGCAGCGTAAGAAAGACAAGCAGGTCATGACGCCTCCATCTTCGAAGCGATCAATGGCTGATCCAAAGGATCGACTTGCAGATCTGGAGGTTAACGTTGGAGTAATGCAAGAGGAGATGCTAAAGATGAATGAGGCCATGGATCACAAGCTCCAATCCTTGGAATCTGCCCTTGAGCGCTTGATGATAACGGTCACAGGCAACCGTGATAATGGCTCCAGTGCGCTCCGAGCACACCACAGACCAGAAACAGGGGTTTATCCACCGCGACACGAGAATTACATTCCCCAAGGTCAACCGCATCAAAACAGATTAACAGATTCGTGAAAATGGAGTTTTCACGCTTTCAAGAAGGAGATCTTACTGCGTGGCTAAGTAAAGCAAAACAGTACTTTGCTTATCAAGATGTACACCCAAACCAACGGATTGACTTCGCTTCTTACCACCTAGAGGAAGAGGCAAACGAGTGGTGGCAAGCCACAGCAAAAGCTCTCAACGAGGAACAAACACCGATCACATGGGGAATCTTTGAAGAAGAGTTATGGGCCAGATTTGGACCATCAGGAGCAGAAGATTTTGACGAACAACTCTCAAAGATCAGCCAAAAAGGGACTTTACGGGAATACCAAAGAGAGTTTGAACGATTACAGAACAAGGTAACGGGATGGACTCAAAAAGCTCTTATCGAAACTTTTGTGGGGGTCTCAAAGACTCTATCGCCGATACAATATGAATGTTTCGACCCACAATGCTCAAAGCGACAATTGAACTAGCACGAACACGGGATGATCAGCTGCAGCGGCAAAGGAAAGTCACCAACTTCACGGGATCACCGAGAATTCCAGCCACCAGTGTTGTACCCAGAATTGTGGGACCTCGCGATTCTCCGCCAAGCAATCCGAAGCGTCTGAGTTGGGAAGAACTAAATTGAAAACGAAGCTTGGGGTTATGTTTCAGTTGTGATGAGCGTTATACAGCTGGACATAAATGCAAGAAATCACAGCTCCTTCTTATGGAGGGAGAAGATGAAGGGGACAATGACGACGATGAATTCGAAGATAGTCATGAGACGGTGGAGCCGGAGATCACCTTACAATCGTTAACCGGCTGGGGTTCACCTAAAACGATAAGAATACACATAAAGATCAACAATCGGAATTTGGTGGCCCTTATCGATTTCGGAGCCACACATAATTTCATTGGCGACAGAGCTGCTAACCGCTTAGGATTGAAGATAACACCAACGAAACCGTTCAAGGTTCGGGTCGCCGACGGTCACCCTCTGAAATGTCAGGGAGCTTATCGTGAGGTAGCTATGGAGATCAAAGGAGAGATGTTTGTCATGGATTTTTTTAGCCTTCCACTGTCAGGGCTAGACGTTGTTTTGGGCATCAGTTGGCTGGAGAAACTTGGGCCAACAACTTGTGATTGGAAGGCCCAATCAATGAGCTTCAAATGGGCCGGGAGACAAATGGAGATTCATGGGCTACAAAACACTCAATTAGCTAAGGCCCATATTAAGGAAATAGAGAAGGAAGCTACATTGGGCCAGACTGTATTTGCTTTATCCATCCAAGCCAGTAGCGACAATGGAGATGCGGGAACAAATATCTCTTCTAACGCGATGAGGAAATTGCTGAATCAATTCGAGTTGTTGTTTCAAACACCAACAGAGCTACCCCCAGAGCGAGAAATTGAACATCACATCGTCTTGAAGGATAGGTCTGATCCCGTCAATGTCCGGCCGTACCGGTATGCACACTTTCAGAAAGAGGAGATTGAACGTCAGGTTCAAACTATGCTCGACACTGGTTTCATTCGACCGAGTTCAAGTCCATTCTCATCACCGGTTCTTTTGGTTAAAAAAAAAGATAGATCATGGCGCTTCTGTACAGACTACCCAGCACTCAATACGGTGACGGTAAAAGATCAATTCCCAATTCCCACCATAGATAATATGCTTGATGAACTAAACGGTGCGGCGATCTTCACCAAGCTGGATTTAACTGCAGGGTATCATCAGGTCCGTGTTCACCCACCAGACATACCCAAGACGACATTTCGCACTCATAATGGTCATTACGAATACTTAGTGATGCCGTTTGGACTTTGCAATGCCCCATCGACGTTTCAGGCTCTTATGAAGTCTATCTTTCGGGAATTCTTACGCAAATTCGTCTTAGTGTTCTTTGACGATATTTTGGTTTTCAGTAAATCAGAGGAAGAGCATTTGAAGCATGTGGAAGTTGTTTTGCGGACCTTACAAAAACATGGGCTGTTTGTTAAGAAAAAGAAATGCGATTTTGGCAAACGAGAATTAGAGTACTTGGGGCACATCATTTGCAGTGAGGGAGTAAAAGTGGACCAAGGAAAAATCAAAGCCATGACCGACTGGCCACCACCTACCAATGTCTCCGAATTTAAAGGGTTCCTTGGACTAACCGGCTACTATCGTAAATTTGGGCAGAATTATGGATTGATAGCGAAGCCGCTGACGAATCTACTACAAAAAGGGAAGTTTGAATGGACTAATGCAGCAGAGGAAGCCTTTGTCCATCTCAAATCAGCCATGACTTCGACACCAATATTGGCATTACCAGACTTTAATATTCCCTTTATAATTCAAACAGACGCATCGGGAGAGGGCATCGGGGCTATCTTGGCGCAGAACGGGCGGCCTATTGCGTTCATGAGTCCTTCATTAGGGGGTGCAAAGCAGAGTTAGTCAACATATGCAAGAGAAATGCTAGCTATTGTTGTGGCAATTCGGACATGGAGACCATACCTGTTAGGACGAAGATTTATTATTCAAACTTACCAGCGTAGCCTGCGGTTCCTCCTTGAACAACGCATATTAACACCGGAACAACAGAAATTGATGGGAAAATTGGTAGGTTATGACTACGAAATCACCTATAAGCCCGGCTCGGCAAACGCGGCTGCAGACGCCCTTTCCCGATGCAGCGATAGTCCCTGCTTGAACACGATTTGTAGCCAGCAAGCGGAGCTTTGGAAAGACCTCAGGAAACTATAGGAAACCGATCTGTACCTGTTACGAATCGGCAAGCTCGTAGATATTTCACTAGGTCAGCCGTATTCTCGTCGTAATGGCTTATTGTGTTATAATAACAGAGTGGTGATCCCTCCCCAATCCAGTATGATCGAGTATTTGCTTCGAGAATATCACGACACTCCAGCTGGAGGCCATTCGGGTGTTCTTCGAGCTTTCAAACGGTTAGCACATTTATTTTATTGGCCGAGAATGCATAAGCAGGTGCGGGATTATGTTGCTTCTTGTGATATCTGCCAAAGAGCCAAGTCGGTCAGCCTAAGCCCAGGAGGATTATTACAGCCATTACCGATTCCCAACCAAGTATGGGAGGACCTGTCTATGGACTTCGTCGATGGTCTCCCGCGTTCTGATAATCACACGACAATTATGGTGGTCGTGGACCGGCTCTCCAAAGCGGCATATCTGGTACCATTAAATCATCCTTACACCGCTAAAACTGTGGCTGCTCGGTTTGTTGAGTTTATCGTGAAGCTTCATGGTCTTCCAAAACTATTGTCCGTGATAGAGATCCAATTTTTGTCAAGACATTTTGGAAAGATCTGTGGAAACTGTCGGGAACAAAGTTATGCACGCCTTCGGCGTACCACCCTCAATCCGACGGGCAACCGGAAGTCGTCAATCGCTGTATTGAACAATATTTGCGTTGCTTTGTTCGGTGATGTGCCTAGGGTGGAGCTTCATGTTACCGTGGACCGAATATTGGTATAATACAACCTACCATTCATCAATAGGTATGTCACCTTTTAAGGCCGTTTCCGTCGCGAGCCACCAGCGTCGGCAGGTACGGCCGATGCTACACTACACCAAGAGTTGGATGCTCGGTTGGCGGAGCGAGAGCTGTTGCCAGATCTCAAACCACACTTCCCCGCTGCTACTAGCAGAATGAAACAACTAGCCGATGCACTCCGACGTGATGTCAATTTTCAGGTTTGTGATTGGGTATTTGCGCCTACACTGCAGACAAAGATCAATTTTTCGCAGGACATCACAGAAGCTGTCGACAAGGTACTATGGTCCATTCCAGATCGAGGCTCGCATTGGTCCTGTGGCTTATCGTCTCCAGCTGCCAGAAGGGTCTCGCATTCACTCGGTGTTTCACGTGTCGTTGTAAAAACAGAGAATAGGGTCCGACACACCAACCTCGGGTTCGCTACCTCTGTTAAGAACCAATTGGTTTCTGCACCTCACCCCGGAGCAAGTGCTTTGGACACTTCAGAGGTAACACGAAGGTAAGCTCCTTCGTGAAGTTCTGGTTTTGTGGCAAGGGTTACCAATGGCAGACGCCACTTGGGAAAACTTGGAGCAAATTAAACAGAGTTTTCCCAGCTTGAACCTTGAGGACAAGCTTGATCTTGGGGACCAGGGTAATGATGGAGTTGCAGAAGAAGAAGAGCCAAGGGGAAGAAGACAATCGGCTAGACCAAGGGTGCCAAACCGGAAGTACTTGGATTAGTTGGTTATCTGCGGTTATCAATTTGCAATTGTTTCAGTTAGTATTTCGTTGTAATAACGGGAGACTCGGTCACCTCATGTGAGGAACCAACTTCCCCATTTCCCATTTCGTTAGTTGTAGGAGTGGAGCACTCCATCTCCTGTTCTTATTTAAGTAAATGAAAAAGCCAAAAAGAGGCAATGTTAATTGCCCAAAGTAAAGTGTCGACTATCCATTGTTCTTGATTGGGGTTCTAAATCTGAGACCTATCATTTTCTCCTCTAGTGTGACAAATGCATGGCGCTTGCATCCAAAATACATACGAAGAGACAAGTGACCGTGCTATGCGCGTAAGCATTCGTACCTTATCCATCCCAAACACCATTTTGGTACAAGTATGTATTTCCCTATGGTACATGTATCGACCACACGTTTACCCTATACATTCTGACACTAAGTGTTTATCACAGAGATATTTAAAAAAAATCCAGTCAATTGATTTTCTTTCTCCAAATTACTCTATACATTCTCATTTAAGGGCATCATATATTATCCAACGCCTAGTATATTCGCTACACAGTTCCTCATTCAACTACGAACATACATCTCATATCATTTGACTAATAAACTCTTTATTACAAAATCGTTTACTAGCCCACTAGCCAAATTCATACTGAATCTTCAGATTCAGTGGAAAATGAATGAAAATATTTCTGTGTATTTCAACAAAGATGTCGATTACATATATATACAAAGAGAAGATGATCTCTTGCTGTAAATACAGGAGATTGAAAGGAATATACGATACAAGTTTTAAGGAAACCAAATAAGTTAATCCCTAAACATATGGGAGCTAATTGATATGCTAATAAGAAAATATTAAATTTTGATTAGTTTTCTAAGCACGGTGAATAATTTTTTTTTAAAAAGATCGTTTCATGCCACTTTGTGTATGGTAAAACATTTTTTAAGTAAACATGTTTTATCCCACGATGAGCGCGGGAAGTTATTTTAATTTTATAACCCGTTCAATCCCTTCATGTGTGTAGAGAACTATCTTTTAATTTTATAACCCATTCAATCTAACCTTAAAAAAAAACTCATTTTATCTAACTTCGTGTCTGTGAGGCTTGGTTACATCTAGCTTCAGTCTCACTCTTACATACTCATGTCAGTGAGGTTTGGTGGGATTAAAGGCAACTAGATCCACAGACTTCACTGGTTCCCCCAAGGCTGAGATAGCGGCTCTGGTGTAGTGATTGACAGGGATGTTTTTTATTTGAACCCAAACCATCACATAGTTCAGATAGTCCGGTGGAGGAATCTCTATCTCTCTATTACGACCAACCATAAATAAACATTGACCGTAAATAAACATTCACCTTGAAAGCCGAAATCAATATTGACAGTAGCAGTGTTAGTCAACCGTTAATTTTTGCTGAGTTGCATAAAAAATCGTAAAAAACTTGAATAATCGTTAAAAAGTCATAAAAACTGTAAAAATGGTAAAAAATATTGTAAAAATTATTAAAAAAAGTCATTATATTGGCGTTATCATTTTGGATAATTTTTTAAGTACATATTTTTGTTACTTCGAATCAGGTACTAAAATAAATATTCATTATACGGAAAAAATATAATATTCATAAAATAAATCTACTCACCTTGTAAAAATATGTATTATTTTAAAGTTATCTTTGACATCGGGTTTTAACATCAATTAAAAATGATATCATATCTATACATGTATATATATTTTAATTGACGTTAAAGGGTGAAAAGAAAAATATATATGGAAAAGATGAGTAATGTATTAATTTTCGTATAAATATTTGATAAAATATTATGTGGATCTTAAATTATTATTATTTAAAATTATATTATATTATTTAATTAAAAAAGGGAAATTTAAGTTAACCTCTTTCTTTATGTGACTTTTCATTTTTTCATTTTTTTGGTTTTAGAGAGATAATATGTTCTAAAAAAAAACTGAATTGTTTACTTATTTTAAGGCAAAAAGCTACTTGAATTTTCTTGAGAGAAAAAGCAATGGTTAAAAACTTCGATTATACAAGTTTAATGGATGATTTCGCAGAGAAAAATAGAAGAAATATTGTTTTTAGAAGTTTTAAATTGTTGTTATTTTTTTATAGATATTATTGTAGTTTTTTTTTTAACTTTAATTTTGTGGAGACTGAGATTTTTCTTTCTTTATTAAGTAATTGAAAAATTATTTTTTCGTTTGGGGCCCCCAAATTTCTCAGGACCGGTTCTGCCAAGACCAATTCTATTGCTTGTTCCATTTGCTCTACGCCCCTAGACAAGGTAATGGAATTTCTAGAAGAAAATGAAATGAATAATCTCTTCTAATCCTGTCTTTTAAATAGAGTTCTTGGCACAACCACCAACCAAACACAGATCAATAATATCTACAGGACAAATCAGGTTAGTAGAATATACACAGATCAATAATATCTACAGGACAAATCAGGTTAGTAGAATATACACATATATATATTATGTATCAAATATTTATTATGTGATACAAACATTTTTTTAGTAACATATATAGAGTATTGGTGACATATATACCTGATGAAATCCTTTCTCGGGGATTAAATCAGCTCCCAAATCAGCCAAACAAGCACTTTGTAATTGATCTCCAGCCCAAATGTAATGATACCTCTCTACACATTCATCTAATTTTGTCACCAAAGCTTCCACTAGAGGATAACTTAGTGCATATCCTGCTCCTCCATATCCCATTTGAAATGACATATGATAATTCGATTTTATTGTTTCTGAAAACATTCCGATGTAATGTTTTTTGGTATGGTCGTATTTTGATAATACATCTACTATATTGTCTACGAAGAAAAGACTATCATCATCTCCCATTACATACCTGTTTATTTTCGACAATATTTAAGTGAATTCACGAGTTTTTTAGAAGACTTAATCATGACATAAAAAAAAAATTAGACTAAATAATTTTAACAAGATTTTTTAATGGCCTACGTACCATCTGACGCCCTCGTCTTGCTTGAGCCTGTAAGTCTCGAGAATGGATCTATAGATCCGAATGTGAACTCGGTTTGTGAGCTTCGGGTAGATTCTCAGTTTCTTGATGTCTTCGCTTATACTGAACGGCGGGAACGTCGGAGACCAAGGCCGGAACTCTTTTGATGGCTCCACGTCCAAGAAGAGATTGCCTCGTGTCACGTTGGGTCTCCACCATGATTCTATGTAGGTTCTTCGATTCTTCAACGCACGTGAGCTCCCCACCAACACGAACATCAAATGACTCAAGTTTGTCGTTGTCTCCTTAGGCTGCAAGAGCCTATCTTGGCATTTTATGGTGAATATCTTACGGTCGAAAGGTTGGGTATTGATGTAGGTTTGGTTGAAGAAGACCAAGATGAAGAAGATCGCCACGATGGCGCCCAAGATGCATAAGATGTTTGTGTGATAATTTGGAGACGACATTGATTATACAAATTAAAGATAGTAAGCAACGATTTGAGATTTAGATGGAGAAGGTTTGATAAGGGAAATTTTAAGGTCGAGAGAAGAGGTTTTGGGTCATGGTTGAACAACAAAAAACTAGTGATTAAAATTCTAGTAGAAGAAAAGTTTTAGAGTCTTTAGTTTGAAGCCATCGAAATAATATATATACATCGATGATCGATCAATAAATTTAGGATAAAATTTAATCAACCGGTTTCGTTTTACCCCATGTGTTGGTGTCTTGTCGTTATAGTTCATGAGTCAATGTGACGATGGATAGCCGTATATATGTATTAACTTAAACTTAATTAGAGATGTGACTAATTGGAAAGTTTCAGAAAATTTGTCCTTCATTTGTCAAACGTTAAAACAAATCTTATACGACACATCTCGGGTTATGATATTTTCCTACAAAACATTTTCTCAACAATTTAACGAGGTGTTTTCTCAACAGTCTTATATGATCACATGAACATTGTAGTCATGATTAGTTCTATAAATATTTCTCAACAGTCTTATATGAGAAATGTTTAGTGTAAAGAAATTATGAATGAATGATTATTGGAAAATAAACAATGATAGTAGAAAACAATTGGATTGACAAAAAAAAAGGATAGTAAAAAACAATTGATTAGAAGTCTAGAAGACTAGAACATGTCGTTTTGTGCTAATGACGTAATTGCATCACTTTGTAGTCACTAATACTTATATGCCATTGACAAGAAAGAAAAAAATTAAAAAAATAGAAATAACAACTAATAATTATTTTATGAAAAACTACAAAAAAAAAAAAACAATTTGATCAAAGAGAAGAAGTATACGAGTGTTAAAAGAAGAAGTGTAGAGGAAGTATATAATAGCTAGCGTCTCGGAAAGCCTAATCATTTACTTCCCTTTATACAAACACTATTCTATGTGTAAGACCGCTGTTTAGAGCACTAATTGCAGGTTGAGACACTAAACATGTTTTTCGGTTTAACCGGTTTGATTAGTCGGTTCGGTTTGAGTAAATGATCTCTGGTGGATCTGGTTCTCTTCTTTCTCCTTTGCAATTTTCAGTGTCTTTGCTCTCTTTCAGGGCAAATCACCACGACTTTATCCTTGACCCAGCTAATTAGGGCTGGGCACGGGTAGGGTACCCTTGAATTTCGGGAGATTCTTTACCCGACCCGACCCTTACGGATAATGAAATAAATTATCTTTACTCGACCTTTAAATAACGGATACCCGAAAAAACGGGTATCCGGTAAAAATTGGCCAACCCGCTAAATATCCGACCCGTTATCCTTACCTGCATTATTACACATTTAATAGACCTGTTACTTTTATATGCATAATAATTTAATATTCTAAAAACATAAATATTTGGTTACAAACGAGGAAAAATTCATAATATATGTATGCAACATAAAGTTCCAAAAAATATAAAATTACAAACTTCAAAGCTTGTAATTCATTCCTACATTACCAAAGATAATTGTAGAATGCAAAAGATTACATGTTGCAATGTCATTTTTTCGTATGTGCTTCTTCCAGCATATATACTTTGCCTAAACATGAAAAAAACATGATATTCTTTTATTAGTACATTTAATAAATATCACCAATATTATTATTAACTAGTAATTGGTAATATTATAAAATATTAATGAATCGGATTTTACGGGTCGGGTAATAAATCAAGTAACGGATCGGGTAATGAGACGGGTATTAAAAAAAAAATTGATACCCTATACCTGACCCTTACCCGCATGTAAAAAAAATATGATACCCTTTACCCGACTTGCAAGGTACGGGTACCCGTTTTTTAGAGACGGATACGAGTTGGGTAGCGGATCGAAGACGGGTAACGGGTTTCAGTGCCCAGCCCTACAGCGAATGTAAGTTGTATCTCTTATTTTTCTTCATATTGCTAAAATCGCAAACAAAATCAATTTAAATATCTGGTTTGATTCCAGAATTGAGGGGTTTATTATTGTAATTGATGATTAGCATCTTACCCTAAATATACCCAATTGATGATGATTTAGGGTTTTATTGCAATTGACTTAATTTTCAGCAATTTCCTCACACTTGTTTTCAGATCCCTCTCATGAAACACTGAAAGAAATTTAGGGTATGAAGTATTGGGGAGGCTTCTTAGTGATCATTGGTGCCATTTCCTTGATTGGATTTGTGTTTGCAGCTATAATCTCCAAATTGTTTCCGCTCTCTGACAATCCCATTATCCAAGCTATCCAGAATGACAGGTACACTCTTCTTGTCCAAATTGTTACATAAGATATGTTTGTAATGATGATCTGGATTTCATATAAAACATTCTCCAGGTATTACTGCTTCTTGGTTCCACTTACTCTACCAGCACTACTGGTTGCTGTCTACTTTCATTGGCTTAGCATGAAGCTCTTCAAGCACGCATGATTCGTCAACTACCAACATCTTACTTTACTCCAAGGTTAATCAGAAAGAAAGACTTATGTTATTGCAGATTGCAGAAAACTAGTTATATACAACTGTTTTTTTAAAGACCACATTCTTGTTCACCGTTGAATATTTCTTGTGACTAGACTTTAACACTTTTTTTTTTGTCTAAACATGTCTCCATAATCTGTTTATGATGCATCAGTTCCTAATATCATTAGGATGATGAATTATCAAACAGGGCCTCTAACTTCAATTGCACATTGTTGCTAACTGCAAGAAACCCTTATGGATCTCTAGAGAATAGATTCATGGGTAAGGCTGAAGACGAAGAGATTACAAGCTGCACTATCAATGGGAAAAGGACATGGAGAGGAGAGTTGGGGGATGGTGGAGTCAATAAGTAGAGAGAGACCAAGAGAAGAAGACAAGGGTGAAGGGGAGGAAGAGGATGAGGAAAATATATTGTTGTATTCTTATTGCATTTTGGTTACAAATTTATCACGAAATGATTTTACAATGATAAATTTTGACCCAAAATATATCTACCTAAATCTCTCGCAAAATCAAATTAGGGAGATGTGTATATCTGACGTCTTATTGTTGTCTCTTAGAAATTTTGATCATATTTGTATCTACTAGCCAATTTTGATCTTGAAGGATCACTTGTCACTTCACTACAAATTTCATTTCGTGAACAGACAAAAAAAAAAGTTAGCTCATGGTCATACATGTGCATAAAGGTTGAACTTTTGAAGGACTCTTTTGTCTCATATTTTGTGACTCTGTTTTTTATTGAGTGGTTGATTAATCCATCAAGTCGTATGCGAGTTCTTATGTCCTTCCTGGATCCATTGTGAGTGCGTATTTCCAACTCATATTATATTATATATTTATTAGTATATTTATCTCCTTTAATCTTATGGTTCAGTGTGATATGATGATGATTCTAATGCCATATACTAAAAACCAGTTTGACTGTGTTGGTAACTAGTTTACTCATATTACAGTTGCTTATATTGTAATTACTGTGTTGGACTGCTGGTTTATATGTAGATGAGTCATATAACAATTTGAGGTAGAGGAAACAATCAAAGATAGAGAATAGTAACTACTTTGACCCCAAAAAAAAAAAAAATAGTAATATCAAAAAACGAAATGAGCTTTCGGCATAATTTGAACTGAAAAATTAATCTAAAATATCAATAAACTCTTTTAAAAGATGATGTGATATCTTCACAGTTTTTTTAACCTATAGAAGCAAATTTGGTTTCCAATTCTATGTGGTGAACCATAACAAACCGGATCAGTCACTCATATCCCATACTTTGATTTATTTGTACTTATCCCATAAATATGCTAAAGTCCAGAGCACAAACTTAGTTTCTCTTTGTTTTGTGTAACACATTCAGTTTCAATTCTTAAAAAGAAAAAATTCTTTTGTATCCAAACATTATTTTAAGGATACAGGAACGCCAATTCGATCCTCAAAACCAAAATTCTAACGAGGTTGAAAATTCTCCGACACATTTGTTGTCATTGTTATTGACTTATTTCCAAAATTTCATAAATCCATTAGAAAGGTCCCCCGGAAAAGAACCTTATAAAAGAAACCATTTGACTCCAAAAACGTCGGAGACAAAACGCAACTAAATTATTTTCTTGTTCCGATAATCACGTCCGTCCAATTATCAATTAATCAATCATGCATACTCAAAAAAAAACGTTACGGAGCAGTGAAAATAAAAACCGGTGCTCGTGATAATTCCTTAAAAAGAGATTGACCCCACGCGCGAGCGTGTAATGCAATGCATTTGAAAAAAGCCTGTCTTAAAAGTTGGCATCCATACACACGCGCTCTATCTCTATCTCTCTGACACTGATTTAACAGTACCTGTAGATTTTCTTTCATAATCTTAATATATTTTCTTTTCTTAATTTTTTTTTGCCATTTTTTTCCTTAAAAACAAATATATTTTCCATCACTGAAAAAGGCAACACAATTTTCCATCTGAGGAGCACTATTAAATTTTTTGAATAAGGAATACAAGTACCCAAACAAATCTTTTGCAATCTTAAATTCCGTATTTACATGAATTAATAGGTAAAACGTTTGGATTTCTTCCTTATAGGACAAAATAAAGAATAGAGTATATGCTGCGGTGTCAACAATTAATAATAATATTATTTGTTTATCACTTTATTGATTTAATCTAGAAGATGTAAAACAATGTCCGACCTAATTAAAATTCTATAGTCAATGACTCATCAAACCTATAATATTTACATATAAGAAAAAAACAACCCATATTTTTTGCTAAACACAGTCTGAATAAATGAGCAAGAGCATAAAAAATGTCCGTAATAAATCCAAAAATAAAAATGGGAAATTACAGTTTCCTAGAAAGTTGAATTTATATTAAAAGCAGAACATTTCCCCAAGTGGTCTTACCAGTAAGGAGAGAGCACCAACTGGAGCGATAAAGATAGGAGTAGTGAGTGAGAGAGTGAGATTCAAATAATCCAAAAAAAAAAAAATATATATCAAAACAGAAGCTAGCAAATAGGAGGGAGGATCTTCCCTCTTCTCTTCTTATCTACTCTTCAGATTCTTTTGTTCTTCTCAAAATCCCTAATCTTTCAAACCCTAAATCAAACCTTTCAATTAAGCAAGGAGAAAGCTGAAACCTTTTTTTCCATGGATTCCGATGACCCGACAGCTTTGCTTTTGACTAAAATTCGAAGCCTGGAGCCAGATTATGCTCCTAAGATTATTGGGTTTTTGCTTTTACAGGATTTTGGGGATAGAGAGTTGATGCATCTGGCTCGTGGACCTGAATCAACTTTGCAGACGTTGATTCTCAAAGTTAAAAGTCAGTTGGGAATTTTTACGAACAACTTGTCTTCACCTCCGTCTCCTTCTCCGTTGAATCCTATTTCTCGACCACCCATTAACGGAAGAGGAACCTCTCATTCTAATGGCTTTATGGATTTCCGTAGAAACTCTCCATCTTCTTCTCCTTCTTCTACCTCTCCTTGGTCACTCAACAATGGGAACAGCACCCACATTTCCCCTAAACACCCTCCTCTCCTTTCTCCGCTCGACGGTGTTCGTACTTCTTCCATCTCCAAACCCTTGAGCTCTCTCCATAATAATGGAGTTTGTGCTACTGATTCTGGTGCTGACACTACTGATTTACTTGATGATCAGCAGCTTAATGATTACCTTTCGTTTCTCGACGATTCTTGTCCAAAAACAGAGGATTTTGTGAATCCGAGGATTCCCTTGGACTACTCTGTGGACAATGGTGAAGCTCATCTGCACCGGAGGAGTTTCTCAGCAGATGCGTCTTTTGGGTCCGGAGAGGATGGATTTGGTGCTGGATTCAAACCATGTGTGTATTTTAGTCGAGGTTTGTGTAAGAACGGTGACAGCTGCAAGTTTGTCCACGGTGGGTATCCGGATAATGTTGATGGTAATGGCATTGTCGCTGATTCGCCTAGGAAAATTGAAAACTTTGTTAGGCAGCAAGAAGAGATGATGAGGATTAAATTGGCTTATCAGCAGCAGAGGCTGGCTTCTCAAATCCTTGGTAGGGCTCCTCAGTTGCCATACGAGAAAAGAATGGACTTTCTCTTGCATCAGCATGCTCTTAGGTATAAATGGAGCCAAAACAATTTGTTTGTCTTTCTAATGTTGCAAGGCTCTTTCTTTTGGAGATTATCTATTTGGCTTTTGCTTTTCTTATCAACAATTTTCTAGCTTTAGCTGCGTGGTTTATGGTCGTGGCTGCTATTTTGTTAGCATCTGCAGTTATTAAGTTTTGTGCTATCTTATTGTAGCAGGGATGGTGCAGTACCTTTTGATGATGAAAGATATTGGAGCAGTAGCCCAGGACGGCTTGAGAGGATGGAACTAATGGCAATGCATTTTGGTGATCTGTCAAACTCGGCATCTAGACAGATTTACTTGACATTCCCAGCTGACAGCACTTTTAAAGATGAGGACGTTGCAACTTATTTCAGGTAACCATCTCTGCCTAACAGGAGTTGGATTAAGATGTTGTTTCTTGTAGATTTATATGGAATAATTCAGCAAATAAGTAGCATTGATTAAATCAGGTGTTCTTTGTTTAATTGATGTCTGAAAACTCTTGGATGTGGCTTTTTGAGAAAAGAACATTATTGATTCGTTTTGTCTATGAAGCCTTTTTGGAACAGTGCAAGATGTGCGGATCCCTTACCAGCAGAAGCGTATGTTTGGCTTTGTTTCATTTGCCCATCCTGAGACTGTGAAGGTTGTACTAGCTAGGGGAAATCCTCATTTTATTTGCGAATCACGTGTTCTTGTTAAACCTTACAAAGAAAAAGGCAAAGTTTTGGACAGGTATGGTGCTCAGTTTTTTTATTCTCTTTAATTGTCCTTCTAGTCTTTCTTCTTTGGGGTTTAATGTGTCATTGTAAATAACAATGATAACAGGAAGCAGCAGCATCTGCTACAGCAGATTGAGCGGGGAAATTACTCCCCATGCTCCAGTCCATCGGGGATTGATCCTAGAGAACAGTCTGATTTCCACCTTGGTTAGTATCCTTGTTTATTTATTTTGAAAGACCATCTTGGTGATAATTTCTGCGTTTTTTGTTAACTTGTTATGTTTTTATGTGGTAGGTTCGAAGATGTTCTATGAGAGACGGGAGATGATGAGAAGGAAAATGGAGCAGGCTGATTTGCTGAGGGCTATTGAACTTGAAAGGAGACGCATCATTAATTTGCAGCTTCCTGAGTTAAAGAATAGTGTTATGCAGAATCATCACCGTAGCTTTTCTGTGGGGTCTCCTGGTTATTTTTCATCTGCCAGCAACCAAAGCCCTGATTTTCAATCTGAACTCGCAGGTGCAGATGCTTTAGAAGGTACGCGAAGTGAACAATTGCTATTTTTGAATGTCCTTGCTGATTAAATGTCATTCCAAACTCATTAATGTTGTTGATTCGTATTGTGGCAGTAGTTGATGATACCTCGGAGCTGCATCCTTACTCAGTAATCAACCCAAGAAGTATTAACAATAATTACTCAAACGGTGCAAAAGAAGGGACTAACAAGAGTGAAATGCTTGAACCTGACAGTGGAAGCACTATCGAGCTTGTTCTTCCTAGTAACCTCTTCCCTTCTGCAACATCTACCGATGACCACAAAACTAATGACACTGCTGAAACCAATGCAAAAGTTGGAGTCTCATCTACTAATGGAGATGACTATGAACCACCAGTCACTACCGATAATCTGATGCAGTAGGCTGTTTCACCTCATAAATGCCAAGGGTTAGTCTACTCTCTAATCTCTTCCACATTGTTCTTTCAAGTTATATATGGGTAACAAAAACCTTATTGTTGGTGCAGGTTTTTTTTCTTATGGATATGATGAGGCTATCCGAAGTGTGTGTAATAAAGGTAAGCTTTCTTATCCATACTGGAGCTGCTACCTGAATGAGTTTGTATTGTTTAATGTTGATGTTAATATCTTTTTGCTTGGTTTTGGATTTGTGCAGACAAAGTAAAAAGGCATACACAAGGAAGTAGGATGATGTATATGTATAGCTAAGTTATATATATATATATATGGAGAACAGAAAGAACGTAGGAGAGATGATTATATGGTATGAAGATCGCAAGTTGCCTCAGGTGATACTATACTACTAACAAACGGATGTGTAAGACATACTTAAAAAAGACGAATCTGTTTTGGAATTTTCTTTTCCGCTCTATATCCCTTTGCTTCTAGTATCAGTTGCTCATGTGTTTGTTCCGGTTTGTGTGGGTAATAAACCACAAGAGTCTCTGATGTACCAAGAAGAAATAGATGGTTCTGCAACTTTGATATATTATTAAGCCGTTTCTTATACTATTTAAGTATCTTTGCGTCTACATTTTAAGTCCTTAGTTTTGGAGAATCTCATCCACTTTGGGCTCCTGTTTTTGTACGTACCTTTCTTGTTTAGATGCATAGTAGTTAGTGTTCAAAGTTCTTGAGAATCTTCATAGTTTAAGTAGTAGCCATGTCGGTTTTGTGGATGATTAGGAGGAAAAAGAAGTATAGCCATATAGAATTGGTAGCTACTACATACATATAAAAAGGTCTATGAAAATCTTCGACATTCAATCTTCTCCTTCTCCACCTTTTTTGCAACGTTTGCCGGCCGACTCTGGCCTCGGCCGTACTCTATTTAATTACTAAGTTAGGTTTTATCTATTTAAAAACATCAATATTTGGAGATGAACAAAATGAAAAAATGAAAAGCCATGATTCTCGTGACTGTATGTTCTTCTTCTCTATTGTTGTTATGTGTCGTGCAAAATTCGAGCAAAATCATATTTGTCTGAAGTCTGTGCAAAATCCGGCTCCTATCAAGTATGTGTAGAGTATGCGTCGGGAAAAATCGGGTCAGATGTGGTTCTGGGCTCCCAAGAGTGTTTCAAACGCTCTTATTTTTTGCATTCTCATCAATGGTGTAAGGTGTTTTTTTACCAAAATAAATCACCTTCGGATTTAGCAGCGGTTAGAAATTTGGGATTCTGGATTAAGGAGTACGACGTCTATCATATATGATAGTTTGATAGATTAGATTGAGATAGAAAATGAGTCGTATTTTCTTTCCTGATTTCTTTTTAGTTGTATGTTATTTTATGTCTCTCTTCAGTAGAGTTTATGTTTCTCTTAGGTAGAGTTTGTGTCCGGTGAAGTTATCATATGTGGTGGTTTTCTCGGTTTCTCGGTTGTTTTGTTAAAAACTAGGCAATAAAACAAATTATTACGGAGACAACCTTTGGATGTGGAGTTTGAAGTCCCCATGCATTGTGGTTTTGAAATTTGCGTAGTTAATATTATAGTCGGATGATAGCCAAGAATCGCAATCGGGTGAGTTCGTGTAAAGAGAAAGAAAATAACAGATTTTATCTGTTAGCGAGTAAGAGACTTCTGAAAAAAAAACATCATTAAATTCGTTTTTTACGTTGTATCGTTCTTTAGCCTTTAAGAAAATTGTATATTGTTGATCTCTCTATAATTATATAAATTCTTGTACAAAGTTATAATAATAAAGAGACGTTAAAAACAAAAAACAAAAAGTCTATGAAATATTAGATCACTAAAGAAGATATACTGTAGACGTAAATTTAACAATTAAGTGATAAAATATCTAGTAGCTAAAAATCATTTTCCTTGGCACTGAAATGAATAAAGTCTCAGTTTATAATAATAATATGTGATTATATTATTTGAGTAACCAAATTTGCATTTTGGTAATTTGCTTATAAACCAAAACCACCCGCATAACATGAAAGTTATGGCATACGAAGTCCTCATAACAGTATTGATCTTAAATATTAATTCCGACTGTGGATTGGAGTCGTCCGGCCAGGTTCAAAATTCCCAACGACACAACGATCCAAAAGATACTTTAATAACCACATTAGATATTTCATAAGTTCGTTGATACAAAAGTGAAAACATGTTCACTGAATATATGTTAGTTGACATGCAGCTAACGGAGACGGATTGCAATTAATGCAACTTGAAACGCAATATTAAATGTGGATTTTAGTGGACATATAATCCGTATACTTCACATTTAACATACAACTCAAATGATAATGTGGAAGTCCTTTGGTCAAACATACCAAAACGGGTTCCTCATCATATCCAAGGGTTTGGTGCTTCCACACCAGGCCCAAAATTGAATTCTTCTAAAATGCAAACCGTGAAAATTTCTCATATTTGTGATGAAATCTTAAACGATGCATTAAAATATGATCCATTCAGTTAACTGCCCATTTATTTGAATTAAAACTTAATACAAACTATTGCAGCAGATTGATAAAAAACAAGTTCAGTGGTGTCGTAAAATTAAACCTGTTCCTTGTGATGGAATTCGTAGAACTAGATTAATAACACAAAATCTATGAAACTTTCTAATGATAATGTAATCGATTAAAAACAGTAAGGGCACACTAAAGTCTAAAGATGATGACTTCAGACATGTTCTAAACCCCTGCTGTTTTGCTGTGTTTTGTTCGTTTAGCCGATGTAGCTACGACCCACCCATTCAAGGTTTGGTGGTTCACGCCGGAGACGGTTTCTAAGGAAGGGAATGTTTTGATCTGTGAGACTGTGACCCACCCATTGAATGAGCACACAAAAATGTAAATGATTTTTCATACGCACAGAAGTCAAATTTTAGATATTGCCCTTACGATCGGATTTATGATTAAAAAAAAGAAAGAACTTCGAGAAAAGAAAAATGATATGACGTTTAAACAAACAAAAAATGATACTCCCTCCGTTTCATATTAGTTGTCGTTATAAACTTTAAAACTCGTTTTATATTAGTTGTCGTTTTATGTTTTCAATGCATATATTTGATAAGATTTCTAACTTTGTCCCTCTTGTTTTAATGTCTTGACCAATGAAATAATATAAAATAAACATTAACTAGGGATAAAACTGAAAAATTAAATGTTTTCTTAATATGTGTGAAACAACCTTAAACGACATTTAATTTGAAACGGAGGGAGTATCAGGTTAGTGTATAAAATGATCTGAATAGGTTTTCCAAGACTTGATCAAAAAAAAAAAAAGTTTTCCAAGACAAATGCTTAGGCTAAAGTTAAGTACAGTTTTGTCCAAAAAGCAAAAAGGCTTAGCTTACAGCTAAAAAGGGAAAAAAAGTACAGCTAATACTTTTTACTAGTAGTAAAAAATCTCTTATATGAAAGGAGAAGGGGGCTCTTTTGACACGTCAGCACGTGAGAAGGTAACACCTGTCCACTAAAAAAACCTCCAATGAAATCGAAACATCGCCGCCGGCTCTTCTTTCTCTGCTTGATTTTCCGTTTTAGAAATCGAAACCCAAAAGCCAATCATCACCGTTCGCACGAAACTGAACTGAAATTTAACACTTCACTTTCTCTTACGCCCTTATTTAATTGCCATGTTAATCGAAGTGTTAACATATCTGACGAGGATTCTGGCAAAAGAGTGATCAGGTAATAGCTATGAGTCGACTCACCCGAACTGTCAAGTAGAGACACTGAAGAGTAATCAATCAGGTAGTTTTCATTTTCTTACATTTTATCTGTGGTTTCTCGAAAAAATGCTGTGAAATCAGGTTTAGGCTTATTTCTACAAAGCAGGCATTGATGATTTTTAGTGTCAATTGATTTGATTATGTATTGAGAAACTTATTAGACTGGTTTTGATCCAAATATTCTATATGATATTTTGTGTTTTTTGTTGACTGAGAACTCCTTTGAGCCGACGAGGGTAAAATGAATGTTGACCAGTCAGGGCAATGTTAAAATGGTGACTTATCATTACTCGACTCTCTCTTATTTTTAGTAGATAATCTAACAAAAAATTATTTCATTTTGTTTATACAGCTTCAGGGACATTTGCAAGCATATACCTTTCCATCTATTGAAAGGTTGAGACAGAAGGAGCAAAGTCTTCAAAGACGCATGTTGAGGGTGAGAGAGACGAACTCATATTGAAATATCTTACCTCTATATGTCAGTCCAGATTATAGTCAAAGTTATATGTACTCTTAATTGTGGCTTGGTTGCTTGTAGGTGATGAGAATAATAGAGGGCTTAGAGTGGAAGGGTTTCCTGTTACCCTTGACAAAAGGAGAGGCTGAAATTTCTGAGAAGTTAACTGCGATAACAAGACAGCTCTGTTTCATTTTTTTTATCTAATTCCTACTCAAGGTTTACAAAGTTTGATGTCAAAGAATGTTTGTGAATTCTCAGGTGAAAGGTCCTGGAGCTGAGCTTTCTAGGAGGATGCAAAGTCTGTACACAATATCTCGTGCTCAAGTAAATTTAATCTCTGCTGGCAAATCTGCACATGACCTGTTCTGCTATCATTGAATGTTGATTCCACCTGATGCACGAATCTAGAAACTAAGGAGTTAATTTGGATTCACAGGCATCAGACTGAAAAGTTTGTATGATGCAGCTCGAGAGTGTTTTGGTTTTTATAATTGGTACTGATCGATTTTCAAAAGCAAGAGTCTAAATAATTTGGCAGGATCAAGGATGGATTTTCATAGCTGAGGATTGGATACAGTCAAGAATAGAGCTCAAGACATCAATGGGGTTTGCCGATGCAGATATATTCTTGTCTGGCTGTTTTCTCTGATTTTCTTATTCAGTGTTCCGTAGTCAGTCTCATACATACTGGTACGTTTCAGGAACTGGAAGTAGAAGAACCACTCATGGATGATATAAATACAAAGGTTAGCATTTTTCCTTGATTGAGTTTCACGAGATCATGTTTTCATTTCCTTGATTTAGAATATATCATTCAGATTGACAAGGCAAGCTACTGATTCGAAAAAATACCTATGTGAGGGTGGGTCAAGGATATTGTGACAAAGGTGATAACACACACACACACACACATTCCTATAAGATAATTTCTCATTCAATAAAAAGCTCATTGCTTTCTGTTTGAATCAATAGATAATTGGATTGGGTTGGTTTGGATTTAGAATAAAACATATCCTTTTCACTTGGAAACCGAATTTGACAAAAAGAAAAAAGTGGTGGTTCTGTTTTTAAAACCTACAATGATCAAATATACAGATTGAGCTGAATAGAAGAAGAATGGTGAATGTATTGGCTTTCTCTTGATAACTATCATGACGGAAATTAATTTTTACATTTGTTTGTTTGTTGCAGAAACATCGTTTGAGAATATGAGGTAAGCTGGCAGTAAACTCTCTTCTGTTGGTACGTAGACACTTAGGGTCCCAAACTCTAATTCTTCTCTGGTGGACTGGAAGGGAATCTATCAATTTTTTAATAGGGAATCTATGTATTGACCAATGAAACTCTAATTCTTCATTGGTCAATACATTAATATATGCGCGATAAAACTATCAAACATTTACCTTTAAAATTTTAAAACAACATTTAATCTAAAACAAAAAAGTAATCATAAAACACACTTATTTTAAAACGAAAAGAGTATAACATTAACCACCAAAATATATTGGTAGAACATATGGATCAAAATATTAATGTTATACCAAAATAAAACGACACCTGCAAAAATGAGATAAACCATTTATAATGACTTGAGTAAATTTTTTGTTCTTAACAAGATGCATTATACATAACTAATAACGAGTTGAATCCTAATGAAAATAAGAGAATTTTTTTTATATACCACTTAAAAAAACATGAAAGAATCTTTTCTTTTTAGATAAATAGTATTTAAGAAATTATTTTTATATTAATAATATTTTCACCATAAATTCTCCAATCGAATTAAAAATAAAAAATAAAATTATAAACCCGCGCGTTGCGAGGGTCTCGGTCTAATATAGTATAATTTTACTCTTTCTGGTTTCTATAAAGAACTTCATCCGGGAAAAAAATGCTCATTTATCTCGGCAACATGATTCTTTTATTTTAAATTGTATGGAAATGTTATATCAAAAATGCGATCAAAGATGGTAACATTAAGGTGTTGTGCCCATCTACATCTTGCTACATTGTCTTAATTTCCTTCTACAGCTATGAGTCATTACTTGACACCAATCTGGCCTTTGAACTGGAAATGATGACTCTTTGCAGCTTTGTTTCTGCAAAGCCGAATGTTAATTATTGTCACTGTTTTGTATATTATCACTCAAATATGCTCTTATACTCTTGGCAGATGACATGATGTCCTGCTTTTGCTTGTTGCTGTTTGGTCAGATATGAGAACTGGCCAAAATAAAGCAAATTCAAATGCTTTCTTTGCGACGTGAAAATGGGGTTGAAGGTAAACTTGTTTTGGTAAAAGCTGAGTATGCATGATGATGTTATCTTTTTTTTTTGTATGGGAGAATGGAAAAGCCAGAGGTTATGATGATACTACATTGCTTCATTTTGGTGAGAATATAAGGCCACTATGGTTTACGATGTTACTAATATACGTTGATTAATTGGGATATCTGATTTGGTAAGTAGTGTAAGATTAAGATTTTCTCTTTTGATTAATTGTTGGTTTGATTATTTAGATTTAAATCTTTGATTTTCCAGCCACACAAACCTCCAAGTCAGCAAATGGAATGGGAAAAGGTTGGTCTGCTGAAAGAGGTTCTGAGCCTCTTAAATGCAGTTGCAAGAAAAGTTTATGAATTTTTTCAGTGTCTATACTTTATACTTTAGCTTTTTTAAGGATTTACTCTATATTGGTTTGCACAAACTTTTCACAGATATGCTTTCTTCATTCTAACGAATGATGATTTGGATTTATCACTCAGCCTTCAGACATGTTAAGCTCCTGCTGTTTTGTTCGTTTAAGCAACCGATAAGAAGCGAAAGATAATGGGCCCGGTTAACATTAACGTGGATTCTCTATGTAACTTAACTTCTTACATATCAACAATCGCATAGTAGCCCCAAAACTTATTAAAACTGCATAATATTACCAAAACTAAATAAGAAATTTTTAAAATTTTGGAGGTGTTTGGATACTTGTTGGCCTTGGGACCAGTTTTTGTCAAACTCTACAGTCTAAACCATTGACAATAGAACTTGTTGTTCATTAGGCTAGTTGCTGTATTAAAAACACAATCACGTTAAAGCTAATTTTCAAAAAAAACGTTAAATCACTTTTGAGAGTTTGGGACACCATAAAGTTCCAAGTACAATGATGTAAAAAGTATATATCGACAACTTTGGAAAAACATGAGCAAAACAGAAGGGTTCGTGAAAGAAAGTCAAATAAAATGATGGTAACAAATGTATGAAGTAATGGTTGTGATAACAGTATTGATCTTAAATTTTAATTCCGACTGTGGATTGGAGTCGTCCGGCCAGGTGTGGAGGTTCAAAATTTCCAACGAGACACCGCTTCAAAAGGTACTTAATAACCGCATTAGATATTTCGTAAGTTTGTTGATACAAAAATGAAAACATGTTCACTGAATATATGTAGTTGACATGCAGCTAACGGAGACTGATTGCAATTAATGCAACTTGAAACGCAACAATAAATGCAGTTTTTCATGGACATATGATCCGGATACTTCACATGTTACACAACTCAAATGCAAATAGATCAAATGATATTGTAGAACAGTAGAAGTCCTTTGGAGTTTGGTCAACCATATAGGAAAACAGTTTCCACATCATATCCAAGGGTTTGGACATGAACTTCAGGCACAATCATGGAAACCGTTTTAAGGTGACTAAAAATGTTGACTTTGGACATGAACCATACATTGCAACTAGATTAATAACCTACAATCTATGAAACTTTCTAATGATAATGGAATATTGGTTTCTAATGATAATGTAATATTGTAATCGATTAAAAAGAATAAACACTGAAGATGATGACTTTGGACATGAACCATTCGGTGCAACTAGATTAATAACCTAAAATATATAAAACAGATCCCCCGTGTCCAACCATAATACCAATACCAAATAATAAGTTTTTTTTTTGTCATCTAAGAATATATAATCAATGAACTGAAAGCAGATTAAAATCATCATCAGTATTTAGCCGAAGATACATAGAATTATGTATAACAAACCCTGAATAAAACTAATCCGACGGACAACATAAATCCCCGAATCTAAAGAGAACCCAGAAACCTAAACCAAAACAAGAGAAAGATGATAAAACCCGATTAAATACCACAACAAATGTCCTGCAGAACATCTCACCCTTCCAGAGAACCTTCGAAAGCTAATTACCGAGGCAGTTGTGCAAAACTAACCAACGATAATGGAGACCTCCTATAGTGAATCCATAATACCTTTACCACTTAAAGACCAAGGCTTCATAATCCGACCAAAATGCCCCAAAGATGACACTTAAGACAAAGTTTCGGATGCGGCTAAGTCTGCAATGACTTGGAACGCCTCAATAGAAACCTGATAACAAGAACAGACACGATCCATTCTGACACATAGAGACAAGGAGCGAATACGAACCACACCGGAGAAGCCGAACCCAGTAGGCCGAGAAGGCAACAGACCGAAACCGGCGAGATTCCAAAGAGAACTCTACTAACCAAGTGAAAGTGCTGCAAGGAAAAATGATAAAGCAAAAACCGGGCTCACCATAACTGATGCTCGGAAGGGAACTGATTCCAGCTGACAGAACCTAACTCAGGAAAAAGGACTTGACATAGAGAAGCTCTAATTCCTGGACACACAAACGAATATCGCACAACCAATAGCAAAGAACAATCACACCCACACAAATTTTGTTTAGCTGAATTCCAATCCAACCAAGACGAACCCTAGAGAGACTAGCTACCCAGAACTAACTAAACCAGAAGGCAGCGCCAAGGGAAGATTAAAGAGAGAGAACGAGTCTCAGAAACCACTGAAATCTGACGCGAACGAAGGCCCAATAGCAGAGACTACTCACTAGAGCCGGTCCTGAGAAATTTGGGGCCCCAAACGAAAAAATAATTCTTCAATTACTTAATAGAAAAAACAAAAATTTCAGTCTCCACAAAACTAAAGTTAAAAAAAAAAACTACAATAATATCTTTAAAAAATAACAACAATTTAAAGCTTCTAAAAACAATACTTCTTCTATTTTTCTCTGCGAAATCATATTTCAAACTTGTATAATCGAGATTTTTAACCATGATTTTTTCTCTTTTCTCTCAAGAAAATTCAAGTAGTTTTTTGCCTTAGAATAAATTAACGATTCAGATTTTTTTGAGAAAATATTAACTCTCTAAAAGAAGAAGAAAAAAATGAGAAATCACATAAAGAAGGAGGTTAACTTAAATTTCCCTTTTTAATTAAATAATATATTGTAATATTTAAATAATAATAATTTGAGATCCACACAATATTTTATCAAATATTTATACGAAAATTAATACATTACTCATCATTTTCATATATATTTTTTTTTCACTCTTTGACGTCAACTAAAATATATATACATACATATATATATATATAATTTTTTTTGTGAGACCCCTAAAAAGTGGGATCCCATTCAAATGTTTCATAGAAATGTGTTCAACGCCGGCTCTGCTACTCACCACTTCAATCACAAAAGAAGAACAAATCAAGCACCGGAAAAAGGAAAATCGGTGAGCTGAGGTGTTAGCGTGAAGCCGCTCCGTCGCTTTTTCAAGCCGGCACCACCAAAACCCCACGAGTCCATCACCGCCGCGACTTGATATCCTTGCGACCAACCATTCTATCGGAGCTCCAACCCGGCTACTACAACACATACAAATTAAAGAGACTACGGAGACCTGACCGGCATCAGTGCTGAAAAAGCCACCGGACACCGGTCACCAATCTTGAATCTAATTTCGGAGGCGGCGGCGCTAAGGATTTCTAACCGCTTTTGATTTATGTGTAACCAAATAAATAATAAGTTGAGATGCATTAAAAAGAGTTGTTCTTTTTTTGTTGAGTTTAGAAAAAGGTTGGTTAGACTTAAACCATGTTGGTATGGTTTATCTCTTCGAATTGGTTTTGTTCTTGAAAGAGCATTTTGGAAGATGAGGAAAATAGAACTAGAGACGGCGACACCAAAGCAATCATTTTTTTTTTTTTAATAATTTTTTTCTTTCTTTCTTTCTTGTGTTCTGTAACAACCATGGACGATGACCCAATTTCCTCCAATCTGCCATTAATTTGAAAATTTCTTGAATTTTTTTTTTCTGCTTCGTCTTCTCTTTATTTCCTGATTGATACATCTTCTGAAAGATTCAACCTTTTTTCATACCCTTCTCTTAGATTCGTTGTATTTCCATTTCCGATTAGACAAGTTTCTATGTATCTCTTTACATCGCCGACTTGACCTCTCTTCTTCTTCTCCTTCAGATTTTTCTATTCCTCAATTTTGATCAAAGAGAATCTATAAACAATGAGCAACTTCGGCGACTTGAATCCTCTCTTCTCTGGTGCGGGTCGAAGCAGCAGCAATAACCCTGACCCAAGTTTCAATTCAGCGCCTTTTTCACGGTCCTCTTCTGGTCTCTCTAAGCCGAAATTCTCTAAGGTGAGAAGGCAAGTAAAGTCTCAAAATTTCAAGCCCTCCGGGACTTCAGATTCCTTACCGGGTCAAGGTTTTAACCCGTTTCACTACCGTGGGTCTTTTGCCACGTCTCCTGGTCCTGTTTCCGGTGATCCACTTCCTGGTGAGACCCGATTTGGCCGGAGTAGTAATGAGAACTTTGTGTTTGGATCAATTGATGGTAAGAAATTGAGCTCTGATGAAGAAGTTGGGAAACGAGTTATGGAGGAAATTGGAAAGTTGAACATTGAGGGTGAAGATGATTCTGGTGAGCATTTGGTTTCGAGGCTTCCTAAAGATATGCAGAATTTGAATATTAAGGATTCTCAATCCAGCTTTAGTTTTGGTGTGAAGAAAGGAATCAACTATGCGAGTAAAAATGTGGAAGATGAACTTCCAAGTCTGTTAAGTAATAAACTGAGATTTGATGTCAGCAAAGATAGCTTCGATTCTTCGAGGAGTACAGGACATGTGATCCAGGAAAGTATGAAGAAGTTGAATATTTCGGAGAGGGTGAATGATCAGAAACAAAATAATAACGTCAAATCTAAAGAGTCTCTGGATTATGTTGGGGAGAAGATTCTATCTGATGAATTGTGTAGAAAGTTAAACGTTGCAAGTATGGCTACTGATGGGACCTTTTCTGCAGATTCAGTTCAGGGAAGTGTGGATGAGAAGAAAGTTCATGATTTTAATAGTTCATGTCCGATGAACTATAGTTTTGTAGGTTCAGAGCCAAGTGAACATCTAAATCCTCGAAATGTTCATGATGCAACGACCTCTACGGAAAATACTTCTGAGTTTAATTTTTTGAGTAATCAAGATAGCAGGGGGACAAGTTTTATGGAATTCAAGACCCCCAATTCGAAACCAAACCCATTTTCTAGTTTAGACCAGAAATTGGGGTTCAATGCGAAGAAGGACAATGTTGGTGTCACAAGAGCGAGAAGGAAAGGGAGTAAGCAGCCTGTGAAAGTGCAGCTTAATATTGGAAATGAGTTTGCTTTTGGAGAAAGTACTTATGGAAGCAATGAGGCTTCTGAGTCATATTCACCGATGGATATATCTCCATATGAGGAAACAGAAGATTGTAAAGGCTTTTCTACTGGATCAGATCAGGTTCTGAATCCTGACAAAAGCCATTACTCGTCTGATATACCGCCAGCTGCTTCAAATGATGTGTTTGACGCAGAGGTAGTTGCCGCAACTGAACGGATGGAAATAAACGAGGGGGATGAAGTTAATAACTATCAAGCTAAGGAATTTAATACAGGGAAATGTGCTAATCATGAAGATTTCGCTGAAGATTCTATATCTGGAGCTGAAACTGAAAGTTATAAATCAGCAGCGGAAGAGATGGAAACTAGTAGTGAAACTCTTGCTACAGCTTCAGAAAGTGAGGTTACTTCACGCTTTAGGTCTGATAGGCAAGAAAATGACAACCATCCCTTTTCTAATTCAGATGCTGCTAGCTCGAGCTTTACCTTTTCTGCTTCATCGTTTTTGGGAGTTCATGCACAACTATCAACTCCAAAGCGTATCAACAGGAAGAAAAACCAACTTGGGCAGGATCCATATATCTTAATTCCAAATGCAACACTTCCAAATGCTTCATCATTAAAATCGTCACAAAAATCTCCGTTAACTGGTGTGCAGTCACACTTTTCCTCTAGGAAACCCAGTGAAAAGGATCTGCTTAATCGTTTACAGAACCCTATTAATAAATCGGTGATGAACAAAGCACTAGATGAAAAAGATGTATCTAATGTAGCGCAAGAAGCATGTGAAAAGTGGCGATTAAGGTTGTTCACATTGTTCCTGAAATGTTCTGAGTGGTCTAGTTGTTATTGTTTCTTGCTCAGGTTCTGTCTATATTTGATTTACCTTTTCTGAATGCCTTTTCTCCAGAGGAAACAATGCTTATAAAAATGGAGATCTTTCCAGAGCTGATGAATCTTACACTCAAGGGATTGATTCTGTGCCTAAAATCGAGATTTCAAGAAACTGTCTCAGGGCATTGATGCTTTGCTATAGCAACCGTGCTGCAACACGCATGGCCCTTGGAAGAATGAGAGAAGCAATAGCAGATTGTAAGATGGCTTCGTCAATAGACTCCAACTTCCTTAAAGTTCAAGTCAGAGCTGGAAAGTAATAATCAACCTTCCTTAAAACTTCTTATAATTTCTAATGAGCCGAGATAAAACTTCTTATATTTCCTTAAAACTTCTAATATTTAATCCTAGAGCTTGAACCGGGTAATGAATGTATGTGATCTTTTCTCATTAATGCTTCAAGCTGGAGCTGTCCTGGTTACCTTCCTAGTTCATGCTCTTCCTCAGCTAGCAATAAGTAATAGTATCTTACCATTTCATGATTTCTTATTGGCTGATTTAGGCTTTTTGTCTTGGCAGTTGTTATCTTTCACTTGGGGAGATTGAAGATGCATCCACTTATTTCAAAAATTGCTTACAATCTGGAAGTGACATCTGTGTGGACCGTAAAATTATTGTAGAGGCTTCTGAAGGTTTACAGAAGGCACAGGTAGAGTTCACTTTTCTTTTTAAGGGACACTGTTCTTTGTTAAATTATGGATATTGTAGCACATGATAACGGGACACATGTTGCACAGTTATTTTCCCCAAAGCCTTTTCCTTGAATTGGATCTTGTAATTTTCATTAGTTGATTTAGGATCTGGACTGAACCATACTAATTGGATGGCTGATGTTTTATGTTGTTCATCCTAGACTCCTAGTCGCTATGTGCAGAATTTTGATCTATGTCCAAAATCCCTCTTTCTATTATTCACATGAGTTAATATTATCTACATAGTCCTAAATAGAAGATTGACAAATACAAATTATTCGTTTTACCAATAAATATTTTTTTTGCCTTGCAGAGAGTTTCTGAAAGGATGTATGAAGCTGGCCGCCATTTGCAACTTAGAACATCAACTGATATTGAGAAAGCTTTGGAAATAGTGGAAGAATCTATGTTGATAAGTTCATACTCTGAAAAGTTACTCACCATGAAGGGAGAGGCGCTTTTGATGGTATGTATGGTTCACTCATCTTTAATCATCTGAAAGTGTGCATTTTAAACCTTCTGATAACTATGAGTACGAAAGCAAAAACTTCTTACCGGGACAGATTATGAAGTTTGCTTTGTTTTTATTTGATGACAGCTTGAGAAGTATGAAGCAGCTATAAAGCTTTGCGTGCAGACAATCGATTTGGCTGAAAAAAATTCTCTTCCCGTAGACACAGATTCTCATGACACTCCCAAGGACATAAACTTCAGAAATTGGCGGTGTCATCTCATGCTTAAATCATATTTCCATATGGGAAAGCTTGAGGAGGCGATTGCTTCTCTAGAGAAGCAAGAACAATTAATATCTGCTACAAAAAGGTGATTTAGAATTACAACTACTACGTTTCTTTTTGTCAGATGAGGTGAAATCTGACAGGTCTCTTTTGACTGTGTCACTCGGATACAGAGACGGAAACAAAACTCTTGAATCCTTCATTCCATTGGCTGCTACTATACGTGAGCTGTTGCGCCTTAAGGTAATGCCTTTTTCTGCGGTAGCTATAGCTCTGAACCTGCACTTCCTTTTCAGAACCCAACTTAACATTGTGACCTGTGAATTACAACTTGTACGTCTAAAGGAACAAAAAAATAGGGGAAAAGGAGTACACATTAGTTTTTCTATTAACTCATTTTTCATGCCGTTTTGATATTCCTACCAAATCACAGTCGGCAGGGAATGAAGCCTTTCAGTCTGGACGACACACTGAAGCAGTTGAACATTACACAGCAGCCTTGTCTTGCAATGTGGAATCACGTCCTTTTACAGCTGTGTGTTTCTGTAATCGTGCTGCTGCATATAAGGCTCTTGGTCAATTTTCTGACGCTATTGCAGATTGCAGCCTTGCTATTGCCCTTGACAAAAATTACTCAAAGGTTTCTTCCCTAACAATTATCATTATTTGGTTTGTTTTGTTTTGTTTTGTTTCTGCTTTCCACGGCATGTAGTTTTGAAGGTTTCGACGTTTTGGTAGAACCTGGATTTGAATGTTGGATAAAGTAGTGTTAGTCCAGCTGTATATCAGTGTTTCTGTTTACGTTTCAAATGCATAAGCTATAAAATTTTGCCTCTGTTCCTATGTGTGTATGGTCTTATGCTTACAAAAAGATTTTGCAGTGATGCTCTTATGAATCAAGGCTACTTTTCTGTCTGATTGGCTGAAAAAGTACTCCATTGTGTCACTTAATTATTAAATTTTTCTTTATTCTCAGGCTATTTCTAGACGGTCCACATTGTTTGAGATGATTAGGGATTATGGACAGGCAGCCAGTGATATGGAGAGATATGTTAATATTTTAACCAAGCAGATGGAAGAGAAGACCTCTGAAATTCATGACAGATACACTAGTTTGGCCAATGACATAAGACAAGGTCGTATACGACTTTCGGAACTGGAAGAGAAATCAAGGAAAGAAACTTCTTTGGATATGTACCTCGTCTTGTAAGTACACTATCTTGCTAATTTAACTTTTTCCACCGATAACTGCTTTATGTTCTCTAGCTCTTATATGAATTGAAACTTTTTCATTTTTTCCCCAACCAGGATGCCAAATTCTCATTTTCAAAGCTTGCTAATTAGAATGGACTTACATTGTCGCAGGGGTGTTGTACCGTCATGCTCGGCTTCAGATATCAGAAAGGCGTATAGAAAGGCTGCACTCAAACATCATCCAGACAAGGTATTTTCATATGCTCAAACTGTCAACTTTGCATGCTTTTGGATGCGGTTAAAACCGATTTGAATGCGGAAAGCAAAGAGCTGCAGATGGTAATAAGTCCATGATATTAACTTTATTTTGCTTTCACTATTTGAAGGCTGGTCAGTCTTTGACAAGAAACGAGACGAAAGATGAGAGGTTATGGAAGGAGATAGGAGAAGAAGTACGCAGCGATACCGATAAATTATTTAAAATGATTGGGGAAGCATATGCTGTACTTTCAGACCCTGCAAAGGTAAAATATCCGAACATATCCTTCCTCAGCTCTGTTTTTGTTTTCTCTTCAGACTGAAAAAGATGATATTAGTTTCTTCTCGAGGATTTATGTATCCCTAGAGTTTCTCATATTAAACTTAGTTATGTTGGTGGTGCTTTTGCAGCGTTCTCTGTATGATCTTGAAGAAGAGATGCATAATGCGCAGAAGAGACGTGATGGAAGCAGCACATCTGGAGCAGATACAGATGTTAATTATCCTTTCAATAGCAGTAGAAGAAACTGGAGAGATGTATGGGGTTCATCACGTAGGGACCCATCAGCTCCGAGGTGGTTTGAAGCAAACCGATCAAACAGATACCCGTTGTAACTGTAAGCATCTCGAAGATATCTTTTACCAAATTCCTCAGCAGCAAAAGTTGAGTTGAGTCCCCCTGCAAAGACTCAGGCCCTGTAAGGCGCGGATAGTATTATCAGATGGTCAGAATCATGAAAAATACACATCATACGGTAAAGATGAAAGACTTTGAGATGCAAGTAATGGAGGAAAAAAAGAGAATCCTCTTAAGTGTATACTCGTTTTATTGGTGAGGTAGAGACGTCTCCATTGTTCTCCATGTGAAGAAACATTGTACAGATCACAGGGAACGTAAAGTGGGTGATTAAAGCAGACATACGTATAACATTTTTTTGTTGTGTTTATCGTCTTTGTGGTGTTCAAAGAGGTCGTGAAGAAAGACAATTTGTGATTTCTGCTCTAAGTCATTTGGATTTCATGACAATTATTCGACGTTTGAATACTCTGTATAATTTTTTTTTTCTTTTCTAAAAATTTATTTATGCAGGTAGAGAGTAAATTGCATTGAATTAGAAAAAAATTAGATGTCTACTCCCTCTCCAAAATATGATTCTATTTTTTTTATCTATCTATGAGACTGATGTATTTTGACAGTAAAATAATTAAATTACTACTGCATCGGATGATAATTAACAAAATATGTCTTGTCTAAGTAACTGCTAAAATGAAATAATTTTAGAGATATTCTTTGTGTCACAATTTCAAATAATTATACATTTATATTACAATTTATAGATGGAGGTTGAATCCGTCAGAGACTATCATTGGAAAATATATATCCAGTTTGAATATGCATTTTACAATAAACTTTAACTGTTAAAAGGATATGTAAATATGAAACTGTCGGTTCTTAAAAATGTGTACAAGGAGAGGGTCCTAGAAAGTTATTAAGGACCAATATCTATGAGACAGTTTTTCCCTGTTCTTGAGGCCTACTCTTCTTTTTTTATATAAAGCCTACTCTTTCTTGGTCAGCAAAAATTTTGGGTCAAATAACATTGTTAAACTTATTAGAAGAAAAGACAAATACAGTGTCACTGTCGTTCACAATTCATAGAATTAAAAACATACAATTGTTGTTATGTTTGCTCAAACAATTTTGTTGGAACTTATTTTTCAATTATAGGTGGTCGACAAAGATAATTGGTGTATAATGAAATACTACGGCCTCTCTTTCAACAGCATTGATGGCATTTTAGACCCACAAGGTAGCAATTTGATGCATATCAATAAATTAAACTGTGCTGTAGGGTTCATTTTCGCTTTGTGATAATAGTGACGGTTATTAAATATTACAGCTTTGTGTGTAAGCTGGGCTTATATGCCTGTCCTCAAGGAATAGTTGTGTGAAAGAGTAGGTGGATTAGATACGGGCTTGTGGGTCCTTGAGGTCATGTAGCCTAGTGATTGTTCTGATTATGAGTGTCGTATTGTGTTTTCGTAAGAATCAGTAGATAAATGATACGAAAATATTGTTTGATTTCTTCTCTTTTGGTTGTATCTTATTTATGTCCATCTTTTTGTTTTTTTGAATACTGATTGGCATAAGCATGGTTTAATGAAGAGAGATCCAGTGCAAAGTTCATGATTTGTGCTGAATCCAAGATTAAAAGTGTGACATATATTTATGCTGAAGCATTATGAAGTTTATTATTGATATAAGCCAAAATCATAAACGATAAAAATAACATGGAAAAATGGGTAAAAAAACCCTGACCTTTTTCAAAAACATTAAAAAAACCCTCAACTTTTTTGTGGGGTTTTAAACCCTCACATTTTAATAAATGGTGAAATAAACCCTCAATATTATCAAACCAATAAGCACATCATTATATTAAAATATAAATAAATAAATAAATTTTGATTTAGGATTTATTTTGAGAAATTTGAGTTTGTGATTTTTTCCCCAAATTTGAGTTTTCTAACTAAAATAGTATTATAGATTAGCACATTCCGTGTTTTGATTCGAATTTGTTCGAACTTTTTGTTTTGAATAACTAGCTAAAAGTAATTAATAATGTCGCTTTTTGAAATATTTTGAAGTTATACTTTAAATATATCTTAATTTTATGTATTTAAATTAAAAATATTTTAGTGTGAAAATTTATGTACTTTCATAAGAATATAATTTTTCTGTTTGTTTTCATGTTAATAAGTTTATGTGACTAAACCAAATAAATATTTATTAACATAAAATTCATATTTGATAATACTCGATAAAGTTTATTTTCATATTATAGTCAAATTCATAAAATTCATATTCAATATATTTCATTTCGTAAGAATTTAATTATTCTATTAACATAAACCATCAACATTATTAAGATATTTATTTTTGTAAAAATTGTATGCATGAAATCTTTTTCAGCGGATAATCATAAATATGTGTTTTTTTTTCAAATTATTAAACTATTGTCGTAAATAAATTAAAATTATGAAAATTGCTGTATATGTTAAAATATTCCATATGTTAAATAAAAATTAGAAAAAATAGTAATGTACTAAATCAATTAGGAAAAATATAAAAAATCCAAAAATGTTAGAGAGTAAGTGATAGCTTAAGAAAATATTAACACCAGCAAAAGCAATATTAACATATCTTATGTACATGTATATTTTATTTAAAAAATGGAAAAGAAAAAGTAAATGACAATTATTTTAAAACAAATAAAAATTACAAGAAGTATGAACAGCAAATTATCGGAATGGTCATTTACAAATAAAAAGAGAGTGATATAAATGTTAAGAGAAATAACTGCTGTTTAAAAAAAGACCATGACCGGCAAAAGAAATAATAAAATATATTATGTACATATCTATTCTCAGTTGAAAAATAAAAAAATAAAAAGAAAATAAAAATCAAGAAAAGTTTAAAAAGTTTGAAAACAAATAAAAATTAAAAATATTAATTGTATTTGCTATTTGTAAATTTTAAGAACCAAGCAAACGACATAGATTCAGAGAAAATCTTACATATGTAAATAGATTTAAATTAAAAAAATACAAATATGAAAAAATAAAATCATATGAATATGTTAATAAATGTTGAACCGAATATGAATTTATGTTAATAAATGTTTATTTGGTTTCGTCACACAAACTTATTACAATGAAAACAAACAAAATTATTTTTATTATTATAAAAGTACATAAACTTCTACACCAAACTATTTTTATTTGAAAAACATAAAATTAAGATATATTTAAAATATAACTACTTTCAGTTAGTTATTCAAAAAGAAAAATTCGAACAAATTCAAATCAAAACACGGAATGTGCTAATCTATAATAATATTTTTGTTAAAAAAACTCAATTTTGAGAAAAATAAATCACAAACTCAAATTTGGAAAAAAATTTAATAACCCAAATTTTATTTATTTGTTTCTAATTTAATATAATGATGTACTTATTTTTTTGTAATAGCTAGGGTTTATTTTACCATTTATTAAAATATGAGAGTTTAAAAACTCACAAAAAAAATGAGAGTTTTTTTAATGTTTTTGGAAAAGGTGAGGGTTTTTTTACCCATTTTTCCAAATAACATAGATCATATTCTTGAATTATTTTGACGTAAAAATACGAAACTAGCTAGCAATGGAAATAAATGAACAAAAATATGAATCAAATTTGAAGTCGGAGATAAGAAATAAAGAGATATGAAAGATACGACTTTTTTTGGTTGAATTTCAGTTTTTCTAACCAACATAAATGATTTTAAATTTGATCCACAAGCGACAACCAAACGATCCCTTCGTCTCTTTTGCTACACGTTGTTGGATTTAGGCGACCAACCGGATTATCAATGTTAATCTACCATTTTTAGTGGTTGGGTCAATCCGGATTGTAAAGCAATATATTTCAAAAATTATGTTGTTGAAATTTTGTAATTGTATTTAATATTTTTCTTAGCTTTATGAAATATATTGTTTGTATTTTGAATGAACTACCAATTTTACTGATTTCAATGTTTATATATTTATGATTCTTAAGTTAATTATTAGGTTTCAAAGTTCAAACAATGGAGAATTATTTTTATCATATACTGTATGTATATATAAATTAAAAGAATTAATTGAATGATGATGTATCATCTATATACGGCATAACCGTATACCCGTGATTCGACTAGCGACAAACGTCACTCATTTTTTATTTATTTTTGAAATTTTCCAAATGGCACTCATTTTAAAACGCTAGTTACATTAATTTTCTTATATAAGTGATAGAGATTAATTGGATAATAACATATATGTGTGGCACGTGATTTGATACGAAACTTTTTTGTTTACCCTTCTTCAAATTCAGATGCAACAAAAGTGTTTCTAATTAAAAATTCACGCGTCACGAAATTAACTTTTTTATATAATACATCAATAGTAAGAATTTGATTAATTTCGTCTGGATATTAATGAAAGTGTCAGAAAGAATAATTTCCATAAGATCACCTCCAATAGAGGATTGGAAGTTCTAAGAAATGTTTTTAAGATTTTTATTAATAAAAAATAAAAAGTGTGAAAGAGAGAGAAAGAGGAGTTCTTAAAATTCTCGTTTAAGAACTCATAATTTTTTGTTTAAAAATTCATAGGGACACATGTCCCTCATATATTAGTCATATTTTTTTGTTTAAATTAACGTTTAATTATATCATTAAATTTTATTAAAATAATTATATTTTTTTGTTTAAGAAACTTTTAATTGTTCTAACTATTGGAGATGGTCTAAAACTCTAATCCGTTGTTTGTAAATATAGGTTGGTTAACCAACCAAATCTTCAAGTACGCGTCAGAGACTCTATCTTCAGCTCTGGACAACATTAAAAATGTGGACGATTGTGAACGTACACAACCACCAAAGCCCCAACTCCAAAGCTAACATTTTGAAAAAGTTAAAACACCTGGAAAATGAATTACTAATATTTTGTTAAAAGCAGCTGATCGTCAGTCAAAGGCGCATTAAATGTAATTTTATGTGAGAAACAATACTATATTTCGACCACTTATAAATTGAAGTTATATATAAATATTGGAACATAAGAGAAGAAATACACAACTAAGAGAAAAGAGAGAATGACGCATGAAGAGGAGGAGGAGCCGCTCAGCCCGATGGCGCGTGTATTCCAATCGCCGGGAATAGACTATTGCGCCGTCACCATCGTGGGGTTCAAGACCACGATTAATCCCGACGTTATTCTTGATGCCTTGAAGCTTAATGTCTCAAAGCATCCTCGTTTCTCCAGCAAACTGGTACTCCCTTATACACACTTGTTTTACATCACGTACAAATTATGTATTCGAACATGGCCCGATTTTTAGATTTGACATAGTGTTTGGTCTCCGTTTGTATTAACTTCACAGTCTGATAATGGTGCAAAATGGATTGAGACCGAAGTCAACGTAGAAGACCATGTAGTTGTACCATACATAGATCCAGAAGAGATAGGCGAAGATGGAGACAGCTTCGTAGATGATTATATCTCACGTTACACGATGATTCCTCTTGATAGATCAAGACCTTTATGGGACATTCACATCCTTAACGTTAAAACCTCAGATGCTGAAGCTGTGGCTTTTATAAGATCTCACCATTCGTTAGGAGATGGAATGTCCTTGATTTCCCTCATACTCGCATGTACGCATAAAACATCAGATCCCGACATGTTTGCTACTGCTATTCCTTCCATGAAGCGACGAGCCACGGCGTCGCAAAACCTTAGAAACAAAGGATGGTTCTTAAGGTCTATACTCACCATTACTTCTACAATGAGACTGATTTGGAATACAATAGTAGATTTGTTGCTTCTTTTGGCGACTTTATTGTTTTTGAAGGATACAAAAACGCCTCTAAAAGGCAGTGCGAGTGTTAGGAACAATCCAAAGAGATTTTATCACAGAATTCTCTCTTTGGATGACATTAAACTTATCAAGAAGACTATGAACATGGTACGTTACGATTTGTGTGCATTGTTAATTTTGAGGGTTTCTCTTTTTCTTTTTTGATGGATCTTTGCTTTCTCTTGCATATTTCTGCTAGACGATCAACGATGTTCTACTTGGAGTTACACAAGCCTCTCTTTCTCGCTATTTGAACCGACAATATGGTAAATATTAAATTCAATATAGATGATGTTGATGTTTTATCACTTATTACTTATAAGAGTTTCTAACAGCTCTAACAAAATAAATTTAAAATAAATTTTTTTAACCAAAAAACAAAATAACTTACAATGAAAAGTTAATTCTAATAGAATGAAAAGAATATGAATGTTTTTTTGGTTTTTATCTTGTTTTTTTACGGCAGTTTTTTGGTTTATATCTATATCTAATGTGTTGGCACGTATATCTTGTTTCTTGACAAACAAGCCAAGAAGAATGAGGAGGATGGAGCATTGACATCGTATTCGAACAATCTTCCAGATGGAATACGATTTCGTGCAGCTTGTACAGTAAATCTAAGGTCCGACATCGGGTTCAAGGTTAGAGAAATACTCCTCAAATTCAAATCTAAACTCTTAAATCATTGTCAACAAACAATATGTAACTTTTTTTTTTAATTTTTGTATAAAGCCTTTGGAAGATATGATGGTCAAGGACTCAAAATGCAGATGGGGAAACTACTTCAGCTTTACTTTTTTACCATTCACCATCGGTTTACAGAACGATCCATTGGTTTATCTAAAAATATCCAAATCCATGATGGCTCGAAAGAAGCACTCTTATCTTGCGGCTCTAGTGTATTTTATCATCAGAATCGTCCTAAAAGTGTTTGGCGCTAAGGTAAATAAGCTCAAGATAACTTACCCAAAAATTGTTTTAAATATATATATATATAACACTCTCTTTTCATTCTAGGCAGCAGCAGCAATATTCGATCGACCAGTGATGAATACAACGACATGTGTTTCAAACGTCATTGGCCCCATGGAAGAAATCAGTTTCGTTGGCCATCCTATCGCTTACATCGCTCCAAGCTCTTACGGACACTCACATGTACGTTTTTAATTGTTGTTGTTGTGTGTAATTCAATATAAATGATAAGGTAAGCTTTAGTTATCTTTTTTGATATAAATATATATTTTTGGTTGCTGTGTTTGATAGGCATTGTTGATACATTACATGAGTTATGCGGATAAAATGATAATTTCCATGGCGGTTGATCCTACGGTCATACCGGACCCTCACAAGATTTGTGATGATATGGAAGAATCACTGAAAGCGATGAAAGCTGCTCTCTGAGAAAGAGGGTTACTCTAAGGCGGGAAAACCATATATTAGTACCCATTATAATCCGCAGACTGTGGTTGTTGTGGATATAGTTATGTTTGGTCTAAAATGTTATGTTTTAGAAGTTTTAAATGCTTTTGTAGTATCTATAAATGGTGGACTCAGAAAAGTCCTAGTTGTTGGAAAAAATGAACTTAAGGAACGTCAAATATTTTAGACTTTTGGAGACATCATTTCGTTATTTAAGGTTTTCAAATATTTTAGACTTTTGGAGACATCATTTCGTTATTCAAGGTTTGTATATGAACATGAAAACATGTACGCCACTCTAATCTAAAGTTTAGAGGACCTTCCGATATTTGTTTAACTAATCCTCTCATAAAATTTAGATAATGATTTTTTTTGTCAACAGATAATGAATGATTGCTTGTACCTTGTACTATTTTGAATGAAAATATGTTAGACAAAAATATCATATATTAAACGAGGCTTTTGATTAATGGGTCAAGACTCAAGCCCAATAGGCCCATGGAGCCATGACCTAGTAAATTTTCCTGTCACTGTGTTTCGCTCAAACTCCGCAAAAAACATCTCCGACTCTCCGACGATGGCTACCGGTGACCAGAGCAAGAAGAGAAAGCAGCGTTATCTCCCTCAAAATGTAATCCTCAACTTTCACGTTTATCTATGAATCTTCTGCTAATATAATTTCGTTTGAGCTAAATTTTTTCGTGTAACTTGTTGTGCAGAGACCAGCGAAGAAGAAAGGGTCTTACCCTTTGAAGCCAGGGGTTCAAGGTTTTTTCATCTCTTGTGATGGCGGACGTGAACACCAAGCTTCTCAGGAAGCTCTTAACGTCATTGATTCCGTAAAGTTTCTCTTTTTTTAAATTGATTTCAACTCCAGACTAGTAATTTTCGTGCTCTGTTAGCTTTTTGGTTTATCTTCTACATTATAAATCTCAAAAGCTTGTGTATTTAGTGAAAATCTAAACAAAGTGGTTATGTGATCTGATTTCTCGATCTCTCTATACACTGTGCCAATGTTAAATTTAATGTTTGTCAAGTTTGAGCAGCTCTTATATTCTCTGGAGTGTTTTTATTTTTTTTTTAATGTAAATCTCTTCATTTTAACAGTTTTTCTAGGAGCTAATGCATGGGCCCAGCTCGAAAGTAAATCCTGGTTTGTTTGATAAACCAGTAAACAAAAAAGTTACATTTTCGTATAGCGAGGATGAGGATGATGATGAGGAGGAAGATGAGAATAATAATGGCGAGGAAGAGAAAAACAAAGAGGATGGGGAGAAGACAGAAGTGAGTGAAGGCGGTGATAATCAAGTGAAGGAGAAAGAAGTAGCAAGCGAAGGGTCATGTGAAGTCAAACAAGTGGCAGAAAACGAGACTGAAAAGGACAAAGAAGATGAAGGGAAACAGAAGAATGATGTCGTTGAACCTCCAAGAAAGAAGACTTGTATGGAAGAGGCAAATCCATCAGAACAAGTAAACAAAATTGCTGAGAAGTCAATTGATAGGTTGATTGAAGATGAACTAAAAGAACTCGGAGACAAGAGTAAGGTAAGCTTAGTAAATGAGAAGAGCTCTCATAACAAATTTCTTAAGTCTATGTTTTGAGATCATAACAGTCTTATTATCCCATTTTGCTGTACATGTTTTAACAGAGACGGTTTATGAAGTTAGATCCGGGTTGCAACGGTCTGGTCTTCATCCAAATGAAAAGGAGAGATGGTGACCCAAGTCCCAAAGATATTGCACAGCATGCAATGACATCTGCTGCTGCAACAAAAAAGCATATGTCAAGGTTTGATCTTACTCACAAAACTCCACGATACCAAGAATTCTAAAACTATTATGTCTTTATGGGTTTTTTGCTAATATATCTTCTTTTGCTTAGGTTCATCCTAAGACTTGTACCAATTGAAGTATCGTGTTACCCTTCAGAGGAAGAAATTTCAAGAGCCATCAAGCCACTTGTAGAACAGTACTTCCCCATTGCGACTGATAACCCCCGGAAAGTAATAATACTATTAGGATCAATTTGCGTATCCCTTCCTAGATTCCAAAATGTTTACCTCTCTTTTACCATTCTTGCAGTTTGCTGTGTTGTATCAAGCGCGTGCAAACACGGGCCTTGATAGGATGAAAATAATAAATGCGGTTGCAAAATCTATTCCTGCCCCTCACAAAGTTGATCTGAGCAATCCGGAGATGTCGATTGTAGTGGAAATTGTTAAGGTAAACAAGGATATATTTTGATGTCTAAGTTTTTGCATTAACAGATTGGTTGGTTAGAAACTCAAATCGGGTTTTGTGTTGCAATTTACAGACAGTGTGCTTAATTGGGGTGGTAGAGAAGTACAAAGAGCTAGCAAAGTACAACCTCAGGCAGCTTACGTCTTCCAACTGATTCAAGCTCCTCTTCTTCTATCCTTAACTATGGTTTGTTTCTGAAGACTAAAGATGCTTTGTGTTTACTGGTAGTGTTATAGAGTTTCTGGCTTAACTTTATTAAAATGGCTGAAGTTGCTCTTTTGATTCTATTTTGTCTGATCAATAAAGTTTTTTTCTTTGATGAAGTTTGTTCGACTGTCTTTGCATAAACCATAGAGATTTGATTTTGTTGGATGATGCCTCATTCAAACAAAATTACAGGTTCAAGTAAATGGATTTTCATTTGATGGCATAATTTAGACTAAGAACCTCATCTCCTCTTTTCACTATTAATAGAAACATTAACTGATCCACTTTAAGAAGGAGAAATTCAAGTTAAGAGAAGTTGAGAGCACTTTAGATTCTAGAAATATATATATTTTCATGAAAGTCTAGTTACCTGAAATACCAACATTTGTATAATGATGACAGCAGAAGCAATTGCCTTTGTGATGGAAGAGACAAGGGTCCAAAATTACTATTTGGAACCTAACACGAATAGACTTTAATAGAAAATGGATTCAAAATATTCTTTACATACCTTCACTAGTTTCCTGATTCCCTCCAAATTGAAAAGCAATATTAAATCATGTTATAAATCAACTCTGGTTCTTAAACCCCCCACCCCTTTTGTTCACTCTAAGTCTAAGTCTATGTCAACCACCTCACTTTAGTACCTACTCATCCTAGTTAGCAATCCCAACAAGCCAAACTACCAAACTGTTTCCTCCTCTGTTTCTGCTTCATTCTCTACTCATACTCTTCTTCCATAATTGTATTGACATCTGGAAATTTACACCTTCCGCTCTCTGGTACTTCCAACTTCATCCCCACAGCCTAAGATTATTATGTCAGCCTTTAACAAACTCACAGCTTAGGATGCAGTAGGGGATGTAGTAAATCTCATATGTGGACAGATGGGAGAACACTGTTTGCGACAGAGATGGCACCGGAATCCAATCACCATACTTGAATTCTTCTCGTTCAGCCCATATGCATCTCCATGGTACCATTCTACAAACATTACAAAAACCAAATAAAGCTGAGCAACAAAAAGAAACCAACTATTGAAATGTGAACCAAAAGAATATCAGAAAATGAATTACCTCCACAGATTTCGCAAGCAATAAAACTTGATTCAGATTCAGCATCAATCAAGCCGCATAAATGACACTTAGGTTGATCATGATTAGAATCAGAGTTTCCCAAGGGACTATAATATCTATCTTTCCGGAACTTATTGACCCGTTCATCACCAGGCTTTCTGGATAACATGAGGCCATTCAACCAATAGCTGAAGCACCTTTCTGTTCTCTCCTTTCTAAGGGAGATCTCTTTTTTTACTTTCTTAGGCCTGCCTCTGCCTCTTTTGGTTTCCAGTTTCCGTTTCTTACTCCCTTCAGGAACTTTACTTTCGTCCTGCAGCCAAGTAACATTCTTTGGTCGCCTGCCTGAACGTCGCAACGGTTTGCTTGCAACAACCTTTTTATGATTCTTTAACCTTATGGCAATTCTCTCCGCCATTGACGTTTTAGTTTTTGTTAGCCGAGCTGATTTTCGAGCAGGTATTATGACCTTTTTATGCTTTTGTGTCTGAACTCTAATTTTTTTACGGAAACTCCCTGGGGGCCGCCCTCTTTTTCGTACGATCGGTTGTGCTTTTGCTAGCACTTCACTTCTGCACTGAAGACAGATGTACATGCCTTGCTTCTCTGCTCTCCTGATATGCTTTTTGTGAAATAATCCTGAAATTGTTGATCATATAGGTCAAATCAATAAACTATGACTACTTATTTTCTAGAAAAGATAACGTAAGGAGTCTCCTCTTGGTTAGGAATGAGTCTTACTAGTGCTTACAATTCTAAGGGCACCCTTTTGGCGTAAACATTCATTGTCTAAACTCAAAAGGGGATCACATTGGTTAGTGAACTGAATTGCCCTTGGAATCACTGGGTAATACGTCGAATATGTTTTAATTCTTTCTTTTCTTTAAACACATCACTTTCGATTAAAGAAAATTATAACAGTTTTTTTAAATTGTTTTTCCAGTTGGAGGTTCGTATATTTTACATCTTACTTAATCAGTTGTGAAGTTTATAATATTTTTTCATAAAACCAATTAAAGAATCACGGAACCAGTGAAAAAGCTAACCTAGACCGGATTTTCTTCCAGATCTTTTAAGAACATTGGGTCCACCTATAGGTTTTGAGGATTTTGGTTTGTGTAAGTATGGGCTAGGTTCTTATCGGATAGCCAACACAAGCATAAGTTTTGCGAAAAAAATCTTTAACAAAAATAATAAGAAAAGACACTCACTTTTGCAGATATGGCAGCTCGCAGCTTCACTGTCATTAAAGAAAAACAGACACCATAAAAAACAGTTAAGAAAGATCATTACTCAACAAACAAAAAGAAAACGAAAAACTATGTTCTGTCAGTCATATAACATGCTAAAAAATTCTAAGTAGAGTCCAACTGACTATCCAATTTTAAGGTTGCTCGAGATAGGATTGCCATTCTGATCAAGAAAAGGAATTTTGAAAGCTAAAAGGGTTGTAAGAAGTACATACCTCAAAGGCACATCTTTCTTACATTGCTCACACAAAGAGGATTCAGATCTTTCTGCCCTTTCAAATAGGTATGAGAATCCTTTTCCCTCTGAGGATTTTTTCCGTACTTTGCCTATCTCAGAGTGTCTGAAAGAGGCTCCTCCTGGCTTACTAGTTTTACGTACAGCTTTTTTCTCTTCAAATCCTTTCAGAAGATGTAAAGGCACATATGATTCATTCAGCCAGAACTTTTTTCTTCCACTCGAGGAATCTTCAAACATGCAACCATTTTTCATCACAACATCTGGAATATTCCTCCTTTTACCAAAGTCAAGGAGATATTTCACAGTCTCTTCCTCTGTGCACTTCCTACGGACAATAGCTTTTTTGAATAGCCTGGCAGATTTTTTGGATTCTTTGTCCAATGCAGGAAGAAGATGACTGTTTTCAATATCATCCCAATTTATGTAAGAGTGGAGTGTCCTCACCTGTAATCACTGAATTGTTAAAATCGTCCAAGGCTAAGAAGCACCCCACAAGTAGACATAATTATACGAGACAGTGGTACAAGACAAATATTCAGTGGACAAAAACTGCAAACGTAACTAACAAATCCATGTAACAGTAAACAATATGGACGAAAAACTCAAAACATTCAAGGATCTTCTACCATCTAAATTCATGCACATGCCAAATAAAAACAGAAATTCATGTCAAGGCATGTTATAACCTAGAAAACTTCAACATTGATATTTCTCAGTCATACCAGATGAGACATAAATTACATTCAGTTGACCAAGTTTATTACCTGCAAACCGAGCTGCTCTATAGTCGTAGATGACTCAACAGCTGCTTCCCAGGCAACACGTCGGCTTCTCCTGGCGGACTCTGAATTCTCAGGATACAATATTCCTGGAATATTCATACTTCCACCTGCATAGTGTAGAAGGTATGAAGAATGAAACAACAAAATGGAAATGAAAGGAATAAAAGAATTGTTAAAGATGTTAGAAGAACAAAAGCGAAAGCAACAACAAAAGAGAGAAAGTAAACCTTGTCTAGCAGCCTTTGAGATCAAAGAGCGAGGTAAAACCTTCCAATTGAATAGCTGCCGTGAAAGTTGTCCGCCTCTCCACCAACACATGGTCAATCCACCATTTTTCTTTGCAGTAGGCTTAACCCCAGACTCCAACAATGCCCCCCTTCTTTTACCAATAGCAGTCTTTGACCATGATCGTGTCGAAGCAATGAGAATATGTATAGCTGAGCCCATTACTATGGCAGCATCAACATGGTTTAGCCACTCAAGTGAAAGTACACGATGGTGCAAATTTGCTTCTAACTGTGCAAAAGTAATTAACAAAATCTTTCATTAGGAATGAAAATTGATGCACCCCTAGAATAGTCACTAATGCAGTATACAAAAATCAAGTGCTCAAGAGATCATACTTAACGATAGTTAAGTCTTAAGCAAAAGGGTAGGTAGGAAAACATTCAACTTCAACATTCCAGACCACACTAAAAACAGATCAATGCAAGTTTTTCAAGTAGGAAGAAAAATAACAAAATCTTAAGATCTACACAGCAAAGGATTATAATGAAGAAATTTGAATATGACAGCTTCCGCACGGGCAAGTTAGTGTGGCGGTTCAGGGATTTGAGCTTTTGCCAATACAATGATTCAACTCAGAAACAATCACATATCACCACTTGCCATTGGAAAATGAATGTTAAAGGAGGAAGAAACATGTGAAAAACTTACTTCAACCAATAAATGTTTCAAGCTTGAGATATTTGATGCCTTCAGAATGTGTTCACGCCATATCCTGGAATGCTGTGGATTCAACCATGGACCAACCAAAAGTCCTTGCAATCGACTTTCCATGGATAGTATCTGGCATATGATGGCCAAAGAATGACTTTTCTTCTCAACGGATTGAATGTTAGCAACTTCACTTTCCGAAAGACCACGTAAAGCCCCGAGGCTCATGTTAAACAAACAATTTGTCTCACTCCCGGCATCCTCAGAAGAACTTTTGCAAGAATGACACCACCCACATTGTTCTTTCCATGCATCTAAGTAGAGGCTTTGGATGTTTCGCCATTGGAATTTGGTGGTTTTCATCAATATAGTCTTCACCTGGGCAGAAGCTATTTCTTCATCAGATCTCATATCGTTGGTCCGGATTGGTGACTTCCGTATCATCTCTTCATAAATTGCTGTAGTCATCTGCGCAAAGATGTAATGGTTTCTGTAGCCTGTTTCACTCTGCACATTCGGTTTAATACCTTTCCTTGTCATTCTAGCCAAATTATGGGAAGACAAATGGATATTCGTATTTGGCTCCTTCATGATATCCAAAATGCTCGATAATGCTGGCTCATGAAGACTCTGAACATCCGAACCATTTTGTACAGTTTCAGCAGATCCTTCAGAGCTCATATTAAGGATATCTAGTCCAGTAGCTGAATTTGATACCTTACGACGAGTCCTATGACCGTGATTAAGGGAACATCCATTTCTGGATGTTTCTTTTTTAACACCAGATGTTGACTGTTTTTCTAAAGCTGGTAGAGGAGCCTTAAACCCATCAATAGATGGAATCATTCCTTTGGCTGACTTATCCAAGTATACAGACATTTGGGAATTCACACTGCTGATTGTCCTTATCGGCCCAACAGGGATATCCCAGTTTTTTTCAATTGCACTTATTACACCACTGTAGAAACTACCACATGACTTTAGCCGCTCCAGCACAAGGGTCACATCATTCACGTGATAGTAGTTCAATGAGCCCGTGTCATCTGTATCTATCCTGCAAATTCATAATGGACGACATCAACCAACCTATGAGATGTATAACAGTTCCTACAATCAACATATGAAAGAAGTCCCTAGAAGTAAATGATAAGAAACATTCCACATCTGCATACATTGAGGGAAGGGTTAAATTTTGCAAAAAGGCTATTCACAGGTCCAAACATGCAATTCAACTTGGAAAATTTGCCAAGGACACATAATTTTCCAACTTTTTCATGTTATGTGCACATTTTAGTTAATCCTGCATATTTTACTTAATCATCCTGCTAGCTAAAACTGGGGTAATATTTCTAAACTTAAAAACTTCACCCACATGACATATAACCAACATGTGTCTACAGTGCTCGACAGACATCATCACAAAAATTGTACCACTGAGGTGATATAAAAAAAATGCCCACTATTCATAAAACATATATGTTTATTTACTATGAAAAAAAAAATTATAGAGGTGAATCCATATATCAATTCCACTGAGATCATGAATTAGCCCTTCGGAAAAAAAGAACCACAGAAAGAAACTTACACCAATAAGTAGCCACAACTGCTGTAGTATTTCCGGCCATGCGGATCAATCTCTATAAATTCTGCTCCTCGAATTTGCTTTTCAGGCTTCAATCCTGGTACACGCCGATCAAATGCACATTCAGGGCAGTACCAGTCACCTTCAGGCAAAAGGTGACTGGCAAGACCGACACACTTAGAATGATAGGCAGCCGGACAACCATCACAGCACAGTAAGCTCCCATCCATTTTACAAAAACAGCAATCGTCACTGTTCCGGTCAAATGAGGTATCAGTGACCTCATCGTTCAAGGACAAATCATCTGCCAGCTCCATCATATTTCGCTTTCTGCGTCGCAATTCTGTGTTCATCTTCCTATCATGTTCCATTTCAAACTCAACTGCATAAGATCTCTTATTAAGCTCTGACCTCACAACTTCAGCATCTGTCATATCGTCGCACAATCGACTAAGTATCTCAATTTTCAGGTTCATGGGTTGTCTGAAATATTCATTTCTGAAAAAGTTCAACCGAGTAAGGTCCAATCCAGGGTTGTCTTTAGACCCAGAAAATAGTAGGTATTCAACCATAAAAAGGGGATAAGTAACCACATCCAACGCATCCCAATCAAGACTCCTGCATTCAACACATCACCAGCAAAGCATGAGAACCAAAATAGGAGTAACGTTTTATCCATAAAACAACAGTAAAACTAAAGTACTCGAGAAAGAAAATAAAAAGTATACCTCAGGCAAGTAGAGGCAGATAGGTCACCTTCAGCAGCGAGTTGTTTCAAATGTTTTCTTAATATTTGCAAGACAGCAACATGGATGGTATCAAATAATAGACTAGGAGACATGCACCTCAATGCTTCCACAAAATCCTTCAACTCAAAGGGACTCAAAAACAGCAAAGTACTGAATGACCTCAGACAAGAGTAAGCAGTAAAGACATTGAGTATGGGAAGACCGTCTAAATTCAAAATATGCGAGGATGGAGGCATGTGTGGCTTTGGTGGTAGCACAGAAATATTCTCAGATTGTCCATCAGCGATCCAAGTTTTCTCCTCTGTCAGACTACTAACTGAAGGAGAAGGGGATACTTCATCAACGAAGCAAGCTGTTTGGGTGCTACTGACAGGAGATCGAGCTACCCTTCTACGAGCGCTTCTTCTCAACCGAGGTTCACTCATGAATTTTGGATTGTCCGAACCTTTTCTTTTTTTCCTCCTATCACTCGTATATTCATCCAAATTTCTCTTACTAGAGAGAGACTCATCAACAGTCTTAGTATCATTCTCAGGCAGATCATGATCCTGCTCAACCCCATTAGAGATAGGAGTATTGAGATCTTGCAGGGAAACAATGGTCTGCTTCCGTATCTCCTCCAGAAGCTGAGAGCTTGATACTTCAGCAACATGAACTTCTTTATAGTCTCCAGTCTCAAGATTGTCCTGGACACCATTCTCGTCCTGCATGTTAATTTCCTGAACTATGTCACTTCCATTCGTTTGATTGTACACGTCATACTTAATACTCTCCAAGTTAACCTCCAAGTTCAAATCAAATCCTGCCTCCCTCTTCTGCGGATTCAAATCACAGTCACCAGCATTGTCCAAATCACAGCTCGCATCCATGTTCAGATCAATATAACCCCTCCTTTTCTGACTACAATTTTCCTCATAATCGATATTAACATTAATTAAACCTAAACCCTCATTCGAATTCCAATCCAACCCAGTAGTCAGATCAAATCCAGATTTCGATTCTGGCACCATCCTATTCAAATCCGTTACAGAGTCCCATGTACTACCTAGGGTTTCCACAGGACCACAAGTCAAATCAACATTCCCTCTCAAATTCACACCAAAGCAATCACTAACTCCCGAATTCTCCACAACTCCATCATTTAAATCGACATTTCTCAACACATTTACCTCATTCTCTTCTCGCTTGCTCTCATGAATCTTCTCGATCCGAGGCCGCTTCCTTGACCTCCTACCAACTCGCGGCTTAACTTGAACAGATGACTCCTGAGATTTCCCTTCTTCTCCCATCACGAGAGCAACAACCTCAGACAATTCAGAAATCTCCGTAACGCCGTTCTCATAAACGATCTCGAAAAATCCAGACGAATCGCTAGATCGAACCGTCCCGGAGCAAAACCCAATCCCATCGATCTCCTTACGAACGACTTTTCCTACCAACTCCATTGCTGCAAAAAGCTTGCTCTCGCTTCACGAAATAACCGAATCAAAGAAAACCCATAGACCACTCTCGATTGCGGAAAAAGGGGATATTAATTTATTAAATAAATAAAAAAAGGCGCAGAGATTTATCTTTCTCTTGATTGTAGAAACGCTTACAACGTGCAAGAGAAAGAGAGATTCTCTCACTTTCTTTCAGAGGGAAGGAAAGTAGAAAGAGAATTCTCTACAGAGAAACGAAACGCCTTAACGAATTCTAACTGATGAGAGAAGAAACAAAGACGGGTTGGTCAATGTTAGGAAGACATGGCCATCTCTCTCTCTCCCTCTTCCCCACTCTCCCTTTTTTTTTTTTTTGGTCAAAAAATGTGTGATATGTTATATATATATTTTACCTTTTAAAAAACTGACGATAAATAGGTAGTGTGCTCTAACTGACCTCTATGTCATTACATGTGTGATTTTGCTCTGCTGGTAGAGTTTATTATTTTGAAATATACTATAAAATAATTTAATGTTACACTCAATCCTTGAAATTTTGTTGCTTAAAACATGTTATGTGTTGGAAAAAGAGTGTTTTAGGATATAATACAATTTATTTACTTTCTATCATTTTCAGATTTATTTTGATAATGTTCTTTTTAAATATTGTAATCTCAAAAAGTAATTCCCATAAAAAAAAAATCTATAAATAAATATTAAAAATTAGTAAATTTTATCATTTAAATTTTGAACCTTCTCACCACATATGTATCAAAAATTTGATTAACATATGTCAGTTAAAACTTCAAATTTAAATTGGACACAATTTATATTTGAGGTTTTAGCTGATATCTGTTGATTAAAAATTTGATACATATCTGGTGAGAAGGTTCAATATTTATATATAGTAACCTAATTCTTTTAAAAATATTTGCTAAAATATTCACAAAAATAAAAACATAAATTATTTTTTATATCGGAAAAATAAAATCAAACATAAGTTTATTTATATATATTTAATGAATTTATAACAACAAAAATCTTATAAACAAAACATCTCGACACATAAACTACAATGAAGATCTAGAATAATCAAAAGATGTAGATACTAAAACCTAAATACTAAACCTCTAAAACAAAATAGATCTATTACAATACATAAATGAGAAATCTTAACATGAGAAGAAAACATAAACAAAGATATAACTTGATTGAGCCCAGATAACCATGTTATAGCAAGATCCACAAACATCTAGCAACAAAATAAAGACATGAGCAACAAGAGATGAGGAGTTTGCGTTATTTCCAAAGACAAAACACACCATTGGTATTTTGATCTCAGATAATTCAACCACAAATCGTCACAAGATCTAAGGACAACAATCAAGCAATAGAAAAGAAAAATAAAATGAAACCGATGCAAATATTAAAGGAGACATCGACCGCCGATTTCTAATCTTTGAAAATTATATGTGTAACTGATATCGCAAGCGGCTAGGTTTAGAGAGAGTGAGGTCATGATAATTTATATTATTAGGTTTTATTAACTATTTTATAAATAACTATTTTCTCCAATTAAAATTAGTTTTTTTACTTTTTCGAAAAAGATTTTATCTAGAGCATCTTTTTTATTTAAATTTATTTTAAAATTTTAAAATATGTTCATTGGACGGTCTTAATCTTGTATTAAATAAAATATAAAATTTTTAATTAGTAAATTTATGTCACTATTATATTATTTTTAGTGAATATGGGCTGTATAATGTCGATATTGTGCGATTATATCTCTTATTAGTTTAGTCAACTATGGCATTGCTTAAATGTAGAATAATTAAGGAAAGAAAGTGTACGAATAAAATATAGTTAGATAAAAAAAAAAACCTATACAAACCGTAAGTATAAAATGACACCAAGTCTCTCTTCAAAGTTCAACTTCCAAATCTTTCCAAGAACGAAGAAATAGAATTATCAATCTCATGGAGAAGTATCTGTCTTTCTGATTCTGCTTCATCCGCTAGGTTTTGGGTTCTCTTCTCTTCGCCTCGATCTTCATAGGTTTTTGCTTGATTCGATAGGCATTTGTTTATTTCCGAAGAAGTTCCTTGGAGAGATATAGAATTAAAGCTCTACACTTTGAATCCCGTAATCGTTCTTCGATTGAATCTGAAAGGTCTTGGAGTTGAAAAGGGGGTTTTAATTTAGGGTTTCCAAATGGACATAATTAGTAATCTTCCCGATGAGTTGCTCTTGAGGATCTTGTCATCACTTCCTAGCAATGATGTGGTTGCAACGATGCTTTTGTCGAAACGTTGGCAGTTTCTTTGGACGATGGTTCCAAAACTTGATTTTGATGATAGTGTTCATGAATATTTCGGTGAGCATGGTGTTGACTACAGAGTATTTCAAGAATATGTTGACAGGGTTTTGGTTTCGAATAAGGCTCCGGTTCTTGAAACTTTGAAATTTAAACTTAGTTGTCGCCTTTCCAGCACCGATGATATAACAACATGGCTCAGAATTGCAAATGCTCGCCGTGTTCGTGAGCTTGAAATTTACCGTTCTTTAAAGGGTGATGCTTACTCATTCAAACTACCACAGTATCTGTATGCATTTCAGAAGCTCGTGGTCTTGAAACTTTATAAATTGATTACTTTGGATGTTCCTGTGGAGGTTCGTCTTTTGTCTCTGAAATCATTATACCTTGTGAGCGTGCATTACAAAGATGAAGTATCTCATCGCAGGCTTCTAGCGGGTTGTCCTGTTCTAGAGGAGTTGGTTATGGACAAAAGTGAAAACGAGCCTGTGCCATCTTTATATGTCATAATCCCTTCCTTGAAGAGATTATCGATAGTTGATGAGTTTCACGACCAAGACTCTTGTAGGTACAAAACCAGTTTTAACAACAAGGTTGTGATAAATGTTCCGTCTTTGAAGTACTTGAACTATGTAGATATCTACGACTATGGTCATTTGTGTTCGAGTGAGAATATGCCTGAGTTAGTTGAGGCAAATGTGAAGCTTGTTTGCGAAAGACCAGAGAAGCTAATGAGATCGATTACATCAGTCAAGTGCCTCTCTTTATGTTTATATGGTTCAATGCTTGAGCATCGTATTAAATTCGATCAGCTTGTTCAGCTGGAGCTATGTGGATGCAGCCCAGACTGGTGGGATCTACTTACCTGGATGCTTGAAAATTCTCCTAAACTGCAAGTCCTCAAGCTCAATAATTGTAAGGAGCGGTTTTATTGTTTCGTTAAGGATATTGTAGGTCGTTGGAGAGAACCGAGTTGTGTTCCTGAATGTTTGATGTACCATCTTAATACTTTCGAGTGGAAGTGTTACAATGGAGAACCGGAAGAGAAGAGAGTTGTGGCATACATCCTCAAGAACGCGACAGAGTTAAAGACTTTGGCCATCTCAGCTGCGAAATTGTATCAGTGGGAAATTACAAGGGGACAACGCGAGGAGTTGGTTGCTTTGCCTAGGGCTTCAAGTTCATGTCAGCTTCTTGTGGATTGAAAATAATAATATTATTAGCAGTGTAAATATATATATATATATATATATATATATATATTAGTAGTGTGTTCCAAGCTATTAAGATTTTGGCATGAGTCAATGGATCTGTATATGAATACCTAAAAAAGAGAAGTATAGTATTGAATACATTTTTCTTGTCTACATACTACAAAGTATTTTCCCTTTATAAACGAAATGGAATACAGACAGAGCAACGAAAGTAGCAAAAGAGATGGAAACGAAAACAATAAAAACCAAAAGCATCTTACACACAGAGTTAATTGGTCTTTCTCCATAAAAGATAAACTATGCTAACGCAATTTCAGATAACCCATAACACTTTTTTACGATCTCGAGAAAGACCTTTGTACTAAATGGATGTTAAATGGAAATGAAGAGTCCAATGGCGGATTTAAATTGGTTAACGAGACACAAGTTTTATAATTATAATGGTTAATAAGTTGCTTAACTCTTTGTAATCTAACATATCTAAAATCTCAATATTCTGTATTTTTCTTGGTCATGTAACATAGCTAATTATCATTATCATCTCTTATTATCATCATTCCTATAATAAGATGATAATGATAAATTTCCCTTCAAAAACTTAAAATTAACACAGCTTTTATTTCTGTCAAGGACAGGTCTCGTCATTTGTCAAAAAAAAGTTGCAGAAAGGAGGGTCAGGGTCCTCGTCCAAAGCCTAGAAATCATCACAAAGAAACTCGATAAATCTTCGAGCTACGACAGGCTATGGACGCGACGATAGGGAAGGTTTTAGATTCCGTCTCTGACTTCTTCTCCGGCGCTGCCTCTGGCTCAGCCGATGAGTTCCCCTTGTGCGACGCCGACATCATCTCGGTAACTTCATGATTCCCCTTTTGTTCCACAAATTGATTACATATGAACCTCGAATTACGAATTCCCAATTTGTTTGACACCTCTTTCATCTTCTTCGGATTTTAGATTTGAAAATTTTACATGCATATATAACTTGTAAGGTGTTGAGATCATTCTCAGGGATGTGAGAAAGAGCTTGCAGAGGCTCAGAAAGCTCAAGACGAAGGACTTCAGAAGGAATGCATTATGCGTTTATCATGGGCTCTTGTTCATTCTAAGACACCTGGAGATATACAGCGTGGCTTAGCAATGCTTGAAGGTCTTCAAATTGAATTTTGTGGAATCTCAGCTACTTTATATTCTTCTAAATGGTGAATGATTTGATTCATATTACTGGTTTTGTTTTTCGCTATGTTTTTTTTGCAGCTTTGGTGGTTAATGATGCAAGTCCAATGAAACTAAGGGAGAAGCTATATCTTCTTGCTGTTGGGTATTATCGAAGCAGTGACTTTTCAAGAAGCCGGGATTGTATTGAACAGTGTTTGGAGGTTTGGTTATCTAATCTATGGATAGTTCAGAATATTCTTATCGTTGATGTATTCATCATTCATCAGTGCGATCTTTTTTATTTACTTCTCTGGTTGTAGGTTGAACCAGAGTGGAGCCAGGCTCAGAAACTTAAAAAGGCTATAGAGGATCGTATTGTGAAAGGTACCTGTGTCATTTGTCTTCATCGTCCAATAAAATCTTCATCTACTTTGTCTTAAGTCTCTTCTGATTTTTTTGAAAGCAGATGGTGTTCTTGGCGTTGGAATTGCTGTTACTGCTGTTGGGCTTGTTGCTGGTATTGCTGCAGCCTTAATACGCAGAGGCTGAGGAGGAAAGAATCCATACATATTCATGTTTCCCTGATCTTCAGTGAGTTTGTTTTGTCAAAAAAGTTGTCTTTACTAAGGGAAATTATGTAATTCCTGTTTTACTGTGAATAGCTAAACAACGGGATTGATTGAGGAAGCATCAAACAGAAACTTTATTATTACTTCAGTGTTAAATTTATTCCTTTTATTCCATACTAGAAATTAGAAGAAATGCTACTGAGTTAAGGTTTTATTTTGAGACTGAACTCTAAATTACTCAATGTCCTAGCAATGCTAGAAGAAAAGCCTTGTAGTCCCCTGATGTCTCTTTTACTATGGCTTGATCGAGACTCACATTGTTCCTCTTGAGATACAGCTCAGCGATTTTCTTCAGGTCCTTTTCTGCTCGTGTGACAATCACACGGTTCAGAGCATCTTCATCAGTCCTCTCTGTGTTGATTGCATTGCGCAAAACCTAGAAGTGATCAAGCATATGAACACCGTTAGTCGTATTGGGATAATTTAGAGACCACATTTGAAAAACCATTTATTGTATCTTACCTTTGCGTAGTACCGGTTAGGGTTTTTGATGCACCTGATGGCTGCACGTAGTGCACTCAGGTACTCATTTGTAGGGTGATTGAGGAGATCCTGGTTATCAAAATGTATTATCAAGGATATCAAAAGGACATTGTCATAAAGAAACTGGTATGATTGCTTTATTTCTACAACTTGATTCCAGAAGTCTTTTTATTGTTGTCTAAATTTTTTTCATAAATTTTCTTGTCACAGGTTAATTATCTTGATTTCCATTTTTTTTGGTTGTATACCTTAGTGATCGATTTGCCATAGACATCCTTGTAGCGGTTAAAGATTGCGCTAAGCTGCGTGCTGCTCCTTGCGCTTAACACCCTGATCGTTTCTTCATGGTCAACAGCCTTACCGAGGATTTCATCATGAAGAATTGCAGCCTCTGACTGCGCCAGCATCTCATCAATTTCTTCTCCATCATATTTATAAGCAGACGCCAGAGCAACCAAGAGCTGTATAAGAACGCCCAAGCGTTGAAGATCAGTCAGATGTCAAAACAAGAAGCAAAAACATTTGGAAATTAAAATCACTCACTCTCCTGATGTCGCCAGTAGTACGGGAGGCCAAGTCTTCCTCAAGAGAACGCTTGTAGAGGCTATGGTAAGCACGTCTAGCAGCTAATAGATCTTCAGGGGATCTCATGCAGGCAATCTCGATAAGGACCTTGTGGTCAGGAACAGGCTTTTGAAGAGCCAAGTTGGCCAAGTGAGCATCTCTCTCTGGAGGATCCAAGACCCACAAGCAAACAGCGCTCTGCAGGTAAGAAATATTTATACCATGAAAATTACGTTTTTTGATGGATTATTGAGATAGAGTAGAGTGTAGAGCCATATGCATATAATCTAGACCTCAAAATCACTAGAGAGCTCAGATTTGAGCTGGTGAATGAGATCCTCATGGTATATCTCCTGGTAAGCTTGTCTTATGAGCTTCCTCTGGAACAAATTCCGGTGTCCTAGGATAGAGATGATGGCCTTTTCGTCTGTTCCCCATCCTAAAACCCAAGTAAAAGAAAGAGGAGGAATAAATGAAATAGTAGAAAGAAACTTGATTCATATAATTTTTGCAACACTAGTCTAAAGAAAAGTAGAACCTTGACAAGCCTTCTTGATGTTTTCAGCGTCTTCAACAGGGGAGAAATGTGGAGGAGAAACAATGGTGGCCATTCTCTTTTTGCTTCTGCTTATGATATTTATCACTTTTGGATATTGCTTCTATTGCTTTGAGCTCCCTTTATTTATAAGTGTTGGTAATGAGGTTACAATGCTTTGAGGGCATAAAATGTTCAAAATGCTCATTGATTGTTTACGCTATGTGAACCTGAAACTGTATCTTTTAATGCCGCCCGTTTATGTATGACTTTGCCGTTATTTTTTAAAGAGCAAGTTTCCATGAGAAAATTGTTGCATCCCAAATGTTTGCTTTTTTATTTGATTTTATGTATTGTTGTTCAAAGTTTGTAATGAAGTAACTGAATCGAAGAACCAATTGTTTTTCTATTGCAGATCATCATATATACAAGCTAGCCCTGGGCGTTCGGGTACCCGGACCCGATCGGGTCGGGTCTTTCGGTTCTTTGGTTCTTTGGATTTAGGCATAGAGGTACCGATCGGGTATTCATAATTATGGGGTCGGGTATTCATAATTATGGGGTCGGGTATCGGTTCGGTTATGTCGGGTTCAGGTCGGTTCGGATATCTTATGAGAGAACCAAAATTATCCGAGTACTCTTCGGTTACTGTTCAATTCAAGTACTTTTGTACCCAAAAATAACCAAACTACACTATGTGATCCACAAAAAACAATGTAAATGAAACCTGTTACTTGTTTAAAAACATGTAAAATAAACTTGTTATTTGCCTAAAAACTTGTAAATCAAACCTGCTAACTAGTAAAAAAACTTCACTTATCAAATGAAACAATTGAAACAAACATCAAATAAGATTTAAACACTCAAAATTCAAACTACCATCAAAGTTCAAATAGAAAATAAGTATCAAATGTCAAAGAATCAAGGAGAGAACAAAGGAAACGGCAGAAGTCACAGTCAAAGAACCCAAAAAATATTATAAATCCGATTCTCCAATAATGAGAATTAAAAACACAAAAGAGAAAAGCTTAAAGATAACAAAACAACAATTCCAAATGCATCTCGTCTTTCTTCATCTTCATGTGACATGAAAAAACAATCAAGTTTATGATATGCGCACAACACCTAACATGCATAAAATCTCCATCTAACACCAACGAATCAGTAGACAATAATGAGAAACTCCTTTGAAACCTCTTGAGAGGTGAAGTATTGCCAATACTTCAGCTCTCAAGAGGTTTAAGAGGAGTTTCTCATTCGGATAGGTTTGTAAATTTCTAATAGGTTACAAATAATGCTTTTTCGGGTAAAATGAATACTCATTCGGATATCGGGTATTATCCGAACCCGATCCGAATCCGATCTACTTCAGATTATAGACTCATTCAGGTTTCTTTAAGATTCAGATCAGTTCTAGTTTGGATAGTTTCGGTTCGGTTCAGGTCGAGTCTTCAGGTTTGGTTATTTATGCCGAGGACTAATACAAGCTCCAGCCCTATCCAAATCTCCATAACTCAAATTTCATTTATTAATAAAAAAGTGTGTTCACATGATTATTTTTCACATTTTTAAAAGAGAAATTCCCTAAAATATTTTTAGCCCTTTTACAAATATAAAACAGTTTTATATTTTTCGTAATTGTTTTTGTAAAATATAAACGCTTAATAGTTATCTTTCGGTAAATGTTAAAAGAAATTTAATTACAGTAGTTTCCTCTCCATTAAGGCATTAACCACCTATCAACAGAGATTTCAATAATCAATAATCCTCAATTTCATTTCCTTTTAACCGACCGGTTAAAAAAAAAACACAACTGGTAGAAAATAATTAAATTTAACAGCTAATTTGAGCTCGAAGATGTAAAGAGAAATCTCCAACTCCGCCACATTAGACCGTCTACTTTTTCTCCGTCTTTCTCTGCCTGCAGTTACTGGATTTCGCCGGCTAGATCTCTCCGTTCACCGCCGGTAAGTTACTTCATATTGAATTTTCCTATCCCGTATCGTTCTTCGCCGGATTGGTCGTCCTTAGGCTCTGAATTTGTTGCATTCGGCGGAGAAATCAGCGATTACCGGTGATTATATGACTTAGTGGATGTATGCTACTGAAATTTTGATTAAAGTATATTGAAAAATCCTAGAATCCTACGCTATCTCCTTCCTCTTCTTCTGTTCATTTGATCTGCCAGACTTGATTTTTCAATTATTTGAAATTTTCATTTTATTTTTATCAGATGAGTGAAGGAATCAGAGCAAGAGATCCCAGATCATCCTCTGTTAACTCTCTTCCTTTGATTCTTGATGTTGAAGACTTCAAGGTAAAGGATTCAGCTTCTGGTTGCTTATGTTATTACTTTTGATTCATAAAAGGATTTTTGATTTCTGGTCGATGCTTGCAGGGTGATTTTTCATTTGATGCATTATTTGGGAATCTGGTAAACGACCTCTTACCTTCTTTCCTAGAAGAAGAAGCAGATTCTGGGGATGGCCATGGCAACATTGCTGGAGTTGATGGTTTGGCAAATGGGCATTTACGTGGGCAATCTGATGCATCCAGGTTGTCTCAGATGTCCACTGCTCCTTCTTTCCCTGAAGTAGATGGTCTCTTGTCTCTCTTCAAAGATGCTTGCAAAGAGTTAATTGATCTTCGGAAGCAGGTGAGTTACATCAGACCACAGTCGCTTGTTTTTTTTGTCTTTTCATCCTTCTGGTTTTTGTTAACTGTTTTGGAAGGTTGACGGAAGGCTCAACACACTAAAGAAAGAAGTTTCAAATCAAGATGCCAAACACCGGAAAACATTGACTGAGGTTGGCAGACCAATACTTCTCCTTTGATTAATTTTCTTGCGTACATGGACCTCAGCCTAATGCATAAATGAGTTTTGAATCGACACCTCAATCATTTCTCCAAATGGTTTAATTGAATTCTCTTTATAGATTGAGAAGGGTGTGGACGGTCTGTTTGAGAGCTTTGCGAGGTTGGATGGTCGTATTTCAAGTGTTGGACAGACCGCTGCAAAAATAGGAGACCATTTGCAGGTAAAATTAATTCCGCCTTTAACCAACTATTTGGTGACCTATCCAATATTAACCCATGCTTCCTTTTTCAGAGTGCAGATGCTCAGCGGGAAACTGCTAGCCAGACGATAGAGCTTATAAAGGTAAGAGTCCATCTATGTTGGACAGTTGGTCGCATAATTAGTTAGATGAATGCTTAAAGTAATCCTTGTTCAACAAACGCAGTACCTAATGGAGTTCAACGGCAGCCCAGGGGATCTTATGGAGCTTTCCGCTTTGTTTTCTGATGATAGCCGCGTAGCTGAGGCTGCTTCTATTGCTCAGAAATTACGTATGATATGTTACTTGAATGTGTTTGGAGTGTGTTAGCACTTTTGTTTTATCTATTATTTGTGTTAACTGAAATTTTAACTCTCTTAATTCCAGAACAATGAAATTTTACAGTTAAATTAGGCTGCAATTTATTTCCATACTCTCCTTGTCAATATCAGGATCTTTTGCTGAGGAAGACATTGGAAGGCAAGGAGTGGCTACAGCTGCAGGGAATGCAGCTGCTGGCCGAGGACTGGAAGTTGCCGTTGCTAATCTTCAGGATTACTGTAATGGTAAACTAGTTTGTTTATACTGTGTTTTTAATAAAGAGAATTAGCGTATACTGAATGTTAATCTTCAACCTTTGACATTTGAGTACAATGTTTTAGAACTGGAGAACAGGCTTTTATCTCGTTTTGATGCTGCATCACAGCGGAGAGATTTATCCACCATGTCAGAATGTGCTAAGATTTTGTCACAGGTGAATACTTTATTCTGCAGCATGCACCTTTACAATTCATTAGGAAAACCTGTTTTGTTTGATATTAGATTCTGAAACGAACAGGCCTTTCGTATGTAGCTAGTGGTTACATAATAGCTTCTAGATAAGCTGTCACATAAGGAATGAATGTCTAGTTCTACTCTTGTATATCCTTCTTGATGCTCAAATTTTTCTTCTTGATTTTCAGTTTAACAGGGGTACAAGTGCTATGCAACATTATGTGGCAACACGTCCAATGTTTATTGATGTGGAAGTCATGAATTCAGACATTAGGTTGGTGCTTGGTGACCATGGTTCTCAGCCTAGTCCTAGCAATGTTGCCCGTGGACTTTCTTCTTTATACAAGGAAATTACAGGTCTGAAGGATTGTCATTGATCTGGATGCAATACGTGAAACATGCTTCTATGCTTATTCATATCTTTTGTTAATTCTCATGTGTAGACACTGTACGCAAAGAAGCAGCGACCATTACAGCTGTTTTTCCCGCTCCAAATGAAGTTATGGCAATCTTAGTTCAGGTAATTGGCACCGATAATTTGGAGATTGTAACGTGTACACTGCCATATGAATAAGCTTTACTAACTCTTCCTGTATTTTATGCAGAGAGTTCTGGAGCAACGTGTCACAGGTATTCTTGACAAAATTTTGGTGAAGCCCTCTCTTATGAGTCCACCACCTGTCCAAGAAGGCGGCCTGTTACTAGTATGTAGATACCTCCTTATCTATTTTATTGTCTATCTGCCTAGTAGAAATGGGATAAGAAACTTAACTATTGATTTTTGTCTTTAGTACCTTAGAATGTTAGCGGTTGCATATGAGAGAACCCAAGAACTTGCTAAAGACCTTCGAGCTGTTGGATGCGGTGACTTGGATGTTGAAGGTCATTTTGTTTTTCTTGTGATTCTGAGTGATGGAAGTTTTGTTTCATCATGCAAACTTTTCGTTGGTGCTGACAAGTCTTTCTTTTGACTGTGCAGACTTGACAGAATCCTTGTTTTCCTCGCATAAGGAAGAATACCCTGAGCATGAGCAAGCCTCCTTAAAACAACTATATCAAGCAAAGGTTTAGTTAGATTATTTAATTTTTTATTGAGGTTAGAATTATTTTGTTCATTGGGTGCTTAGATATGTGTGTTTCTCTACAGATGGACGAATTACGTGCTGAGAGCCAGCAAGGTTCTGAGTCATCTGGGACAATAGGACGCTCTAAGGGTGCTTCAATATCATCTTCTCAGCAGCAGATATCAGTCACAGTTGCGACGGAGTTTGTTCGATGGAATGAAGAAGCAATAACCAGATGCACACTGTTTTCATCTCAGGTTACCGAACTGATAGTACCCTAGGTTGGATTAGAATTAGGAAAGCAGTTCTGATACCAATTTGATAGAATCCGATAGTTTGACGGTACTTCGAGAGATAGAAGAATCTCCTTGCTCAGTTCGTTCAAGAGAACAGAAATCTCCTTTTTAGATCAAAATATCTTTTTAAACGTTTTCCTACATATAGGGTACAAACCAAGAAAACCCTAAAGAGAATTAAGGAAAACATACTCTAATACATCCCATAAAACCCTACTAAATAAAATATAAATATTCTTTTCTAATTAAACTGTGTATTAATTTAGTCGGTGTCTATCTCGAAACAATATAGAGAAAGTTTTTCAAAATAAGTTAGTTGCTGTGAGTTTTGGGAAAATATGTAGGGATACTGACAAAGAAATGATCTAAAATATTTTATTGTGGCAGAAATATGCAACAGTAAGTAATCTGTAGTATTTGGGATCGTGTATCTGATCTATATAATTATTTCTTTGTGCAGCCAGCCACACTTGCTGCCAATGTTAAAGCCATATTTACTTGCCTGCTAGACCAGGTATGCAGTTCATAAGATTCTAGAATCATTCATATTCATTGTGCTGATGCAATGATGAGTTCTTGCAGGTGAGCGTATACATAACTGAGGGACTGGAACGGGCAAGGGATGGCCTGAATGAAGCCGCAGCATTGAGGGAGAGATTTGTTTTGGGCACAAGTGTTAGCAGAAGAGTGGCTGCTGCAGCTGCTTCTGCTGTAATTACTTACTTTGCTCTTTCCCACTATTTGAAGTGCTCATTATTTCAATTGTTAGGTAGAGTTACTTATAATTTCTATGATTATTTCTCAGGCAGAAGCTGCTGCTGCTGCTGGTGAAAGTAGCTTTAAATCCTTCATGGTTGCTGTGCAACGTTGCGGTAGCAGTGTTGCTATAGTTCAGCAGGCATGTTGGGTTTCAATTATTTCATATGAATTCTGCTACTCAACCATTAAAATATTCAAAAAGTTTGATCTTCTACTATGGAAATCTATACTTTTGATTCATATTCTAATCTTAAAATTTTCTCTTCCAGTATTTTGCAAATTCGATATCTCGGCTTCTCCTACCAGTGGATGGTGCACATGCTGCTTCATGTGAAGAAATGTCAACTGCTCTGTCCAAAGCAGAGGCAGCTGCTTATAAGGGACTTCAACAGTGCATTGATACTGTGACGGCTGAGGTTAGCTGCTTTTTGTGTAATCTACAGATTTAGGAGTCATGCTTACAATTCTATTTCGACTCATTTTAAAGACTCTGATATGGCCTTTTTCAGGTTGATAGGCTGCTTTCATCTGAGCAGAAGCCTACTGATTATAAATCACCTGATGATGGAATTGCTCCTGACCACCGCCCAACAAATGCCTGCACAAGGTTGGTCTAGATGAAACTCTACCTTCCACTAATTGGTTGGAAAAGCCAGAAGTGTGCTTATTTCTAATGTATTAAGTAGGTTTCTGGAACTGTTGTACATGATATATATTGCTCACCACTCAAAGTTGTGCTCTTCTTTTATCTGTTTTTTTTTTGTCTAAATAATTTGTTACTTTGATCTCCAATCCCACTCTCTAGGGTCGTGGCTTATCTTTCCCGTGTACTTGAGTCAGCCTTCACCGCCTTGGAAGGTCTTAATAAGCAAGCCTTCCTGACTGAACTGGTATGATTTGTGTCACCAAAGATCTCATTAAACTTTTTGCTTACTATTTTATTCGAGAAGGATGAGGATTTGAATTAAATTTTCTTTATCATTTGCAGGGAAATAGGTTCGAAAAATTACTATTAACTCACTGGCAGAAGTTCACTTTCAACCCCAGGTATGATCCTCGGCTCTTTGCTGTTTTCTCTTTTCCTTATTAAAATCACATCTGCAAGCATATGACGAGTGAAAAAAGATATTGTACCTCTTGTTATAAATGTTTTTTACCGGATCAAATCAAACTCGTGACCACATTAATTAACAGAACCATTGCAAGATTAGGTCTGTGTGAATAATAATAAATCTTGGTTCCGTTTTGTGATATTTAACACTTGGTTGACAGTGGAGGACTGCGGCTGAAGCGTGACATCCAAGAGTATGTAGACTTTGTTAAAACCTTTGGTGCTCCATCTGTGGATGAGAAATTTGAGCTTCTGGGAATGTAAGAACATTCTTGAACCGACCATGTTATTGATTAGATTCTGTCACTAAACTTCTTCTTATTATTATTGTGAGTACTTTGTATAATTTCTGTGAATGCAGACTGGCGAATGTTTTCATCGTTGCTCCAGAAAGTCTGTCGACTTTGTTCGAGGGTAGTCCAAGCATTCGCAAAGACGTGCAAAGGTAAGAGAAATGGATTATATTCGAAAAACGAAACTGAGAGAAGGTAGAAAAAGGAAAGTATAAAACAAAACGTAATGTAAATGTGCAGGTTTATTCAACTACGAGAGGACTATAAGAGTGCTAAGCTCGCAACAAAACTCAGCTCCTTGTGGCCAAGCTTGAGCTGATCTCAATGATTAAAGGACACTTGAACCACTCACTCAATGCCAGAAATATGTATGTATATATACTTAAAACAATTCTATTATATGCCCTAAAGCCTGTCTTCTCTCCCCATTTTGAATCCTTTATTGTTGTTTATTTTTCTTTTCATTTTGAAAATTTTACTTGTGTTTCATGTTGTGGGTTTTTTCTTTTTACTGAGACAGAGAGAGACCTTAATTGGACTTGATTTCCGGAGATCAGATTCAACGTGTTAACATATACTATCATGTATGATAAAAAAAATAAAATTCTGAGCTCTGTTAAAAACAAGTTAACAAAAATCAGAGAGGTTCTTTTGGATTTAAACAACAGAAATTTAAATTTTTTAAAGAATACTGACATTATTCTTTAGAAAATATACAAAATGAATCATATAGCAAATATCTATCTATATCTGAACATGTAAGTAAATAAATTCAATAAAAAAAATAAAGTTATGCAAAGCCATTAAAAACATGGTTGAGCTTAAGATTTGAATATTACAATTAGACCGCTCTCTGTGCTGGTTTGAAATTCCGCCGACCCTAAGATTCAAATCGCAGCAGTTGTGAATCTTCAGATCCAACTCCACCGTTGTCTTCCTCGTCCTCTTAGATCTCAATTTAGAGCATTTCTTGCTTGTAACTTCCAATTTATAATTTCTACCCGATTCCTCTCCCCACTCTTTTGGTGGAAATTTGTTTACCTGCTGAGTGAAGTTCTGCTATCACGCTCATCGAAATCTGGTAAGCAATTGGGTTAGATTAGGTTAGATATGGATATATTGGTTTCATTTCTCACTTATTCATGCTTGGAATTTACTTACCCAAATTTGGTGTATTTAGTGAAAAGAGAAGAGCATGGCCAACACAATTGTTCGCGGGCAGATGATTTTCCAGGACGAGAATGCATTGGCCCATCCCAAAAGTATAATCTTTCCTACTTACTCTAATCTTTGCTTCTTCTTTCTTCTTTTTTTGGCTCCTCTTTCTTTGTGTGTTTGTTTTTGATTTTGTTGGTTTGTTTCAACATTGTAGAAGCAGTTGCTAGGGGAAAAGCTAAGAGTTCACTAGGAGCTCCAAAGAAAAATGGGGTGGGTTTGGGAAGCCGCAAGGCTCTACATGATATTACAAACAAGTCAAAGTTTCAACCTCAAGCTTCTTCCAAGACGAAGAAGAATGTAGAGGAAGTTGATTTTGACATAGCAAAGGAAGGTTTCTTGCATGATCATAACAAATGCATTGACCAACAACAATACCACTGGGACAGTTACTTCTCTCAACACATCATCCTTCATGGACATGGTAATAATGACTCTGATGAAAGAATCTTTATTTTTTATTTTCATATTTATATTTCCCTTGCTTGGCTTATTCTCTGAAACCTATTGTCCTTCTGCTTTTCAGATACCAATGTTAAAGAAGAGATTCCTGAATACAATTTTAAAGAGGTAAGATTAGCTTTCCCTTGCTAATCTAAATTCCGTCAGATTTTAAGAGAATCGTTCTAAAACCGTTGGTTAAGGCCATAGAGCTCTGTGAGCAACCTTGTGTGACTCTTTTCACTTGTTTTTTTTCTGGGACAAAGATGGATGACAAAAGCGGCAACACTTGGGATGAACTCAACGAAATACCATTGGAGGAATGCTCAACTCAATGGCGTTCACCACCAGACTCGCCCATCCATTACCATTCTTCATTACCTTCATCGCCTTTGCCATGGCGTTTTGAAGCTGTAGAATTCAAGCTCAAGGAAGATGAAGACACCACCTGAGTTCCAGTTTTACTTAGTTCTGATTTTCGATGTTGGTAACATATCAGTAACTTTTTAGTTTCCGGTGTTATTATGTATCTACAAATCTGCTTTTTTTAAAACACTTACTCAGCATTGTTTCTAGGGAGTAAAAACACTGTATGTTTATAGGATTTACAGCATGATCTCACCACAAAGAATTTACAACTTTGCCACAACCAACACCACACAAATCCCAAACTACAATGAAAAAAAAAACACTTAAGAACTCTAATCTCTCTCTATATATATCTGTTGTTATATCCCGAGATTCCGCATTCACCTGACTCTCGGGGGTAGGAAAAAAAAATAGACAACTTGGTTGGTGTTAAAGAGCTTCAATGAGGCATATCCTCGTTAGCTTTGTCAACAATGCGAACATTGTATTGTTCATAGACTCGTCCTCTGTTATCTGCCCACCACTGTTCCGCTTGTTTCTCACTAAACCTTTTTCGACTATCAGAAAACAAAACCGTCCAAGCAAAATTTTAGTCCAATCTTAAGACATAAAAAGAATAACTGATATGTTTCTTTTTAGGGAAAATATAAAATTATTGTACCTGAAACGGACGCGTTTGAGATCTCTAGCACCTCCGGCTAAGGCTGTAAGAGTGATGTAGACACCAGGTTCGTCTTGCTCAACCCATTCCTTCTCGTTCCGTGCTTCATTCGTTGCATCGCCATTTCCAAATACAGGTGTCATGGTCCCATTAGAAAACATTGGGGTATTTATACCATTTGGCTCAGGTTCTTGGCTATTTGATTGGTTTAAGATATTGAAAGGGTCAATGCGACCAGGGCTGGAACCAAATGAATTAAGAGACGGAGGAGACTTCACAGTCCGAGCTGATCCAACGGGTAATCTTTCAGCCATGTCTTTTAACTGCATAGTTACGTTGATGTTTATAATCAGCATAAGAAATCACCAGTAATTGCATAAACCAGATTTTTATCTTTTAACATTGAAAATTACTTGAGCAGTAAGTGATTTGATCACTTCTTTTGCTGCCTTGCATCTTGTTGTTTCTTCACTAGCGATTGCCAACGCCTCTTTTAACTGCTTGGCTGTTCTTTCCAGCTCAACTTCTTGAAGCTGGGACTTTCTTGTAAGACTTTCCACCTGATATATATATCATTTCTTGTAAGACTTCTCATAAATCTTACAAATACCATGATCTAACCAACATAGTAAAGTCTAGAATGTAACTGACCATGATCACGAAACACAGAATGACAGAAACATAATAGTAAAATCCCACCAACTACGTCTTTTTGCAGGCAAAGAATTGTGAGAAGGATTATGAAAATAAGAGAAACAAAAGATGGTGGAGAGCAAACTTGCCTGAGATCTTAGCTTAACAACCTCTTGGCTTAGGTTATCATTGGTTCTCTTATTATCATCCACTACAATTTTTGGTGTTCCCAGTCCCGCAAGAGTGGGAGTTGGTGTGGTTGAACGTGGTGGACTAGGACGTCTTGATATTGGAGAAGTTGCCCGAGACACAATTCGAGAACCAGGAACAGAAGCAGAGAAAAACTTCTTCGATGCTCCAAATACTGGATTGAAAGACTTGGCTATGTTAAGCGCACCCCGTTGAGAGCTTCCACTTGGTATAGGCGAGACACGGCTACTATTGAATTCGTATTTCTTGTTCTTCTTATATCGACTGTCCACTTGTCTCATGGAATCCATCAATGAAAATCTAGCTAACTGTCCATCGGATCTAGAATCAAACTTGTCATCTTTGTCAATGGGATCTGATCCCTGGTTAATGCTTCCTCTTCTACTCAGAGAAGAATGAGACGATGGGTCAGTTTCCATGGTCTTTTTCAATTTGTTAAAACACTTGTCACACACTCGATATGGCTTGTTTGGGTTCGGTGCCATACAAGCCTTCAACGACTTTTTACTACTGCACGAGTGGCAAAACACTAGTCCGCAATTATAGCAATTGTGCCTCTTTCTTTTAAAACTGAAGGGCTGACGGCAACCTGAACACATGGACTGGTCCATCCCTGATGCCCACCTGTGAATGCAGACAGCTGCTGTAAAGTTAGTGCCACAGGCAATACTTTTCACCTGTTTATCCTTAAGCGACTCTACCAATGTCGGGGAATTTCTATCATCTACATCTCCATGCCCAAGTCTACCATTTGATCCCTTTCCCCAAGTGTAAACCTCAGTCCTCGAAGTTAAAACTGCAACATGATAAGCACCGCAGGCAATCTCTTCAACAAAACTCTTCTGAAGTTTACCTTCGACACGGTTTGGAATTTTTCCATCTGCATGTGAGTTTCCAAGCTGACCATAGACAGGACTGCCCATAGTATAGACATGGCCTGATGTTGTAAGTGCAACCGTTAAACTGTGCCCACATGCAACTTGACAAAAATTGGGTTCAACAAGAGCAGCAACACAGGTAGGCACAAGTTTTGGTTCTTTATTACCATGACCAAGACGACCCTTATCACCATCACCCCATGTAAAGAGCTTTCCAGAAGAGCAATTGCTCGAGCTTGAGCTTCCAACCATGACTTCCACAACAGCTGCTGTGTGCCATACACCACAAGCTGCCCGGACAGTGCGAAGACCTTTCAAAGAGTCTACCTCCCGAGGTATGAAAACACTTTTCTTGTCTCCATGGCCCAAAACACCAAAGGTCCCATCACCAAAAGTAAACAACTGACCAGCAGAGGTAACAACTGCTGTGTGGTAAGGTCCACAAGCAATGGATGATACATGTATCCCTTCCAACAGAAAATTTACCCTCTTAGGGACCCAGTGACTGACTTCATTTCCATGTCCAAGAACACCAAAATCTCCTTTACCCCAGGTATATAAATCCCCTGATAGAGTGACTGCACAACTATGAAATTCACCACATGCTACAAGCTCAATATTTGTGGGGTTGAGTGCATCAATGAGCTTTGGTTGTTGAATATTGGAATCAACACCGTGGCCAAGCCTGCCTTCAGATTCTTCTCCCCAAGAGAAACTTTCTCCTTGTTTTGTCACAAGGACAGCATGCTGTCCACCACAAGCAATATTTTGGACGTCAAGTACCATTGTAGATTCTAAAGCTTTTGGCAATAAGGAATCCATTTTTATGTCAAACGAACTTCCAACTCTACGGTTTCCACCACCCAAAGCACCTTCTCCAATGCCTTCCCCCCAGATGAAAACATCTCCTAATGCATCTCCATCATCATGACCAGAACCATGGCTCGAGGAACTAACAGCACTTGACATACTAACTCTAAAAGCATCCATGCCCATACCCCTCATATGTCCATGCATGCTGTCTGAGCCTCCAGAATGAACAGACATAGTTGCAGAATCTGAGGGATAAAATCCTTTTCGAGGAACTGCGTACAAAGCCATGTCCGAAAATGCCTTGTCAATGCCATTTTTAGGCGGGCTCTCAAACGGACTGTGAATGCGATGGTGATTAGAACCATCCTGAAAGGTAAATGAAAATATCCTTAGTGTTCACATGCACAAAAGTGTACGCACAAAACGTTTTGTACTACCTTCTGCAAACTGTCATTGCTACTAAATGGAGAGTGTAAAGGAGAGCTTCTCCGGGTATATGTTCTCGGGCTATTAGCTTCAGATGGTGTCCCGTCACTTCTTGACTCAGTCCTCCTGTTTCTTTGATGGCTTTGGGAAATTAAGGCTTTAAGACCACTAAACCATACCTCAGCCTCATCTTTATCCTTACATATCTACCAAATAAAATCGTACCGCCAGATTAATAAACTTTAAATAACCACAGTGACAATACGAATAACAGGGTATTTTACAGTGGAAGGGAAAAAGTAAATTATTTAAGAGAATCTCACCAAATCCAATGATCTCTCGCTATATATTAGTGAAAACGACTGATATTCCTTCTCGGGACGAGGATACCTCTGGAAAATAGGCTACAAGAGAACCACCATTGCTAGAATGATCAGCATATCAAACTAGATAGGTGCGGCACAGATATGCACCTGGATAAAGCTCAAGGGAGAATTAAAACCACATCATCCACACATGGAACTTACAGTGCGCTGTCCAGATATGATCCTGGAAACATGGCTCAGCTTCAGATGTTTCTCCTCGTTTCCGGAGAACCATATCAAAATAGTTTCATCCTGAAACAGGCAACTATTTCTTTAACACCAAACAATGAACTACACTAAGGTGGTTGCTGGAAACTATTACCGTAGAGCACTGCTAACAAGAACTTTAAAGAATCCAAACATGACTTACATTAGAAAGGCGAAATGGGCAGAACTTAGGCTTCCCTCTTCTTCCATACTTAAGCAAGTAAGCTCCCTTTTTCAGGGCAATAATAGCCTGAGTCAACCAAATAGCATTCCATAAGAAAAGTAGGTGAATCTTTTGCAGTCGAGATCTCAGCTCAAAAACAGTAACATCAGAAGAAAAAGTGAATACAGAAAATAAGTAGCAACGTACAAACTAAAATATGAATCCTAGCAATAAAAAGAGACCTAATAAATATTCAGCAATCATATCTCCATGATAATTGGATCTAATAAAACTCCAAGTTGAATGGTAAGAAATATAAATTATTATACAAGAAATGCATTCTTTGATTAGCAAAATGAAATCCAAGGCTATCCATCAAGGGATAATACTCTGCCAGAGAGGTTCAATTATAGAAAAAAAAAAAAGAAAGAAAGTCTGTGTAGCTTGAATCAACAAGCCCCTCAACTCTTACAGGGGAATAAGACACCATGATTAAGCTAAAATTCATAGATAAACTTTTGAGTTCTAAATCTAAGTTAACTCAAAGAATTCGCCTAGAAAAAACTCTTCTCTAACCCCATATCTTAAATTCCGAAGAGACTATTCCATTAATGATTCAATAAAATTACTTAGCAAAATAAATAAGGCTTCGATTAAGTCATAGCAACATCGAAGAAGATAACAACCTGCTCAATATCTCTCTCCACAGGACCAGCTCTGCTAAGATCCGAAGCCATCCTTCCGTTTCTCGACATAAAACCAAAAAAATCAACGAAGCTCCTCTGAATCAAAACCCTCCATCAACCAAAAACCTCAACGAAATCCACACTGCTCAAAGCTCAATACGCAAAAGCAAAATTCAAAAAAGACTATCAACATTCACAAAATCCTCTAATCATCACCATGATCGTCGATCTCGAAGCAACTGCAACACATTTACTTTCATCAGAATAACACGCAGAGCAACTTTTTCCAGCTGGAATAGATTCAAATCGATCCGAATAGCAGAAAAAGAAGGAGCTAATTCAAAGAAGAAGAATCAGAGAATGCGTTGGGCTGAAGATGCAGGTGAAGTCTTGAGCAGACGCCAGAGAAAGTGAGAACAAATTGGGAGACAGAGAGAATCTAGAGACATGGAATGATCTACTACGCAATTTTCTAGCAGAGAAAAGAGAAAAGAGAAAAGATAGAGAGAGAGAGAGAGACCAAAAGGCTGATTCTACAGTCTAGAGAAAATCAGAAAATTATTATCATAAACAAATTGCTTTATATTTTCCTTATTATTTTAGGGTCTAACTGTATTAGTTAGCTCTAATTTAACAATTTTAATGGTGTTTAAATATTCATGTTTAACATTATTAGCTGATTGTTTTGCGCCATCCGCAAATATTATATATTAAAAATATTAGTATTGTGATTTAGTTATAAAATGTATATTTTGTTTTTAAGTAACTGTATAATTTATATTTAAACTCTAGGATCATTGTTTGATTGTTTCGTGCCATACGTAAATATAACATACTAAAAATTATAGAAGAAAAGTTCATATTGTGATGTAGTATTTTATAACCAACTGTATAATTTGTTACAAAATATAATAATGTTTTTGGTGTTAACTACAAAAAAGCGAACAGTATTTGTTTTTCGGTTATTCTGTTATTCATCGTGTTTTATCGATTATTCGTCACATATTCATATGAAACAATCTATTATGTGGAAAACAATGTTTTCTCCTCATCCAAAAGCTACACAGAGCCAATGCTTTTGAACATTTGTAGAAGCATTAGTGACTGCTACTCGACACGTGTCCCAGTCTTCAACAGTAATCATGGCTATAAGATCTTATCACTATAATCATAGCCTTGATTTAGAGTTCACAAAATGTTATTATATACATCTCTCTCTTGCTTGCTTTTCCTTCGTAACTCTTGCATGCTGACTCAAGGTCAAAACAAAGTCTGTTATTTTGATCAAACGGATTTACAAATGATTTTGTTAGTGTGGCAAGAAAATATGACTTTAATGCCAAAGAATATGGATTAGGTATGTCACGGGCATCAACGTAACAAATGTCTAGTACTCTTCCATCTATCTGTGCATTACCTTATTGAACCGAACATGTTCAATATTGTAAATAGTGGATCTCTAAAATAGTTAGTAATTATGTTGTATTTCTTTCTTTGAAAAATGGTTCTGCTGCGTTTGAATCAGGCCCATCTCTTCCGCATAAAATTGGATCCTTCTTTTGGGTAAAACACTTTTTGGGCCCATTTCTATTTTTATTTTTATTTTTTCCCCATTTCTATTTTCGTATCAACCATAAATATTTTATTCTTAATAAAATATTTTAAGAGTTTAAACTTTTTTTTTAAATAAGGTAACGAATACGAGCTTCTTACCTTGTTCTCCACCTCATCAAATTGCGGCTCAGGTTTGAAATGAAAAAATAAAAAGATATACAAAGAAAGTTTACGGAAACTTCACAACCCATATGAAACCGTATGTAATCCTTTGCCCAAGTTGTTGCTTTCAAAGGTAAAATACAAAGAAATAGACCATGCATGAATCATCAAAATTCAAAGGTCTAATATGGTTATAGATAATCATATATTATAACATATGTTTGGCGGTGTTAAATGATCATAGACTATTAAGGAAAGATAATAATATCATTCCCTTTGATACATCAAATCCCTATAATTGCTCACATTATAATTGTCTCAATATTGTTTGTAATTATTTTCCATCCTCATGACTTTGTATATATATATTGTACTGTATTTGTGATATTCAATTGGAATCAAGCTTTCATTGTCAATATGGACAACACAAGAAACGAGTAAAATGGGATAACTTGCAAGTGATAAGGGAGTACGCATCTGGACCATTATCTAATTCATCCTTAGGTACAGTTGTCATGAAACAAATCACGATTTCAACATGTTGTAATAATGGATATAAAAATACTTAAATTAAATTAAATTTTTGATCATATGTGTAATCACGTCCACGACTTTATGTAACTAAGACATTAAATGTGCAAAAAGCCGAGAGGATTGACCAAAGAACAACCGGCCACATCATATTATCATATGCAAAAGCAAATCTTGGAGTCTTTGACCAAATCAAAAGTCAACTCTCCTTCAAGTGGTTGCCTTTTCAAATACAAACAAAATACAAAGACCGTAAGGACCAATCCTTCTATATATATATATATATATATCGTTCCTCTTAATACGACAATCCATAACTTTTTTAGCTTCATAGATCAGAACAAAAATCTCTCAGAAACAAATGGGCAAATCTATAATCAGTTCTTGTTTTCCGATAATCCGTAGACGCCAAGCAATCATGATCACACTCGTTTTCTTCGAGAACGGATCAACCAGAACCTTATGTAACTTTAAGAAACATGTCGCTGGAGAAATCATGTTTGAGTTTCCTGATCAAATTGTTTGCCACGCAGATTCTTTCTTCATCGGCCGTCAGATTCAAGCTCTAGCCATGGACGACTATCTCATCCCAGGTCAAACCTACTTCGTCTTACCTATCGAACGTTTCGCCTATAGAATCTTAACCACTTCGTGTCTTTCAATCTTCAACTCTAATCTTGAAAATGTTCGGTCCAATAATCCACCGTTAATCTTCACGGCACCGTCGAGTCCACCACCGTTTGAGTATTCTCAGGGACCAAACGGGAAGATTCTGATCAAAGTTTCTCCGGATTTTATCATGAGTCTTATATGTAAAAACAGGAACAGCATAAAAGAAGAAGAAGAAGCAATAAGTTGTGGGGAAAGCAACGGGATTTGTAATTCTCCCGAGTTACAGAAGCAATACGACCAGCTTGTTGGAGCTAAAGAACACATATGGTCACCAAAGTTGCAGACAATCTCTGAGCATAAGATTAGGGTTTCTCCATTAAGGTTCTTGGGACTTAATCGATGACAAGAAGAAGTCAACTAAGCTATGATAACTATTCTTCTTTCTCTTGTATTTTGTTTTGAAAAGAAACAAAATGTAAAAAAAAAAATTAAAAATGAGAGTAGTTAGTTAAATGTTTGGTTGGTATTGTTTGGTTACAATTTAGTCATGCATGAACAATTTGACCAAGTGCATGTTTTTGAGTATTTTCTACAAAGTAATATATGATATTGTTGGGGTGCTTCAATATGTACATATGATAGATATGGTTCATCCTTGACAATTCAACTAATTGAAACTCTGCATCACATGTCACTGCCTTTGTTTAATGCTCTTCAAAAACAGAAATGGATTAAAGAAGAAAACAACTAACGACGACTTATTCATCTTTGTCTTCGTATACATGATGATTGCTACGTTTTCAACTTTGAAATTTTCTATTTCGCCAAGAAAGCCTTTTTTTATGGTCAGAGCAGGTGTAAGTTTCGAGATTTTTTCTTGAATCAGTTAAACATGTTGTCGTTTATCTAGTTGTTTCTCAAGCAGGAAAACTTTGTGATGTTTGGTTCCTCTTAAAAACCCTCTTAATCGGATCGTAATCAACCATATGACTTGTCTACATGTTTTGTGTATGTTCACTCAATTTCATTGGCATCACGTGGGGTTTATTTCAATTTTAAATTAAATTAGGAGTTACTTTTTTCTCACGTTGGATATAATTTTATTATATATACAAAAAATCTATTTGTCAATACACTCCGTTTTAGTTACGACAATAACGTTTATGCCACAATATAAATAATTTCTTTTCCGAGGGCCAAATCCAAGAAAATACAGTTTACAAAAGAGATTTGATGGCTAAGTGTCCAATTTGACCAATCGGCGGTCTAAGATTCTATTAGCGTATCAATTAGCTCTCAATTAGCTCCCATATGCAATTAAGCTTCCCAAAGTACGTCTCAATTGCAAATCCCCTCTGTTTGCAATTAAGCTTCCCAAAGTACGTCTCAATTGCAAATCCCCTCTGTCGGCGGTCTAAGATTCTATTAGCGTATCAATTAGCTCTCAATTAGCTCCCATATGCAATTAAGCTTCCCAAAGTACGTCTCAATTGCAAATCCCCTCTGTTTGCAACACGCAAGCTCAGCCTTGATTTGTTGGATTCTTGGTCCATTCGTAACTGAGAAGCGTTTTTTTAGATGATCCCACAGCTCCTTGGCAACATCACGGTGTGAAATATTTGAACGCAAGTTGGGGTCAATTGTCATTTTAATCCAAGACACTAAAAGTGCTTGAATTGTCCACCAATCATCGAGATCCGGTGATCCTTCGTCCGGTCGTGTGATTGAGCCATCGAGAAAGCCAAACTTCTTTCGAGAAGACAAGACAGTCTTCATTCCACAGGCCCATTCGTCGTAGTTCGTTCATGTGAGCAATGGATGCGAAATCACTGTTCCAGGGTTGTCAGCGGCAGTCAAGTCGTACGGAAAGATCGTTCTTCGGACCTCTGTAGTCGCAGTCATCTTGAGTTTCGATCAGAAAATAAATATCAATTTTGTATTTCAGGCTCTGATACCATAAAGATTCAGAGGAGAATGAATGAAAATGTCGTTTACATATATATACAAAGAGAAGATGATTTCTTGGTGTAAATACAGGAGATTGAAAGGAATATACGATACAAGTTCTAAGAAAACCAAATAAATTAATGCCTAAACATATGGGAGCTAATTGATATGCTAATATCCCCCTTCAAACTGGAACATGTAGATTGCTGATTGCTGATATTTTCACAAAGCCTTTAGGACGTCAAAGCCTTTGTTGATTTTGTGGCAAACTGGGCATTCGCACTTTACATACTCCAATTAACCAAAACTAGTGTCATGAATAATATCATCGATTCCACATATTCAATATGGTATCAGAGCATCTTTAGGCTTTCACCTACTCTCCGATCCTTTTCTCCTCTCTTCTCTTTCGTCTCCCTCTTTCTTCTTCTTCATCGTAACTAGGCGTTTTCTTCTTCTGAAAAATAAAACAAAACCCAGAAATACAAATTTGATTTCTTCTTCGTTGCTTTCCCCTGTTTTCTGTTTGATCAGTTCTCTGTTTCTTTTCATAGTTTCTGTCCTCAGTTCTTCTTTGGTGTTCAATACACAAGATCCTCACCGCTACGTCTCCTCTCAACCTCAACTGCGTTACTACAACAACCCTAATAATCAGCCTAACTTTAACAAGCCATATCTTGGCAAATGTGGTGTTCAAGGGCATAGCGCCCAATATTGCCCTGAGTTCCGGTTGATTCGCAGAACTGTTCCACCTCCACAATTTCGGCAATTCTCTCCGCAGTTCCAGCCGTGGCACCAATCCGCTTCACCTCGGGCGCCTCCCATCCCGCCGGATCTGATTCCATAACCTGTGAAAGTCTCCAACTTTATTACAGATTTGAAGAACAAAGGTGTTTCAGTTTGAGCAGATGGGTGGCTCTGGAAACGGGATAAAATCTCTGATAGCTAACAAAAATTTACAACTCTATTGCAGGAGAAGTTAGGTGATAAGAAGAGCAAAAAGAAATGGAAACTGTGGAGGACTTCATCAAAAAGCTTCATATCTTTCACTGCAGCTGTAATCAGAGCTCCACCGAAAGATTTCTTTATTGTTAAACGGCAACACGGATTCAGGCTGCTTTTCGTGCTTTCACTCTTCAATTTTGAGATTACTATTTGCTACTCTCCTTTGGTTTGGTGATCCATTAGTTACTTATAACATTATGATTCAGAAATTTGGATTGTATGTGGGACATACAAGTACCTCGTTTAATCTTTCACAAAGTTAGAAACTTTAAGCTACCATTAAAACTAAAATGGATCCTTGAACTAAATCGATTCATTTGAGCACTTCGTTTGTAAATTTTTGTGGTCAATGCTTTTATAGGCAAGACAAGCGCTGAGAGCTCTGAAGGCGGTGGCGAGGATTCTGGCGATTTTTCCCGGCAGACAAGTCCGAAAACAAGCAGATGTGACACTAAGGTGTATGCAAGCTCTTGTTCGGGTACGAGCTCATTGCAACAGAGGGCCTTCAGATGGACAGGAATTACAGAAACCATCTGAACAAAAAGATGATCCCGCAAAGCAGGCTGAGGTAGTAATGGTTATCAGAGACATGAATTGATAATAACGGATTTGTATGAGACTAGATGTTAAATTACTTTTGTAATGTTTAGAAGGGTTGGTGTGATAGTCCGGGAAGTGTAAATGAAGTGAGAACTAAGTTACAAATGAGGCAAGAAGGAGCAATCAAAAGAGCTATGGTATACGCACTCACACACCAGGTACGTGGATTCAAATAAATATTCACTTTTTAAGAGAGTCTAGTCTCTCAGAGCCATTTGTGTTCTCAATTTTTTTTGACAGCCGAGGACGTGTAAGTCCAAACGCTAAGGTGAACAAACAAGGGAGTGTTAAAAAGAATCCAGGGTCTTGCAAGAGCAGTCCAGGTTGGAATTGGCTTGACCGATGGGTTGCAGACAGGCCATGGGAAGGTCGTTTGATGGAAGGTCCTACAAACTCATCAGAAAATGCAAGGAAAAGCGAGAGCAGTGTGTCTGAACATGATACAGTTCAGGTCAGGAAGAACAATCTCACAACCAGAGTTCTAGCTCAATCTCCAGTTCCCTTCTCGGGAGGGTACTATAGAAAGCCGAGCTACATGAGCTTGACTCAATCTATCAAAGCTAAGCAGAGATGATCAGGGTCTTCGTCGTCTTGTTCCAAAACACCGTTTGAGAAGAAGCAGTCGATGTAAATATAAGGCCTAGTGCTGGTTCGGATCCATTGAGCAGCAACCAGTGGACTGATCTATACCCACCGGCTCAAGTAACAGGGAGACATGTGGGCAAAGAGCCAGAGAGGCTAAAAGCTATAAGTGAACATTGTTTCAAAGTCATTTCAACAGCTTGTTGGTCCCACGAAACACATACATGGAATACAGATACAGAAGCAACTTCTGAGTTATCTCTTTTTTACATATGAATGTTCAAGGAATTAGTTTGAAGACTGCAATGTCGTTATTTCACCACTTGGATCATTTATCATTTACTTCTAATGTTTCTGAAACAATTCTCTTGTCCATATGAAAACTTTTAGACACGAAACACTTTGTTACAAATGGTAATGATACTTCTCCTTTATTCTTCTAGTTATGGTGTGGAGTAAACATCTTATCTATACAGAAATCTTCAACTGTGCAGTCACCTCTATCCTGAGGAATGACACAGATGTTATTGTGGAGTAAACATCTTATCTATACAAAATAACCACGAAAATCTGCAAGACAAACTGTCAATGGCATTATTATACTTACAGCTGAGAGGACGAAGGGCTCATCGAAATCTGGTTGCTGGCCTTGAGGCTTTGTGTAAACTCTCACACGTCCCATTTCGTCCCACATTTGTGCAAGTAGCCTGTCTAAGTTCAACTGTTTCAAGCAATACAATCATTCACCATTAGACTAAACAGGAATAAAACCATTATGACGAAGCTAGAACTGCGCTGGATCGGATTTTTTTAGCTGTTTCCATCTTTGCAGTTCTAGAGAAACATGAATAATATAGCTGATACTCTTGCCAAAGTAACAGAACTTGCTTTAGATTGCAGCTAATAACAATGAAATTTGGCTGCCGTGCTAGCCTATCAACGTCAGCGATTCCAACAACATCTATTTTGTTGTAAACATATACACACTTGATATATTTTCGGTTTCCTTCAATGACATCAATAAAGTCATCCACCCTAGCATCCTCACGAAATAAAACCTAGAAAGATTCATTGCTAAACTCATTAGAGATCTCACAACAAAACATACCATATGAAGTTCTTATAGTTCTACTCTTAACATGAGGACAAGAGAGAGGCCAGGAATGATTATTTGCTGAGGCTGGACCGAAAACAAGATTAAAGTTGGAGTTAAGTACCTCTGCATTGTGAATCTTGTACTCATGCAGAATTTGATAACAGAGCTTCTCATCAATGCGAGTCAAGGGTGTTGTAGTGTTGAAAGAAATTCCACCGGTCTTCTTCTTCTTAATGTATATCTGTTAAAACAGAGAAAGCAAAACAACAAAAATGGACATCAAACTGATTTAGCAGTTTCTCAACCCGATTAACATAAGACGGTTTTTGGGTCTCAAGAGTTAAGAAATAAAGTGAAAGAGAATAACATAACCATCGATGAAGATGAACTTTACCTGTGGGGGTCTTTTGTTAAGACGCAGACCCACTGCTTCAAGTTCCTTAGTCAGTATTTGCCTGTGACCTTCACTCTAAAACGGTTTTGGAAGAACAAATAGAGATTATGAAAAAGAAAAACAAATCCACCAAACAATTCGAATGGACAGCAAAAACCAAAACTCTTACTTTTGAGGCATCAAGAACCATCAGCACAAGGTCAGAAGACTTTGCAACAACAATAACCTGATAAACAAAACAGTTCCAGTCTAAGTTTATTTCATAACATTCCTTAATATTCCAGATTAGGGAGTAACAAGAAGAAGAATGAATCGGATTTAAACCTGCCTCCCTCTTCCCATTCCTTCTGAAACACCTTCGATAATCCCAGGAAGATCAAGCAATTGAATTTTGGTGTCATTGTAATGGATTACTCCAGGGATGCATGTAAGAGTCGTAAATTCATACGAGGCTGCTTCAGAATGTGTCCCAGTTAACATTGTCAAAAGCGTGGACTTTCCAACGCATTTCTTGGTTATAGCTTCTTCGATCTTCTGATTTTGCTCTTCTCTTCCTTGCCAGAGTTGTCTCACACATTCCTTAAGTGCACTATCAAGATTCAAGATTATTATTTCGATCCTCAAGAGCCGAAACCTTGCTTACAGAAGCATCAAGCTGTTGCTTCAGAACCACAACTTCTTTCTCTGCCTTTTCCAAACCTAAATCAAGCAAAATAGCCATCACTTCAATCAATTAGATGAAGAAACAGAGTATCATTAACCAGATTAACTAACTCGGTTTAACACTAAACCAGATTATACCAAGTCTATACGTATATAATGAGATGATGGGTTTAGTTACCTGGTGCGATGTACCCGGTAGTGCCTGTAACAGAGCATGTAGCAGCGGCTGGAGAAGGACCGTCATGGGGATCGCCGTGAAGATCCACGGCCCAACATGCTTTCCTTACAGCAATATCAACAGGACGATATTCGTGGCCATCTTCAACATGTTCGTCTTCATCACCGCCGTCTTCATCTTCAACATCTTCAACATCTTCTTCTTCTTCTTCATCTCCACTGTCTACACCTACAACAATGTCAATCCAACGGTAGTGTACGAGGTGGAATCTGCTATTGGCAGCTGATGAATAGATTCTTCTATGTAGTCTTTGCATAGAGACATGGTGCCTAGATTCTGCTTCTTGGATCTTTATTTGCAGATTATCCAACCTTTCAACGTAATTCTCTTGAATGCCCCAGGAAACTGAGTCGAGTCTAAAAAAATTGTCGTAAACATATAAGCCTTCAATTCCGTCTACCTCATCTTCAGCAGGTGCCGTGGAAAGTCGTAAATCTTCAACAACCGCAAACACGGCGATGATAGAATCATAATACAACCAATCATAGGTTGAGTCTTCAAAAATATGCATAATATTTGGATCTGGATGCTGACAGTATTGAATATTTGTTCTGGTTAATCTCGGTTCATTGCATTTAAGCTTCATTTGTTTCCTTAGAGACGACCTCCCCTGATTCTGATTAGCACATGAAACGTATCCACCTTCTATAATCCATAAGCAAAAAGGTTATTAGCAATTTCTAAACAACAACCACAGAATTCAGAGTAAAACCGACAACTAACCTAAGTGTAGATAGTAAACGTCATCCAAGGAGACAAGCTTGTTGTTGCAGCCACCAAGAAAGAAAAACAAACGAGCATCTAGACAAGCTGCTGCAGCAGAGAATCTAGCAGATGGGCCTTCTTCTTTGACAAAAATTTTAGACCATTCACCCGTTTCTACACATAGATAAACCGAAAATGATAGTTATTTTAATATCAAAAGACTGGATAAAGCAATTAAAGGCTTGCCATTAATGGAAGTCTCAGTTACATACCCAAATCAAGTACATAGAGATCATTGTAAAGATTCTGAGAATATGTATACCCTCCAAACACAAACAAGTTACTCTCATGTGCCACAGTGACATGACCAGCTCGAGGAGTTAATAACTGCCCTAAAGTATTCAACTCTATCCATACAAACGTATCTGAGAAAACAATCACAAAAATATCAGAATAAAAGAAATCACATTTCCTCTGCAGATGTGCTTAAGAATGCTTTTTGCACCTGTATCAAGGATATAAACATCGGAGAGAAAATAGTCATACAAGTCTTGACCACCAACAACAACGATTTTGTTCTTCCATGTGGTGCAAGTGTGGCTACCTCGTTCAGAGGGCGGGTTCCCAGATGTTATAGCGCGTTCCCACACAAAAGTTTCTAAACAAGATTAAAGAAGGTTCAATTACATGCATCCAAGAAAACGATAAACAAAATTATTGAAATGAAGAAAAACCAAACAGAGAAATGAACATACACAAGGAGTAAATGGAAACAAGGTTCATTCTAGAATATCTTTCAGATTCCATATCAATTAGTCATAGAGAATATACGAAGAAGATCAATATGGAAACTGAAAAAAGCAGTACCTGTGTTAAGTATGTAAAGGTCATCATAGAGTACTTCATCATCATCATCTGAAATAGAAGTTCCCCCAACGCCACCAAATATAAAAAGGCGTTTGTCAACTAATGCCGCGCTATGAGCTTCTCTTGCCTCGGGTCCTTCTCCTCTAACATCCGGGCATCTCCAAGTATGTGAAGCTACCACACCAAAAGATAAGCAAACAAACAAAAAGAAAGAATTGAATTCAAATCTGAAGAACCTCACACCAGGAACAGTTATATAACACAAGTATTTTCTTGATCTAAGCAAGAGCTTACAAGTATCTAGAATGTGCAGATCCTTGAGATAATTGGTCACATTAGTACCACCAAACACAAAAAGATTGTCCTGGACTGTTGTACAACTGTGACTGTCCCTGGGACAAGGTGGTAAACCATTGATTACAGGCTGAGTCCATAACTGCGTTTCTGCAACAAAATTGCCACAAATGAGAATAATTCCAACAATGAAGATTTTGTAAAAAGGACTATGAGCTTAAACCACACAATCGCATCCCAACATATATATTCTTCTAAAAGGATCATAAATCCAAATCATTCAAGCACGGTATACAACAAGGAAAGAAACAGTAAATATGAACTAAAGGACAAAGATCATGGTTGACTACCGCACGAACGAACAAAAAGAAGAAACCCCCAAAAATTAGGCAAAATCGCTACAAAGATTGAGTCGTTATGCAAAAGACGAACAGTTTCCGAACGAGTTGATGAGTCAGAAGAACTCACCTGCGTCGAAGACATGGACTTGATTGGTTAAGCGATCGTCTCTGTCAAAGCCACCGAATACGTAGATAAATCTGCCTCCTCTAATGGCGTTACAAGTGTGTGCCGATATCTTTCCGGGACCGGAAGAAGAATCACCGAGAGCCACTTGTTGGTTTTCTTGTCGGACCCTCTCCCAGCTCATTTTCTTGGAAATTCCTTTGCGCGGGAAAATTTTAGGGTTCAAAAATTGGAAAACCAAAATGTACCTTCGATCAACAAGAACCAGCTTAAACGGAGAAGACGATGTACCTTCGATCAATAAGAAGATTGGGGGGAAATAACAAACACAAGACCAAAAACCTATCGCTCCTCAAATCTGGAAGAGAAACAACCAGCTTAAACGATTAATTGGGGGAAACGAAACGGAGACGACGATGCGTATATGCAAACACTGGACGAGATAGGTACCTTCGATCACTCTGACTCTGCAATGGCGGTGAGTGTAACGTTGCAGAGACTGGAAAGAAAAAGTTGTATTTTTCGTTACAATTAATATAGGTTGTTAGACAATTAACCGCAGTAACCAGAATTAAATAGAATTTTGATTAAAAAAAAGAAAAAACAAAAAGGGGTAAATAGCATTATATTCACGTTCTCGCAGAGGCGGAGGCAGCGTTATATCATGGTTATGGATTTTAAAATTTTTTGTTTTATTTTCATAAATTTTTATAAATTGACCCCCCATAAAATTTTACTTTAAGAACAAATCACTAAATATTATATATATATATATATATATATATATCAAAAAGTATTAGTAAAATTAAACTCATTAAAAATAAATAAAATAAAATATAACCATTACAATGAGTTCAACCTAATTATCTCTATTTGATGATATTTTTTTCTCCTCTATTTCAATTACCATTTCATTGAAAATATCAGCAATCTAATACAGTATAGAGAAAGTTTGTATTAAGTCGGAGAAATCAGCGGATTGGTCGTCCTTAGGCTCTGAATTTGTTGCATTCGGCGGAGAAATCAGCGATTACCGGTGATTATATGACTTAGTGGATGTATGCTACTGAAATTTTGATTAAAGTATATTGCAAAATCGTAGAATCCTACGCAATCTCCTTCCTCTTCTTCTGTTCATTTGATCTGCCAGACTCGATTTTTCAATTATTTGAAATTTTCATTTTATTTTTATCAGATGAGTGAAGGAATCAGAGCAAGAGATCCCAGATCATCCTCTGTTAACGCTCTTCCTTTGATTCTTGATGTTGAAGACTTCAAGGTAAAGGATTCAGCTTCTGGTTGCTTATGTTATTACTTTTGATTCATAAAAGGATTTTTGATTTTTGGTCGATGCTTGCAGGGTGATTTTTCATTTGATGCATTATTTGGGAATCTGGTAAACGACCTCTTACCTTCTTTCCTAGAAGAAGAAGCAGATTCTGGGGATGGCCATGGCAACATTGCTGGAGTTGATGGTTTGGCAAATGGGCATTTACGTGGGCAATCTGATGCATCCAGGTTGTCTCAGATGTCCACTGCTCCTTCTTTCCCTGAAGTAGATGGTCTCTTGTCTCTCTTCAAAGATGCTTGCAAAGAGTTAATTGATCTTCGGAAGCAGGTGAGTTACATCAGACCACAGTCGCTTGGTTTTTTGTCTTTTCATCCTTCTGGTTTTTGTTAACTGTTTTGGAAGGTTGACAGAAGGCTCAACACACTAAAGAAAGAAGTTTCAAATCAAGATGCCAAACACCGGAAAACATTGACTGAGGTTGGCAGACCAATACTTCTCCTTTGATTAATTTTCTTGCGTACATGGACCTCAGCCTAATGCATAAATGAGTTTTGAATCGACACCTCAATCATTTCTCCAAATGGTTTAATTGAATTCTCTTTATAGATTGAGAAGGGTGTGGACGGTCTGTTTGAGAGCTTTGCGAGGTTGGATGGTCGTATTTCAAGTGTTGGACAGACCGCTGCAAAAATAGGAGACCATTTGCAGGTAAAATTAATTCCGCCTTTAACCAACTATTTGGTGACCTATCCAATATTAACCCATGCTTCCTTTTTCAGAGTGCAGATGCTCAGCGGGAAACTGCTAGCCAGACGATAGAGCTTATAAAGGTAAGAGTCCATCTATGTTGGAAAGTTGGTCGCATAATTAGTTAGATGAATACTTAAAGTAATCCTTGTTCAACAAACGCAGTACCTAATGGAGTTCAACAGCAGCCCAGGGGATCTTATGGAGCTTTCCGCTTTGTTTTCTGATGATAGCCGCGTAGCTGAGGCTGCTTCTATTGCTCAGAAATTACGTATGATATGTTACTTGAATGTGTTTGGAGTGTGTTAGCACTTTTGTTTTAACAGGGGTACAAGTGCTATGCAACATTATGTGGCAACACGTCCAATGTTTATTGATGTGGAAGTCATGAATTCAGACACTAGGTTGGTGCTTGGTGACCATGGTTCTCAGCCTAGTCCTAGCAATGTTGCCCGTGGACTTTCTTCTTTATACAAGGAAATTACAGGTCTGAAGGATTTTGATTGATCTGGATGCATTACGTGAAACATGATTCTATGCTTATTCATATCTTTTGTTAATTCTCATGTGTAGACACTGTACGCAAAGAAGCAGCGACAATTACAGCTGTTTTCCCCGCTCCAAATGAGGTTATGGCAATCTTAGTTCAGGTAATTGGCATATGAATATGCTTTACTAACTCTTCCTGTATTTTATGCAGAGAGTTCTGGAGCAGCGTGTCACAGGTATTCTTGACAAAATTTTGGTGAAGCCCTCTCTTATGAGTCCGCCACCTGTCTAAGAAGGCGGCCTGTTACTAGTATGTAGATACCTCCTTATCTATTTTACATCCATCTGCCTAGTAGAAATGGGATAAGAATCTTAACTATTGCTTTTTGTCTTTAGTACCTTAGAGTGTTAGCGGTTGCATATGAGAGAACCCAAGAACTTGCTAAAGACCTCCGAGCTGTTGGATGCGATGACCTGGATGTTGAAGGTCATTTTGTTTTTTCTTGTGATTCTGAGTGATGGAAGTTTTGTTTCGTCATGCAAACTGTTCGTTGGTGCTGACAGAATCCTTGTTTTCCTCGCATAAGGAAGAATACCCTGAGCATGAGCAAGCCTCCTTAAAACCAATATATCAAGCAAAGGTTTAGTTAACATTATTTAATTTTTTGATTGAGGTTAGGATTATTATGTTCATTGGTGTGAAGTGCTTAGATATGTGTGTTTCTCTACAGATGGACGAATTACGTGCTGAGAGCCAGCAAGGCTCTGAGTCATCTGGGACAATAGGACGTTCATTGGTGTGAAGTGCGACGGAGTTTGTTCGATGGAATAACCAGATGCACACTTTTTTCATCTCAGGTTACCGAACTGATAGTACCCTAGGTTTGATTAGATTTAGGAAAGCAGTTCTGATACCAATTTGATCGAACCCTAGGTCGGATTCTATCGAGATAGTTTGACGGTACTTCGAGAGATAGAAGATTCTTCTTGCTCAGTTCGTTCAAGAGAACAGAAATCTCCTTTTTAGATCAAAATATATTTTCAAACGTTTTCCTACATATAGGGTACAAACCAAGAAAACCCTAAAGAGAATTAAGGAAAACATACTCTAATACATCCCATAAAACCCTACTAAATAAAATATAAATATTCTCTTTTTAATTAAACTGTGTGTATTAAGTCGCGGTGTCTATCACGAAACAATATAGAGAAAGTTTTTCAAAATAGTTACTGTGAATTTTGGGAAAATATGTAGGGATAGGGTATTGACAAAGAAATGATCTAAAACATTTGATTTTGGCAGAAATATGCAACAGTAAGTAAACTGTAGTATATGGGATCGTGTATCTGATCTATATAATTATTTCTTTGTGCAGCCAGCCACACTTGCTGCCAATGTTAAAGCCATATTTACTTGCCTGCTAGACCAGGTATGCAGTTCATAAGATTCTAGAATCACTCATATTCATTGTGCTGATGCAATGATGTGTTCTTGCAGGTGAGCGTATACATAACTGAGGGACTGGAACGGGCAAGGGATGGCCTGAATGAAGCCGCAGCATTGAGGGAGAGATTTGTTTTGGGCACAAGCGTTAGCAGAAGAGTGGCTGCTGCAGCTGCTTCTGCTGTAATTACTTACTTTGCTTTTTCCCATTATTTGAAGTGTTCATTATTTCAATTGTTAGGTGGAGTTACTTATAATTTCTATTATTATTTCTCAGGCAGAAGCTGCTGCTGCTGCTGGTGAAAGTAGCTTTAAATCCTTCATGGTTGCTGTGCAACGTTGCGGTAGCAGTGTTGCTATAGTTCAGCAGGCATGTTGGGTTTCAATTATTTCATATGAATTCTGCTACTCAACCATTGAAATATTCAAACAGTTTGATCTTCTACTATGGAAATCTATACTTTTGATTCATATTCTAATCTTAAAATTTTCTCTTTCAGTATTTTGCAAATTCGATATCTCGGCTTCTCCTACCAGTGGATGGTGCACATGCTGCTTCATGTGAAGAAATGTCAACTGCTCTGTCCAAAGCAGAGGCAGCTGCTTATAAGGGACTTCAGCAGTGCATTGATACAGTGACGGCTGAGGTTAGCTGCTTTTTGTGTAATCTACAGATTTAGGAGTCAGGCTTAAAATTCTGTTAATGACTCTGATATGGCGTTTTTCAGGTTGATAGGCTACTTTCATCTGAGCAGAAGCCTACTGATTATAAATCACCTGATGATGGAATTGCTCCTGACCACCGCCCAACAAATGCCTGCACAAGGTTGGTCTAGCTGAAACTCTACTTTCCACTAATTGGTTGGTAGATGATATATGTTGCTCACCTCTCAAAGTTGTGCTCTTCTTGTATCTGTTTTTTTTTTCTTCTAAATATTTTGTTACTTTAATCTGTAATCCCACTCTCTAGGGTCGTGGCTTATCTTTCCCGGGTACTTGAGTCAGCCTTCACTGCCTTGGAAGGTCTTAATAAGCAAGCCTTCCTGACTGAACTGGTATAATTTGTATCACCAAATATCTCATTAAACCGTTTACTTACTATTTTACTCGAGAAGGATGAGGATTTAAATTAAATTTTCTTTATTATTTTCAGGGAAATAGGTTCGAAAAATTACTATTAACTCACTGGCAGAAGTTCACTTTCAACCCCAGGTATGATCCTCAGCTATTTACTGTTTTCTCTTTTTTCCTTATTAAAATCACATCTGCAAGCATATGACTAATGAAAAAGATATTGTACCTCTTGGTATAAATGTTTTGTACTGGATTAAGTCAAACTCTTGCCCACATTAATTAACAGAACCATTGCGAGATTAAGTCTGTGTGAATAATAAATCATGGTTCTGTATTGTGACGGTGGAGGACTGCGGCTAAAGCGTGACATCCAAGAGTATGTAGACTTTGTTAAAACCTTTGGTGCTCCATCTGTGGATAAGAAATTGGAGCTTCTGGGAATGTAAGAACATTCTTGAGCCTGCCATGTTATTGATTTGTAGATTATGTCACTAAATTTCTTATTATTGTGAGTAACTTGTATCATTTCTGTGAGTGCAGATTGGCGAATGTTTTCATCGTTGCTCCAGAAAGTCTGGAGACGTTGTTCGAGGGTAGTCCAAGCATTCGCAAAGACGTGCAAAGGTAAGAGAAATAAATTATATTAGAAAAATGAAACAGAGATTAGGGTAGAAAAAGGAAAGTATATAAAAAAAAAACGTAAATGTAAATGTGCGGGTTTATTCAACTGCGAGAGGACTATAAGAGTGCTAAGCTCGCAACAAGACTCAGCTCCTTGTGGTCAAGCTTGAGCTGATCTCAATGATTAAAAAACACACTTGAACCATTCTATTATATGCCCTAAAGCCAGTCTCTTCTCCTCGTTCTGAATCCTTATTGTTTTTTCTTCTTTTCATTTTGAAAATTTTATTTCTGTTTTACGCTATAAGTATTTTGAGACAGAGACCTTAACTGGACTTGTTTTCCGAAAATTAGTTTCAACAAGTGTTAAGTTAACATATGTATGTATTTGGTAAAAGAATATTCTGAGCTCTGTTAATTTAACAAAAAGAAAGACAGGTTTTTTATTTATTTGAATAACTGAATTATGATTTTAAAACCAATCCGGACATGATCCTATAGAAAATATGCCAAAAGAATCATATAGTAAATAGATTCAATTAAAAAAAAAAAAGTTATGCAAAGCCATTGAAAACATCATTGAGCTTAAGATTTGAATTTGACAATTTGACCGCTCTCTGAACTAATTTGAAATTCCGCCGACCCTAAGTTTCAAATCGCAGTAGAAATCATGTTTGAGTTTCAATTTACATACTCCAGTTTGAGGGAGGGTATTAGCGTATCAATTAGCTCTCAATTAGCTTCTATATGTTTAGGGATTAACTTATTTGGTTTCCTTAGAACTTGTATCGTATATTCCTTTCAATGTCATTTAGTTTTTCACTTTGTTGCCATCATTTACTAAATCAAAACCTCTTGTAAACTTTGGTTTGGACATCAATAACTTTTGTGCCATTTTATATCCATACTTACTAAAATATGTAAAACTTGATAAGCAAAGGAAGCATAAACAAAAAGAAACACACATTACAAGTCTAGAATCAATAGAAGTAAACTTAAATTATATAGGAATATGAATTACTGGGTTGATAAACATTTCAATCGTGTGTTGAGACTCCTGAACATTTAGATTACTAGGTTGGGTTCGGATCAAGTATTTGGGTTTTGGATATTTTGGTACTGATCATGTATTCAAAAATTTTAGATTGGATATGTTTATATATTTAATTAGAAAACCGGAAATATACAAAAGTATTTGAAATACCTAAATTACATGAAAAAACTGGAAGAATCTAGAAAGAAAAAAACGTGAATTGGGTATTTTCGGATATTTTATCGGTTCTCAAATATTTCGGATATCCATTCAATTCTCAAGTGAACCGAGATCCAAAGTATTTGAGAACAAAATCGGATCGGGTATTTTTAAGGATCCAAACACGAACCGATAGGATTTTTTTGGGTCGGTACCGATTCAAGTTTTCGGGTTGGGATAAAATGCCCAAGAAACATCATACTTTAATGGGCCTTGAGCCATTGCATTAAAGCTCAAATTGGAAAAGTGAACTTATATCACCAAAGACCGGAAGGTGAAGGAGACGGAAAAGTCAAAAGAGAGATTTGCGAGGTTAGGTTGGCGGCGATAAGCAAAGAGAGATTTGGGAGATTCGATTCGAAGATGTCCGACCTTCCAAAGGATATGGAGGAGGAGTTGCTCTCTAGGCTTCCGGTGACATCTCTGGGAGAAGTGCGATCGACATGCAAAAAGTGGAACACTTTAACGAAAGGTGAGAGCTTTTTAAAGAGACACATAGCAAAGAAGAAGCAGAGGAAGGGAATAGAGGTGGTGATGATGCTGGAATATAGAGTTTCCTTGATGAGCGTCGATCTCCTCTATCCATCTATAGAGCGTATAGGTAATCTCGATGCAGATGGAGTGGAGATATCTAAAATCTTCCACTGCGACGGTTTATTCTTATGCTGCATCACCAAAGACAAAGACTCCTCTAGGCTGCTTGTTTGGAACCCTTATTTGGCACAAACAAGGTGGATCGAACTCAGGAATTCTTTCCGCAGATGGGACAGGTACGCTCTCGGATACGATAACGAGAAGAAGAACCACAAAGTCTTGAGATTTGTGGATGATTACGACTCTGTCAAGCACCGAATTTGTGAGTTTGAGATGTACAGTTTAAACTCTAATTCATGGAAGGTCCTTGATGATTTCACTCTGGACTGGGGTATTTCGTTTACTCACCGTGGCTTGTCTCTAAAGGGCAACACTTACTGGTATGCTGAAGGGAAGATCCCATTAGATAGTCCACGATTGATATCAGATCTCCCTGATTGCCTACTCTCTTTTGATTTTACGACGGAGAGATTTGGACCACCTCTGCCTCTGCCTTTCCATGCTTTTAGAAATACTGTGACTCTTTCTAGTGTTAGAGAAGAACAGCTTGCGGTGTTATTGCAGAAAATGAGTGCACCATACACCGTCAAGATATGGATTACTACTAAGATTGAGCCCAATTCAGTGTCGTGGAGCAACTTGTTCTTAGCTGTTGATATGGAACCACTCATTGGTATTACGTTTGCTGACATCGGTGGGAGTTTCTTCGTTGACGAGGAGAAGAAGGTTGCGGTGGTTCTTGATAAAGACAGAGATAAATCTTACCCTCCCACTCGCAACATTGCTTACATCATCGGAAATAATGGATACTTTAAACAAGTGGATCTTGGCGAATCTAGAGACAGATGGTGTTACCCACTTGTGTGCTCTTATGTTCCAAGCTCAGTGCAACTTCCGGTGACGTCTCTGGGAGAACTGCGATGGACTTGCAAAAAGTGGAAGACTTTAACGAAAGGTGGGAGCTTTTTAAAGAGACACATAGCAAATAAGAAGCAGAGGAAGGGAATAGAGGTGGTGATGATGCTGGAATATAGAGTTTCCTTGATGAGCGTCAATCTCCTCTATCCATCTATAGAGCGTATAGGTAATCTCGATGCAGATGAAGTGGACATATCTAAAATCTTCCACTGTGACGGTTTATTCTTATGCTGCATCATCAAAGACAAAGACTCCTCTAGGCTGCTTGTTTGTAATCCTTATTTGGCACAAACAAGGTGGATCGAACCCAGGAATTCTTACCACAGATGGGACAGGTACGCTCTCGGATACGATAACGAGAAGAAGAACCACAAAGTCTTGAGATTTGTGGATGATTACGACTCTGTCAAGCACCGAATTTGTGAGTTTGAGATGTACAGTTTAAACTCTAATTCATGGAAGGTCCTTGATGATTTCACTCTGGACTGGGGTATTTCGTTTACTCACCGTGGCTTGTCTCTAAAGGGCAACACTTACTGGTATGCTGAAGGGAAGATCCCATTAGATAGTCCACGATTGATATCAGATCTCCCTGATTGCCTACTCTCTTTTGATTTTACGACGGAGAGATTTGGACCACCTCTGCCTCTGCCTTTCCATGCTTTTAGAAATACTGTGACTCTTTCTAGTGTTAGAGAAGAACAGCTTGCGGTGTTATTGCAGAAAATGAGTGCACCATACACCGTCAAGATATGGATTACTACTAAGATTGAGCCCAATTCAGTGTCGTGGAGCAACTTGTTCTTAGCTGTTGATATGGAACCACTCATTGGTATTACGTTTGCTGACATTGGTGGGAGTTTCTTTGTTGACGAGGAGAAGAAGGTTGCGGTGGTTCTTGATAAAGACAGAGATAAATCTTACCCTCCCACTCGCAACATTGCTTACATCATCGGAAATAATGGATACTTTAAACAAGTGGATCTTGGCGAATCTAGAGACAGATGGTGTTACCCACTTGTGTGCTCTTATGTTCCAAGCTCAGTGCAACTGCACCACTAGGCAGCCGGAACACACCCTAATCTATTTATTTATATTGTCCTGTTTATTTACTGTTTCTCTTTTCTCATCTTGGACTATTGATTTTTGTATCTCGACATAGCCTATGCTATCTTCTATTTTATTTTGTTCATCCTGTTATTTCCAAATCAAATACTGTACATTTTTTCCTTGGAAGCTTTCTTAATTAGCTGAAAAGAAAAGAGCATCGCTGCTCTCTGAACTCTTATTTAACCTCTTATAAGGACAGATGGATCTACACGGTGACTTATCAGGCTTACTCTCATCCCATCCAACGGCTCCTCTTCTCAGCCTCCACCACTTTGAGGCCGTCAAACCACTTTTCCCAGGTATGGACCGTCCTGGCTCAGTCCTTCATATCATGAAAGCGGGCAACGTGGACCAATCACGGACCCTACAACAGTCCATCTGCTACATCAGAGCCAAGAACTGGACCTTCTCTGTCTCGTGGGGATACTCCGTTCATATATATGAGAAGATATTCACACGCAGCCAATTGAAGCGTCCCATCGAGACATTCCAACCTTGGAGCCGAGGACGCCCTCCGGTTTTCATGTTTAACACTAGACCGGTTTCTCAAGATCCATGTGAAGCTCCTCACTGGTTCTTTTTCGATTCAGTTGAGCAACAGGACGAAAGAGTTGTTACTTCTTACACAAGGAAGTTTCCTAGAAACATGACTTCTTGTTCCTTGTCCTGTAATATTTCTGCGGATCCTCTCACTTCGATCAGAGTCTCCTCTCCCAAAACTCCTAAACAGGTTCGTTCATCTTTGCATATTACAAATGATGACAATTACTCTAACTAATATCTTTAACAGGTTCGTTCTTGTTCTGTTTTAACTAGGGGAGAAAAGTAGAATGTTGCGACGTGGAATATGAATATGAGGTTGCAGATGTTTCTAACATAAGACTTCGAGATTGCAGGAGAGACGAAATCATCGCCTAATGAAAAATGGAGAGCATATCTATTAGTTAATGTTGTATTTTTCAGTCTTAATTATTACAAGTTGGTGTATACGTTTCAGCAACTAAGATGTCTCTGTATTCAAGTAATCTGAAAATAATATTATCTCACCAAGTAACTTAATCACTTATGTAATTATTTTCAAGTTTAACTATATTTTACAATATATATGAGGCAAAAATCAGTTGCTTTGACCTTACTCTTCTTTACTAATTTCTTTGGTTTACAGAAAATTCCCAGATTAAATAAAGCAAAACATACACAGTTTTTTTTTTTTTTCCCTTCTTGGTAAACATCTCATCAATAAATTTAGTATTTTCTTCAAGTAAAAGAAACAAGAAAGTTGTTATCTCATATCTAAGTGAGATGGTTCAAGATTGGTGTATAAAGTTTTTAACTGTATGGTTACATGCAATTTATGCATAGAATCATCATGAAAATTGTTTCATCACCCCTTTTTGGCTTTTATTTTTGTTTGTTTTCTCCCTTTTCCCAAAACGAGAAAGTTTCAGTACTTTTTAAGATTAACGAATCACCTACTTTAAATCACATGATTGATGCAGATCAGCTCTCATGATCAACATTCCCCTCTACTTTATTAACTAACTAATTCTATACACACATATATATATATGGAGTCAGACACATCTTCTATCAAATCCTTCTGCGTAATTTTGAGTCTCTCAATGGCATTTGAGAACACTAACAACACCAAACTAACCAAAGTGAGTCATATCTCACAAAACTTATCATTATCCACCTTATGGAAGTCCATTGCAATTTCCGGTGCACTACTTTTCTTGTTACACACATTTGTCTTTAACCATCCTCATAAAAGGCTAACCCACAAACTCTTTGCGCCTCTCGACTTTAGTTTCTCCTCATCTTTCTCTTCCTCCTCTTCAACAGTATCCTCATCATCGTCCTTGCAAATAGCAAATGAGCCTCCTACAAATATCAGTCATCTCATGTTTGTCATTGTTGGTAGTACAAAGACTTGGAGATATAGGAGAGGCTACATAGAGCCTTGGTGGAGACCAAACATTACAAAAGGACATGTCTTCTTAGAAAGATCACCTGGTCGTAATCTCTTGCCTTGGCCTCATCAATCACCTCCTTTATCTGTTAACAAAGACTCACTCAAAATAAACAACAAATTCAAGACTCAGATCCGCCTTTTTCAATCGCTCAAAGAGTCTTATAAAAAGGCCTCAAAAGAGACAAGATGGTTTGTGATAGCAGATGATGATACACTCTTCTTCTTAGACAATTTAGTGGAAGCTCTCGACCGGTATGACCACAAGAAGCACTATTACATCGGGATGAACTCAGAAAACGTTTGGTCGAATGCGATATTCGCTTTCGACATGGGATATGGAGGCGGTGGATACGCATTGAGCTATCCAACAGTAGTAACACTTCTCAATAAAATGGAAGAATGTATCGGAAGATACCTTGGAGTTTATAGCCATCTTCTCTCATTTCGTTGCTTGTCCGACTTGGGAATTGATCTTACTTTGGAGAAAGGCATGCACCAGGTATGCATGGTGTTACGTTAGGTTTATCTAAATACAATGATTCTTGTGTATTTACATACTCTCACTTGGTGTTTCTTGTTTGTGGAGATTGATATGCACGGTGACATATCAGGTCTCTTATCAGCTCATCCTCAGTCTCCTCTTATAAGCCTCCACCATTTCGATGTCATAGACCCGATTTTCCCAGGCAAGAACCGTCAGGACTCAGTGAATCACCTTATGAAAACCGCGAAAACCGATGAATCCCGTGTCCTGCAGCAAACAATATGTTACCAAAGGGGAAATAACTGGTCAGTCTCTATCTCTTGGGGATACTCAGTCCACATTTACCAATCTATATTCCCAAGAAACTACCTGAAACGCCCTCTCGAAACGTTCCAGCCTTGGAAATATGTTAGAACACCGTTGTATACTTTTAACACAAGACGTGTGACGAATGATCCTTGTGAAATGCCTCGTCAGTTTTTCTTTGATTCGGTTCTGGTGGACAAGAACCAAACCTTGGTAACTACTATGTATTCGGTGAAAACGGCAAGACGTTTGCCTCCTTGTTTCGCAAATGGCAACCATTCTCCCAGTCACATTTCACAAGTCCGTGTCATTGCTGCTACTATACACAAGATGGTAACTAGTTTTATCCTCCTTAATTAATCATTTAAGCTAAATCATAAACCATTTCTATATGAACTAAAAAATCAACTTTTAACAGGGTGAAGGAATAGAATGCTGCGATGTACAAAATGTTAACAGTATGCAGATTTTGGAAGTGAAGATAAGAGCTTGTCCTTTTTTCATTTTGTGTAATAAAAATGAATCTGTCCTTTTATTGATATGCCGTAGTACTTATACTTACAGCCACAATAGACAGTGAGAACATTAATTTCCACACAGGAATCAAGAGGTTTCAAACCCCAAATGTATAAACATAGTCTTTATGTGGTTTGTGAAAATAGCCTTGGTTCGCATGGAATTATCGACTAATTTTCTAAAAAAATCAAACAGCCCCCAAATCAGAACCAATCGATGAACGAAAACAAAGTAGTTTGCGTATACAATAAGTCGAAAGACCATGTGGAATCAGGCACATCCAGTTCTTTTCTGCTTCATCAATGAGATTTCTGGATACCTATGAAGCGAGCATAATCCACCCATCTGAAACAACAACAACAAAAAGAACATGTGAATTAAAACAGCCATTGTGGACAGAGACTAAGAACCAGGTTTGGGTTTTAAACAAACTTACAATAAGGAACCCAAGAACGTGTTGCCTGTTCTAACTGCAAAACACAATGCACTGAGTGCAAGTTTGTGTTGGTGTAGCATTGGCTCCAGGAGACGTTGTTCAATCACACCAGCCACCACTTGGTACCTGTTTATTTCAAACCACAGCTCTTTCCATCATCCAATCTAAATGCTAAAATGAGCTATTCGGGTTTGTTTATCTACGCTTTTGTTTTCCTTTTTAACTTCTTTAGTAAAAAGTTTGGTAGAAAGAAACTCAGTACCTTAGGTTGCTAGAAACTGCCATATAGACACCATATGCAACACTTGTGGAGACTATTGGAACAGTTTCAACTTCACCTTCAGAAGTCTGGTCCACAGCTCGCCGTGCTTTTATCAAAGCATTTGTAACAGCAGTACCAACCTAACCAATTATAAAGATTTTCGTTAACTCACAAGAATGTAGAAACAAAATGCGAAGCAATTACTGGAGATACAGTTTTGATATGTTTTGGCTCACCAGAGATGATGTAGTGCCAACAGCAAACAGCTTAGCCCCATTGCGCTGCATAACATAAACGAACAATATATATGTTATCCAGAAATTAGGAGCTCTTAAAACCAACTATTAGTTGGGTACAAAAATTATGATCACATAAGAAGAAACTGATATAGCTACACACCCCTATAGCACCTAGCCTTTGCAAGAGAGTATATGATGTTCCAGAGAGAGCCATCTGCAGCAAACACATTAGATAATTAGATGAGATTCAAATGAGCTTTTGTAAACTTATCTTGCATTTTACAAACAATTCTTCTACAAAAAATGATACCTGGAAGGCATTATCTGGGCAGTTGTGGAAAAACTTGGATATACCTCCAGCAGTAAGTGCAAGAGGTGGTCGAAGAGAAACCGTGGGAGCAGGAAGATAAACCAACATGAAATCGGCAATGATAGCCATTACCTAATAAAGAAAAAATAGGCCAAAATGACAGTGAGTCCACTTAACCACAAAAGAAAAGCAAAATCTAAATCCAATACCATTCAGCAGAACATCACAATGAACATAGTAGTGAACCAACTTGTATTTATCTATTTATTCCATATAGTTCAAGGTACTTTGTCTTCTTACTCGGTGACACAACAGCCTTTACTTTTATTTTCTCCAAATTTGCTAGTTGACTTTTCATCGTAAACCAAAAAAACAACAAGAAAAAATAAGCTAAAGATATAATACGTTGAAAACCATTGAACAATTCAAAATTTGGTTCTTACCTCAGAGACAAACCAAATCTCAACTACTATCTCTTAGTCATGCAAAAAACTAATGGTGAAAAAAGAGCAGACCCCATCACAACCCAACCTTTTGTGTATCCGAATAGGTCATCTAAAATATTCGTCTTCTCAACTTTCTCATTCATCACTACCGTCTAACAATTTCACAATTTCTCATAGCAGGAAAAAAACTGAGAGAAGAGAAGAATGATTACCACATCGGCGAAGACAACTTCGAGTTCATTGAAGAAATTTTCTCTACGCCTTTCATATTCAGCAGCAGTCTGTAACAAAACAAGCAACACATTCCCATACATATTAGCTTAAATAGCACAACTATTTATATCATTTCACGATTAAAACCAAAATCAAAACACACTTTCAATTAATCACCCAAAGAAGGAAAACCAAAAAATCCAAACTTGCAAGTCAAATTTGTTATGAAGTGAATAAGAAAGCAGAGACCTTGGTGAAGACACCAACACCACATTCCATGGCGAGTTTAGCCAAGAAGAGATCATCAGCCAAAAGTCTTTCTCTAAACCCAGCAAACTGCATCAACCACCGCATCACAGCCGATTTCTGGAGCTCTAGAAATTTGCTGATAACCGATCCAGGAATCCGACCCGCCTCAATAGCAGCAGCTAGATCCTTAGGAAGACTCTCCAATTCAGTCCCAGACTCCGCCAGTAAAAGCATAGCCTCGTTCCTGTTCCTATCCCTATCGCCACCATCTCTATCCCCATTGTTCTTCCCTTCATCGCCACCACCACCACCAAGACCACCTCCGTTGTTATCAGAGCCACCGTTATCAATCGAGGCGGAAAAAACAGGGGAAATAGAGACACGGCGGTGGAAAGAGATGGACTTTGCAGAGATTACACCGGCAAATGAGGAGGAAGAGAGTCTAGGAGAGGAAACAAGGTGAGGCCATGTGAGATTGGATTCAGAGATAGCAGTTGTGTTCGGGGTTGGAACACAAAAGAAACATGAAGCGATTGCCATAGATGCTACAGAGAGAAAGAGACAGAGATCTCTTAAAAAGTCGTCGTCTGGTTCAGTGTCTCTTTGTATAGGTAGGCGGACGATTGAGAGCAGTGGAGAGAGTCAGCGAAAATTTAGATTCTTTCTGCGAGTGATGTTTTTTAAGGGTTTTTCTTAATTTCATTGGTGGGCCTCACTATAAGATTCCAATGGGCGCGCGTGTCTTTGACGATGCATCTTACACCAGTTCCATTTGATCATATTCTTATAAAGAAATCACAAACACTCGTCTTTGGAAACTCAGAAACTTGTTGACATCATCATATCACTATCAAAAGGAAGAAACTTTCAAACAATTGACAACCCTACAACTCTAGAAAAACCAATACCACATCTCTCTCTCTCTATCACTATCGTGGTTAAATGCTTGTAAATCATAGTTTTATGTGTTTTTGACAATTTCTCGTCCCATTTGCTTCTTCTTCTTCAAAAAGTTCCAAACTTTTGCTTTGCTGTCCTTAGGTTTCGCCTGCTAACTGCAATGAACCATCTCTCATTAACTTGAGGCTTAAACTGTTGAATCTTTCTCGGGAATACTGCCTCGACGCTTTTCTCCAATCTGTGCCAGCTTTCATCATAGCAGCAAACTCTTCATAGCTTATACGCCCATCCTGATCACACGAAAACAAATATCTCAAAATGAGTGGAGAATCCAAGAATGTAGAATACTGAGATACCCTTTTAAAAAGATTCAGAAGAATATACCAATATATATACGCTTTAATCAAATGAATCAATCAAAAGTGAAAAGATCGTATCTTCTCTTTTATTTTGTGTGGTTACCTTGTCGGTATCAACGTCTTGCATGATGGCAGCGATAACTTCCTCGCTGCTAGTATTATCCAATTCATCATTTAAGGCTTCACGAAGTTCTTCAATCTCTATGTAACCACTCTGGTTCTGATCAAAGAAGTTAAAAGCTTTATGCAAGTGGTCATCATTCGCCATCTTCTTAAGGTGAACCGAAACAGCCACAAACTCGCCATAGTTCAATGTCCCATCCCCATCAACGTCAGTCTGCAGGGAAAAAAAAAGAGTTTCAATTCCAAGAAGTAGTGATACAACACTTGTTTCAAGCTTATTCCTTAGAGATGAAAGATTCATACAGCTTCCATAAGAATCTGAAGATCAGCATCAGCAATCTGTTGTCCAGCTTTTTGAAGTCCATACTTTAGCTCCTCGAGGTTTATCTTGCCTCTCTTGTTTACATCCATCATTTCAAATGCCTCCTTTATCCCAGCTGCTTCCTCCACTGACAAGTGTTCAGCTATCACCTAGAAGAGGAAAATTCATTTTTTTATTTTGATTTTGCTTCTGAATCAGATTGGAAGCAAATAAGTTATCAGTGGCATGGTTTAACAGAATCAATACTCGTAGAGCTCTTTTCTTGAGCTTATTCATAACAGAAAACTGCTTGAGCCTTGCTTTCACAGTCTCCCCAAGAGAGACATTTGGAGCTTTCTTTGCATTCAGTATCCAAGAATGTTCTGCAAATAGAACATTTCTTAATGAGTATACGATTACGAAGTATCCATCAGCGCTGCTAAAAATAGAAGCCTACCGAGGACTTGTGCAGCAGAAAGCCGTTTTTTTGGATCAGGTTCAAGCATTTTTCTCACAAGGTCTTTGGCGCCATCAGAAACTCTTGGCCATGGATCTCTCTTAAAGTCAATTACTGACCTAATGATCGCTTGAGCCACCCCTTGTTCAGTATCTGTACCCAAAAAATAACGTCAGAAAGAGATCTTGAGTGAATAATCCACACAAAACAAAGAGAATAAGGTAAAGCATAAACAAACCAGCCCAAAATGGTGGGACACCACAGAGAAGAATATAGAGAATGACTCCTGCGCTCCAGACATCAATCTCAGGTCCATAGTTTCGTCGCAGCACCTCAGGTGCCATGTAATAAGGACTTCCAACAATCTCGTTAAACTGCTCACCTGTTACAGTTTAGCAAATTCAGGTAAAGTAAATATACACTATTATAGATGTGCTCCATGAATAGTCATCAAAATTTGATACTATATATGTACCAGGTCTAAAGAATACAGATAGTCCAAAATCAATGGCCTTCAGGGCTGAAGTCTCTTTCTTATTTGCAAAAAGAAAGTTCTCTGGTTTAAGATCACGATGCATAACTCCTTGCTTATGGCATATCTGTAAAGACAAACCAGGGATGTGTGAACAGAAACATAGACAAAACAAATAAGGGGTTTCAGACATTATAAACACAGCTATGGCACCTGAACAACTTCAATAATAGTCTTCAAAACTGCAGCAGCAGCACGCTCTGTGTAATGACCTTTTGCAACAATCCGATCAAACAGTTCTCCTCCTTCACATAACTCCATAACTATATGCACCGCATCATCATCCTCAAAAGCATCCTTCAAAGAGACGATATTTGGGTGTTTAGGCATATGCTTCATAATCTCAACTTCCCTCCTCACATCCTCTATATCCACAGCTGTTCTCAACTTCATCTTCGATATAGACTTGCACGCATACTTCTCACCTGTTTCCTTGTCAGTACACAAATAAGTTATACCAAACTCGCCTCGACCAACCTCGTGTCTCAGATCATACTGCAAGGATATATCATCTCCTGTAGGATCTTTCAGCACAGAGAGCTTAAAGCCAGCTCCGGATCTATCTGCAGTGTATTCATTGCTGTAAAACGGATTATTTGAGCTCTTGGGTGCTTTCCCTTGTTTAATCACCCTCGTAGCCGAATTTGGACTGCCACAACAATTACCCATCTAATCAAATCTCAGGATTCCTGAAAAAAAAAAACCGGAAAGTTCAAAACTTTGAGCACTATTCTCCAAGGTGCCATTAGTTTCTTAAGCCAAAACTATTTCCAATTAACAGAAAATGGGTTTGATTAAATGAGGCTTGTGACTCAAAAACACATCCGAAATCAAATAGAACCCTAAAACATTCAAAACCAGATAAGTAAACCCTAGCTAAGAAAGGGGAAAACACAGACCTCAAAACGTAAACGAAGATAAACACTTAATGGGTATAATCAGTTGACGCAAAAGAGATAATGTAGATTGATAAATTAAAGGGAAAAGTCATCATACGGTGTGAAAAAAAATAGATGCAGTGATAGAGAGAGAGAGGAAGAAGAAGAGTCAAAAGTCTTCTTCTTTCTCTCTCTTCTTCAAATGAGAAACACACACAATTTGACCTCTCTTCGTCTTCTCCTCCTTAGATTCAAAGAATGACAACGCTTAGTTTTTAATTTGTGTTTCCTTCTTTTTCATTTGCTCTTCTTCTGATTTTATTGTTGATATAATTAACCAATCTTACCGTTATTGAATAATAAAAAAAAAAAAATTTGCTACTGACATTTTTGAAATATGATCTGGGTTTAAATGCAATTTTCCATGAGCAAAATATACAATATACACCATATGCTCTCTCTAGTATATACTATTATTAATAGATTCACTCTGTAGTCTGTACTATGGATCCAATTCGTTGGACTCTGAGCAAACCAATAAAAAAAATTGTACATTTTAGACTCAACATTTGTTTTCTTACACACACACAGGCCCATACAAAATCTTAGTAAGATTGCAAACCTCTATATGAATCTTTCACATGTTATTATTGGTTTAGTATTATATCGAAATATGAAATAGGTATGCTAAATAAACATGTGAGATGTTTTTCACGAAATCGAGAGAGAAAATGGACAGAGCTCTGTTAACATTGTGGTCAGAAAGGCAAACAATTAAACAAACGTATTTTCCAATTTTTGCAAAAGATAAAAGTGGAGGTTTGGTAAAGAATAAAAACAAGACCTACTTACTAACCCCGTGTGTCTCGTCTCCCAAATCTAATACCTAACATAACTCGTGTCTCTCTTTGTACATTCATAACTGCAAAACCCACACAATATGAGACTCTGACAAGACCAACTAGCAAACACAAAAACCAAAAAAAAGCCAAGAATGATTTGCCGGTTCGGGGCAATGGATATATTAGCCAAAGTCTCAGAGCTCTAGCTTTTTTTTTATCACGGTGCACCTGAAGAATTCAGGGTCTCATTAGAGTCTGTCTCAACTGGTTCAGAGCCTGATGAGTTTCTTGCTGAACCCTTTTGTTCTCTTTCTCTTCCACCTGCATCCTCTGCTGCTTCTACCTCACTTTTCTTCGCAAACCGGCCTCCACTAGCCCTTGCCCTTCTCATTGCATGCTTGTGTCTTGACTCATGAAGATATGGCTGTCGCATTTCAAACATAATCAATACAAGTAAACTAAGGTACACACACAACTTATATTTTTTTAACTACTCGTTTACAATCCTTCATATCTGCCTACATGGGTCCAGATGGATTTTTTTACAACATTGACCACCTCTTTTAGATGACTCGAGGCTTAGTGTAGATGACTCTACACCATGCTTGGGCCAAAAAAAAATACAATCTTGATAGATGAAGAAAATACCTTTCTGTCCTTGATGACTTTCCTTTCTAGCTCTGCCTTGGCACGCGCTTTTCTTCGCCTAAGGATTCCCTCGTACTGCTTCGCATTCACATAAACGGGTTCTTGTGTCATGTCAAGTGGCAAAGCTGTTCTTTCACGAGGCATTCCAAGGTATGGACGGAAACCCTGTTTAAGCCATTCAAAAAAATGCAACAAATTGACTTAGATCATCAACCCAAAAGACAATGAGAATCGCCAAGATTTGTTTTAGGTAATCTAAGATATGAATTTTAAAAATATATTGCTGACTCCAACAAACAGAATTACAGAATTACTGAATCCAGACTAATTCCAAACAGCAAACAGAATCACCACAAAAGGGTAGTTCGTGGCAAGAGCACACATACATCAAGTAAACACTGCACCATATGGAACTATTGTAGAGATTGAGAGAGATTTCGACAAGATACCAATGGCTGATGTGCATAAGCTCCCATTAATCCCCCATAATATGGATCCTGATACGGATTTGGGACACAAGCCTGAAAATGGAGTTTTAAAATTTATCAGGCATAGTAAGGGCCTTATAGAAGATAAATCGTTTTCAAGGACCAATAAGAAGTCAATTACACGGCTCAAGAAGTGATAATTAAGGTATGAAAGGAAACACATACAATGTAGTGTCCAACAAGCTCTGGTGGTTGTGCAAGTTGCTGATCATGCATACTACGCATAGCACCCGTCAAATGGGCAGGATCATTCCCTTCCACTCCATGGTTATCTACTGCAATTGAAGAGAGACATCAGTACAGACACACAAACACACACACACAAATGCCACATTTCAACGAAAAAAGAATCTCCTTTGCAAGTACATCTCAGGCACCAGATTTCATCAGTTAATGACTTTGGCATGCCTCCCTCTTAATTTTTCCTGCCTGCTTGAGGAGCAATTCTTCACCAAATTGACCTCACTTAGTAACCATTTATCAAGAAGCCGTAGAGATCACTAGAGCACGCATCAAAAACGATACTGGAGAATAATAAGTCCAGTCACAAACCTGAACGGGAGGAAGTTGCAGCTTGTGAATCCTTCCAAGTGCCATCGTTTTCACCATTCAACGCACCATCTTCGGATGCTGATTCAGAACCGTTAGGGCAATCCAAAGAAGAGGAATTAGATGGAATTCCAGAAGGTCTAGCTTGAGGAACAACACCAAAAGAGTTATTTTTCCACCAGGGCTTTGGATACATCATCGGTTGCTGACCAGCATGGTGATTCACTTGCTCTTCGTTTTCTCTTCCCGGTTTTGATTGCATCTCTTCAAAATTAGGTCAACATATGTTCGTTACCAACTCAAAAAGGAGCAATTTTTAGGGTATCTAGCAATGTAGAGGCATGGAAAAAAAAAGGTAAAAAGGCCTAAATTTACAATTCAAACTTCATAAGCTCATAAAGTCAATCCTTTTTTTGGCACATAATCTAATTTTCTGAATCCATTCACGATTTTCAGCTAACAAAATTCAAATATACAAAACAAAAACAAAAAGAGAGAGGGAGAGAAATTAGCATACCAGATGAAATTCAAAGCAGAGCTATATAGCAATCGCCTTCTAGGAAGATAAACTTCTTCAAAGTTCAAAACACCCTGAAGTGAACCAATCGATCACGATTTTGCAGAGTTCAATGAACAACAAATTTGACTTGGAACAAAAAAATCAGAATCTAACAAAAAACGAAGGAAGAACTTGGTGAAGAGAAAAGCTATTGAGAACACCCGACAGCCGGCAGGAATGAAATTTGGTAGAAGAAAGACGAATTTGGGGAGAAGAAAACCCTAGATTTTGGGGATTTTCTCTTTTTTTTCCAGAATTGTAGTTGTCCGTGTGTGTGTGTTTTTTTTTATAATATATATACTCTCTTATTAATTCAAGTTGTAGTATGATTTTATCGATCAGAAGACCGAGATTTGATAAGATCACCTACGAAGTTTTTGCCACGTGGCGCGCTTTAAAAGATGCCAGCGCGCGCAGATCTGGGATCTTCTCCGGGTGACGTTATCATAGGTTCATTTTGTATTTTTATTTATTTGATCACAAATTTTAAATTAACAGGAGAAATTTGGGTTCAAGTGACACGTAAGTGATCGGCTGTGACGAGTGACACGTGTAGAATGTAGGGTTCACATTGCCAAAACAATTTAATTTTTGGAAAAAAAAGTTTTAAAGAATTTTTGTTTTTCTTCATGAAAAAAATAATTGTTGCTTATTTAACTGATAAGATGATTGATAGAAAAAAAAACTGACAAGATGAATTAACATTAACGATTGCCAGAGAAGAAAACCTAGTTCGAAAACTTTTTTAAAGGTCGATGACATATTTTATTAAACGACTAAAAAATACTCCACCGAGTAAAAGAGTAAATACACTCTGCGCAGAGTCTATTATGTTACTGAAAATCCTCGATTCGTTAAGTCACTACCTTCTTGATTGGTTCAATTTTTATGACAACACATCAGAAATTGGATAGATTTGTTATTTGTTAAGACGGGGGTCATCTTAATCGTACAAGTTAGAAAACTGAATGCACAAAGGCTTTCATGGTGATTACTGATCAAGCTGTCTCGTACCGTTTGTTTAAATCTTTATTTGACTCACACAACGGATCCATGCAACCTTAGTTTTATTATGTTGTAGTCGACTACTATCGAACGCAATACGTTTGGACTCTAAACAAAGCTTGCATTGTATCACACTTAAAAACACCAAAAAGGTTCGTCGAAGCCTTTACTTCTCCTCTTCTTCTTCTTATTCTTCTTCTCCATCTTCTTCTTCTTACCCACCGCAGTTAATACATATAAAGTATATACAAGGAAACAAATAAGAGATTTTAATTTGTTACCAAGAAGCAAGAGCAAAATTATGTACATTGGAGACTATAGCCACAAGAGTCGCGTCCGCAAAGTCTTCTTCTTTTAGGCATTTCCGATCGCCACATAGCAGATTCAACTACAAGATTGATCATTCCTCCCACTTTACGTCCACTTAGGTTCAGGGCCTTCTCTGTACATTTTTCTCCTTCAATAGTAATGAGAACTGAGAGCAGAGCTGTAAAAAGAGACAAAGTCTTTAGTTAAAGTTGAGACACATAAATTGGAGGAAGAAAAGAGCCACAAACCTAGGAAGAACCATAACTTGCTTGACCTCTCCACATAAAGAGAAATGATATTATCAAAAATTTACTCGCAGTGTTGATTGCACTCTTTGATTCTCGCATCACAATTCACAATGATTGAAACAAACCACTAGACCATTAAAAATGTAGGAATATTTTTAAATAAAAAAGGGAGAAAATTATTTTATTGACAAAAAATACAAATAAAAAACACATGCAGCTTGACCACCGTCTAAAAGTCACTCCAAGTCCGCTCCTCACATCCAAGGGTTGAGATTAAAAGAATCAGATTCATTTTTTACGTGGACTTGAAACCTGTATTCCAATACGCTTAAATATATCCCCACGCGCCCGCCACCTTCTACCGCTTTATCCCGTCACATACGCTGCAGAGCTCTTTAACCTCCCTACACTATCTCTCACCACCTTTTCCGGTAACACCAGTTACCTCTCATCCGTTTTCGTTTTTTTTTTGTTTCCTTTCAAAAAAATAAACGCCTCTCTCTCTCTTTCTCAGGCTCTCTCAGCCGAGGTGATCGATCTTAGATTTGTCAGTCTTAGATTTGTGCTTTTTGCATTTCACACTTTTGGATCTGTGAATGTGATTCTCTGTTTCAGGCGTTTCCATTTTGATTCAGCTGTCTTGTGTTCCCGATCCCACGATTCACCTTCTGATCTTCCTATAGGGTAAGCTTTGTGGTCTAGATTTCTTCATTTTTTAATTATTATTATGTGTTTTTTTTTATTGGTTATTTAGAGAGATTCTCAATCTGAAAGATTTTACAGTGTGTGATTGAGATTTTAAGTCAAATAGTTTTGGTTTCGTCAAGTTTTGAGATTTCGTTTATGGTTGACTGTTCATTGACTTCATCTTTCAGCTTTTATTTTCAAGTTAAAAAAAAAAAAATTAATTATTTTTGTTTTAAGTTAGTTGGTATTTTGAATCGTTTGTTCTTAAAGTTGTTTATCTCATTGGTTGGTAGGAAATTTTTGTAAGAGAATGTTTGATGAAGATGTTCAGCTGAAATATACTGAATCTATCGGTTATTAGATTAGCTTTCTTCAGAAAAGTTTCAGCAGTTATTAGATCCGTTTGTAAAGAGTTGATCTTTCAGTCTTCTTTTAGTTAATCTTTTGACTTTCCGTTGTCTCCATGTCAAATTCTACGGGAGAGTAAATTAGTTTCCTTATTTTTGGTCAAATTTATTCAATTGTATTCCTTATTTACCACTTTTGATTTGACTAATATGTTATTGCTTCTTCTTATATTACAGGCATACGTTATTGGTTGATTTACTACTCAAGTGACGACGCTTTCTCTTTTGGTTCAGATTTTTTTTTTCCTGTGCCGTGTAGCATGTGTGGTCTCTCTAAGAAGGTTGATACGGAGAATACTCTGTCAGATCCAGAGAGTGATTCTTTGGACAAACCCATGAAAGATGCTGAGTGGGAACATTCATTTTCTGCCTTACTTGAGTTTGCTGCAGACAACGATGTGGAGGGCTTTAAGCGGCAACTCTCTGTTGTTTCTTGTATCAACCAGATGGGTCTGTGGTACAGACGCCAGATGTTTGTTAGAAGGATGGTTGTTGAGCATAGAACTCCGCTAATGGTTGCTTCGATTTATGGAAGTTTGGACGTTGTGAAGCTTATTCTTTCTTTCCCAGAAGCAGAGTTGAATCTGTCTTGTGGTCCAGATAAAAGTACTGCCCTTCATTGCGCTGCTTCTGGTGCTTCTTTGAATTCCTTGGATGTTGTCAAGTTGCTTCTGAGTGCTGGAGCAGATCCTAATATCTCTGATGCTCATGGTAATCGTCCTGTTGATGTTCTTGTTGTGTCTCCACACGCTCCTGGTTCGAGAACCATCCTTGAAGAGATCTTGAAGAAAGATGAGATTGTATCTGAAGATCTGCACGCCTCTTCATCTAGCTTGGGATCAAGTTTCCGGTCTCTTTCATCATCACCCGATAATGGCTCGTCTTTACTCTCTTTAGATTCAGTATCCTCACCTACTAAGCCAAACGGTACTGATGGAACTTTTGCATCAGAGAAAAAAGAGTACCCAATTGATCCATCATTGCCAGACATCAAAAGTGGGATTTATTCAACTGATGAGTTTCGTATGTTCTCGTTTAAGATCCGTCCATGTTCTCGAGCTTATTCCCATGACTGGACTGAATGTCCATTTGCACACCCGGGTGAGAATGCAAGGAGAAGAGACCCGAGGAAGTTTCACTATACATGTGTTCCATGCCCGGATTTTAAGAAGGGATCCTGTAAGCAAGGAGATATGTGTGAATATGCTCATGGGGTGTTTGAATGCTGGCTACACCCTGCTCAGTATAGAACACGATTGTGCAAGGATGGGATTGGTTGCAACCGAAGAGTTTGCTTCTTTGCTCATGCAAGTGAGGAGTTGCGTCCCTTGTACCCTTCCACAGGATCCGGATTGCCATCTCCCCGGGCTTCTTCTGCTGTTTCTGCCTCTACTATGGACATGGCTTCTGTTTTGAACATGTTACCAGGCTCACCATCTGCTGCTCAACATTCGTTCACCCCACCAATCTCTCCTTCTGGAAATGGTATTATGCCACATTCATCCATGGGTTGGCCTCAACAGAACATACCAGCATTACATCTTCCTGGAAGCAATGTCCAATTGAGTCGTCTGAGATCTTCACTCAATGCTAGGGATATTCCTTCTGAGCAGCTTAGCATGCTGCAAGAGTTTGAAATTCAACGTCAACTTGTTGCTGATATGCACAGTCCACGCTTTATGAATCATTCCGCTCGCCCCAAGACACTGACCCCTTCAAATCTGGAGGATCTTTTCTCAGCTGAGGTTTCATCCCCTCGTTTCTCTGATCAACTTGCTGTCTCATCTGTTCTATCACCTTCCCACAAATCCGCGCTTCTTAATCAGCTGCAGAATAACAAGCAGAGCATGCTGTCTCCTATAAAGACAAGTCTAATGTCTTCTCCGAAGAATGTGGAGCAACATGCTCTTATGCAACAAGCCACTTCACCTCGAGCCACTGAGCCTATTTCTCCAATGAACGCTCGAATGAAACAGCAGCTACAATCACGTAGCCTTAGCTCCCGTGATTTTGGATCCAGTCTTCCCCGTGATTTAGTGCCAACTGATTCTGGTTCGCCACTAAGTCCATGGTCAAGTTGGGATCAGACTCATGGAGGCAAGGTAGATTGGTCGGTACAAACAGATGAATTTGGACGATTAAGAAAATCTCATTCGTTGGCTAATTACCCAAACAGGGAAGCAGATGTGTCATGGGTTCAGCAGATGGTAAAAGAGTCTGCTTCTTCACCTAGGAACAGCAACCGAGTCGTGAACATGAATGGTGCGAGGCCATTGACTCAAGGTGGTTCGAGTGTGAACCCTCATCAGAGTGACACTCGTGAGAGCGACATTCTTGATGCGTGGCTTGAGCAGCTGCAGCTAGATCGCTGAGTCACATTTCTGTGAAGCTGTGAAACTGATAGATTCGTTTATTTATTATTCAAGAAAGCCAAGCAAACGGATAGGCAAATTCCGGGTAAGCGCTTCTTCGATTCTAATAACCCTAAAAGGCTCAGTTTTTTCAGGCTTCTTTCTGAAATTTCATTACTTTTTTTCTTTTATCACCTCATTAAATTAATTATTGTCTCGCTGTTGTAACAATGGCCAAGTGTTCCTCTTTGCCTCTATTATTTCCCGTATTTCTGATTTACATTTTTTGTATCAGTGTTTGTCAATTGTTTCTAATATCTCATTCATATTTGTCAAAGAACTTTGTATGAGAAATAATAACATATTGTTTCAGCAGATAAGGTTCATTCATTTCCAAAAGGCTTCTCTGTTTCCGTGTCATTATACTTAACCAGCAAAATAAAGGTAACCTAACCACTTTATAGACTAATAATACACATCAATATCTCAAGGGTTGGTCGCGCAATTAACGTTTATGGATGTGGAAGTTAAGTATTAAGTAAAGTGGTAGTCTCACTTAAAAAAAACAAAAGTAAAGTTAGGAATCAAACAAAATTGACGCAAGTTAAGAATGCTTACATCTCAAAATGACAAAATGTGTGAGTGAGAATAAAAATTGCAGAAAATCTCTGCTCAATCCTTAAAACCCTGATTTTAATCCTTCTCAAATCTGAATCTCAAAGCCATTCTAAGAGATTATATATAAGTAAGGAAAAGAATGGGAATACTGATGTATGGTGGTCCTCACCACAAGCCAATGAACTTCCACCAGACACCACCTATACCAAGCCAGATAAGAATGTTGACTATTGAAATCAGGAATCCATAGCCCCACCATTTTGACAGCGGCACGTAGTTAGCCCCGTAGAAGATAGGCGCAGACCCGATACCATAATGGGTCAATCCTCCCATCAGGTTCGAAAGGAATGCAAGAACCAAGGCTGCAAAGTAAGGAGGAGTGCCTAGAGCGGTTGAGACAGATAAAAAGGCAGTGAACATGGCTCCAATGTGAGCGGCTCCACTCGCAAAGAAGTAGTGAGTGTAGAAATATAAGAGGACGAGGATTCCAAAAGATAGTTGCCATGACAAACCCAATCCTCCCACAAACTGCAATCACACCCAAACATTTCATTAGCAATAGAGCCAAGTCATCAGGCTTTTTAAGCATTCGTTAACACGTAATCATTAACAAACCTTGACTACGGTCTGGCTGAACCACTCAATGAGACCATATTTGTTCAGATAACCGGCCATAGCAATGAGAGCAGCGAACCAGGTGAGTGTGTCCCATGCGACCGACTCAGCTAAACACTCTTTCCATGTCACAACACCTGTCACAAGGAGGACTGATAATCCAAGAATGGCTGCAGTCACAGCATCTACATTCAACTTAGCTCCGAAAATCCAGAGACCAACCTGTGTCAAGGAGATAACTTAATTTTGACAAGGAGAATCGTGTGTCTCATAAAACACCAAATCAGAACATTTCACTCAAACTAAAATGCGTTGCACAAAAGCAGAGCCATTGCTTCATCTAAAAATAAGATGAAATGGCTACATTCTAAGGAACCAGAAAAGCTAAAAATCTCTCCTTTTTCAATATTGAAGCTCATTTTAAATCAAACTCTCGTTAAAACTGACACCAAGTAGATTTTGCTATGTAAAGTGTCATATGTTGAAAAAGCAAACCCATTTCAGAAGCATCTAACAAACATAAGAAGATAGCTCGTGACGCAAAAACAACTTACCGTGAGAAACAAAGTGGCAGCCATAATCAGCTCGTTCTTGGACATAGGTCCCATCTTGTCGAGCTTTTCCTGAGCCAACTTCGGTGCATCAGGGCTGCTCTTCACCGTAGGAGGATAGATAACATACAAAAGCGCCGGGACGACGATCAACGACACAAGTCCAGGAACAATCGCAGCCTTAGCCCAATCAGTCCATCCAATCGTCTGCTTGATCGTATTGAACGCCAAATTAGCACTCAAAGGATTGGCTGCCATTGCCGTCAAGAACATAGAAGAAGAAATCACAGAAGTCTGGAAACAAGTAAGCATCAGCCACGACCCAAGACGGTGCTCAGTTCCATCACCAACATTGCTACCACAAGCAACGCAGAGAGATTTCACAAGCGGGAGGAAGATTCCACCAGCACGAGCCGAGACTGAAGGAATCGCAGGAGCTAAGAGAGCTTCACTGAAGACAAGACTGTAGCCAAGCCCAAGCGAAGAGCTCCCGAATAGTCTAACGAACTGGTAAGCTACACGGTTACCGAGACCGGTTTTGATGAAACCACGAGCGAAGAAGAAAGCAAGAGCGATGAGCCACGGGATTGGATCTCCAAAAGCGGAGAAGGCAGCTGCGAACGTTAAGGTTTTGGTGAGAACGGAAGCTCCTAATCCCAATAGAGCCACAGCACCAAGAGGAAGCGGCTGCGTGATGATTCCGACGATCGTTGCGAGGAAGATCGCGAGTAGCTGCCACGCGTTTCGAGTTACTCCTTCAGGAACAGGGACGAACCATAGAATCAAACCGGTTGCGATCGATGCGAGAAGCGGCTTAATCGCAGCTCCTTGCCACGGCACCGGAGCTGGAACCACGGGAGAAGACGGAGAGGAGGAAGAGGCATGAACGAGAGTTGATCTCCGGTTGAGACCGACGACGGGAAGGGGAGATTTGACTAAGGAGAAGCGAGAATCGATAGATCGGAGAGGTTTCGACAGATGGAGAGAAGAAGGAAGACGAGGGAGAAGGGGAGATCGAGATTTGAGGGGGAAAGCGAGAGAGCATGAGCCGGAGAGAGCGAGAGACGCCATTGTTGTAGCGTCGGGGGAGAGTAAGGATGGTGATGGAGGAAGTGAAGAAGTAAGAAAAGGAAAGAGAAGATGACCGTTGGATGAGAATCGGACGGTGGTGGAAGAAAAAGGAATATACGGACAGAGTTGAGTGATCAGATACGGCGATGAGCTGAGAGTGAGATCGTAAGGTTGAAAATTGAGATCTCCGTCTTTGGTGGGTCACCTCATCTATTGGCCGAAATATTTTCGAAAAGCCATGTGGTCTTTTAGATCTATGAAAGTGAAAACAAACTAACATATAGTAGTATTTTTAAATATTCATTCATTAAAAATAAAACATATGGCCAATGAATTCACTGCAATTGCCAATTTACAAAAGAAGCTTAGGTGAACTGAAAGAGACTCACAGGAATCAATATATATATATTCTCACCAATGACCAATAGTGAGTCACCATAGATGTCAACCTATAAACCATGTCCCAAGGAGTTTTATGTAGAAGCCAATGACCTACGCAGCAAATTAGTCTATTGAAATGGGTTTTGCAAATTGTCGAGCCCAAAACGAACAAGACTTTTTGTGTCGCAAACGTTAGTGTAAAGGAAACCCAATTGCAAAATCTCTAAACTTCTTTCAGACAATTGTCTAGGGCTTCATTTGTTGTATATGAAGTTTTCAAAACATAAACTTGTACTTCAAAATCATTTATAGAGGATAAATGAAGTAACTTATGATGTATTGTCATCAGTGATTTGCGTTATATATTCACCCAAAAAAAAAACATTTCATTTATGCATATTTAAGAGTACATTTTAACCCACATTTACAAAATTCTTCAAATGTTTGTACATGTTATATGAATTGTATGTGTTTATTTCTTCTTTTATTAAGGGGTATACATATATATCTTACATTGACTAATCATTACACATGGCGCGTCAAGCCCTGTAGTACGAAAATATTATTCGGAATACAAAAAACTCCTAACTTTCATCTACATATCAATAACAATGTATATATATTTGCATTTATGTGTGGCTAAGAATCTTGAGTATAAATCCGCAACAGAAAAAAGTAAAACGACTTGAAATTTTATATGCTTTGTTTGAAGTTGAAGTAAAACGAAGGAACCTCAGTGTTCATCAACTGGTCAAGGTCCCAATACTCTTCCATTCTCATATTCTCAGGTGCGTTTCCAGCTCCATTGGTGTTCATCTCGTCTAAGTGGTTTTTAATATCTGCCTTGTACCAATCACCTTCTTCACATTCCAAAGGTGGAAAGTAGAGTTCCCCTTGTACCCCTGCGTTTTCTCCATATAAACCATCTGTATAAGGGGTAAAATTGTCATTCAACGGATGGCTAATCATGTGTGGCGCTGGAAATGGATTGTTGGTTGGTATGTGGGTCAAAGAAGGGTTGACGAATCCTTGCTCTTGTAAGGACATAAAGCTTCCTATAATGTCTTTAAGCTCCAAAGAAGATGAGGAATTAGAAGAGGAGTCACTTGCGTTGGGTGATGAGGATGAGTTGTTGATGAGGTTGGATGCATCGGACATCTTCTTTAGCCTTTTCTTTATAGTCGAGTTCCAAAAATTCTTAATCTCGTTGTCGGTCCGACCAGGCAATCTTGCTGCAATCTGAGACCACCTATATATGAGGAATAGAGTAGGTGTAGTTTCATGAGATGATGCTATGTAAAACTTATACAAGTGCATGGTTTTTATACGAGTGGATCGGATGGTTTGCATGAGAATTATAATATGTGAAAACAAGGCAATACAACTATTAGAATATTATACAATCAAATTAAGTATATTCAAGGACATTGTACGAGAACATGTTTTTAATTAATAGGGCATATATATAAATTAATTCAGAGAAAATATATTTTTAACAATATTGTCGAGGAATCATGTACTATGTATAAAATACTAAATATATGTTTCTAGAGAATGTGACAGGAAAAAATATAGTAAATGTATTATCAAAAAGATGAAAGCTAGCTGAAGTAAAACCCTAAAGAAGAGATCGAAAAGCTGGTAATGAAACAATAAAACAAAAGCCGCTTTCACTAAAATAAGTGTTTGCTGTTAATTAGATACGACCATAAAACGCACTCTTAAGTCTTAACACCCACGATTAACGAACTTTGACCACTCACATAGCAACATGTGAATGTACTCATACCTAATTTGTTTTCTTGCGTCTATTTTCCATTGTTACTATTATTATAAACTTTTTCTTGGGTCATTTGTTTTTCTTGATAAAACATTCACTCAACCCTTTGAAATTAAACATGTATTGTGCCAATGAAAATTCGAACCAAACTCTATATATCCTTCCACGTGGAAGTTCGATTATACATTTTACGCTGTATATATAGTATTATTGCCACTGTATAATGTATTATAAACTGAACCATTCGTGCCATGAAAAGGAAGATTTTCGCCAAATTCCAAGAGAAATGAATAACATAATGTAATATGATATTACATATATAATGAAACCATGCATGCACATATAGTGAAATCATTTTCTATCTACTAATTGCCATATTCACTATAGAGCAATATGCACACAGTCGCATAGTATTCTACATTTCAATACAAGAGTGAATACTAAATAGAGATAAACAGATAGCTCACTTTTTATTTAACCACTAGAACAAAGGCTTAAAAGAATATATTTTAAACATAACTCAATATCTAATTTGACAATTCTAGTCTTTTGTTTTAAATCAATACCTTAAAGACTAGAATTGTCAAATTAGATATTGAGTTATGTTTAAAATATATTCTTTTAAGCCTTTGTTCTAGTGGTTAAATAAAAAGTGAGCTATCTGTTTATCTCTATTTTAAATCAGTTGAGTAGCTTTTTATATATATGCTTTTAATCATTCTTTTTTTTACCTATTAATAAAAAAAGTTTAAGTTAGACAAATTAAAAACAAGAATCACTAGATGCTAGTTTGTTGAAACAAATTGATCTAGTTAGCTATGTATATTTGAAGTTGTTATCATGTAAAACTAACATGATGGTAATTGAATATAAACCTGTTGCCAAGAATGGAATGAAAGCGAATGATGAGATCCTCTTCTTGAGGAGAGAAAGCGCCACGCTTGAGGTCAGGACGAAGATAATTGATCCAACGTAGACGGCAGCTTTTGCCACATCTTTGAAGTCCTGCGTTTTTCGCGACATCGCTCCAACATCCTTGTCCATTGCTTAACATGTATTGCATCAGCTTTGAGTCTTCCTCTGGAGACCAAAGTCCCTTCTTCATCTTCTTTACTTGATGATTGGCTGCAATTGCTACCTCTGGTCTCCTCATTTTTTGTATTGTTGAGTTAAATTTGTTTCTGTTTATTTTGTTTGTCTTTCTCAAGGATCATTGATGTGAACGAGTGAAGTTTGTTTTATAATAGAGAGAGAAAAGAGAGAAGACTTGATGAAGGGAGAATGATGATGATGATGAAAGGGATGGTTGTATGGTTTGCTTACAATTCTGGGAAGAAAAACCATTGCACTTGTTCCTTTTTAATCTCTGTTCCTTAATTATTGTATTTTTTTTTTTATATACTTTATATAATATAATATATGGTGTGTTGCTTTGTTTTAAAACATAAAAAACATCCGAACCCCGACTCTTTTTCAAATTATAATTTAATACATTTTTTCGTCGGCATATATATTGTTTGAGGTAAATAAAATACACCAACAACAAATGTATGTTTGTATATAACGAATTTGACCATATGAAGAAATGTTAGTTGATCGGTCATGGACGAAAACGGTTTTGAGAGAGACCTAAAATGCCAAAAAAATCAAAGAGAAAAAGGAGAAGTGCTCTTCACTTGTTCTTTTTTTTCTTTCTTTTTGCCTTTTTGAATATATAACTCATTTCTATTAGTTTCTTCATTCACAAGGTATACATTACAGACATATCTAATTCGTTAACCTTATGTGTGTGTATATACATAATATATAACATTAGTATATATTCATGAGCATGTCTATTTCTATTCAGAGATGTCTTCATTTTCAAGGTAAGCAAAAAATGTTGTGTTATTTCTTAATTGTGTACGTATATATATATATATATATAAGCATATATCGATTGTATAAATAATGAATCGACGTGTGTCATAACCCTTTTTATTGTTTGTTTTATATATATGAGGCTTAGACGAGAAAGAGGTTTTGCTTCGGCTTCACACAACCACCTCTCGCGCACCAACACGTATACTTGAAGAAATCAAATTATTGTAATGGAGAAAAAATTACACTCCTTTATCTCTATATTTAATGGTTTTATTAATATAAACGTGTGTCATGATTTTAACTTCTCGAATTACACTCATATGATTTATAGTATAAATATCTTTAATTCGCCCACCCATCCAGAAAACATAACTTTTTTACAGTCATAAATAAAATACAAAAGAAGTTAGAATATTGAACCTTGAACATGATTTTTAATGGAGGCGCCAAAGATCTTGGGTCTAGACCATAAGAATTGGTTGAAAAACATAAAGCATTGGAAGACATTCAAATTCAAAATCAAAGCCTGTCAGCACCATCATCCGCTATTTGCCTATTCAACATCTCAAACTAGGTGTTACCTCTCCTCCAAACTCTTATCTAACCATTGGTTCATGATATTCCAACCATTACATGCATAGCCCAAGTTTTCATTTATTCTCCTATTTTTCTCACAATGTATCATACTTTATGAAACTCATTCTATTATGTACATTCTGTCGCCAGATGACCAAAATAACTTTAGCAAAGCTTAGTTTTGGTAATATAATTAACTCTTCACCAAAGAATCAATCATTATTTCGTAAGCAAACTCTGAAAATTGCTACTTTGGTGACAGAGTTAATAAGTTGAAATTTGGATCAAAACTCACTTCTTTTCCAGAGTAGACAACAAATCGACGAATTCTACTTTAGTCTTATGTAAAATCTATGGTTGATAAATAAAAATAATCACTAGCATAAAACAAAATCTTTGAGCGACTGAAAAAACATATTAAAATATTAATTATAATTTTTTTGACGTATTAAAATATTAATTATAATTTATGAAAATCTCTTTTAGCAATACTAATTCAAAAACAAAACTTTAAATATCTTACTCTTAAGTTCTAAAAATTTAACTCTATGTTCTTAAAGACACGTCAGAAAATCTAACTGTATACCGTTAGTGTAACTCTAAAGTCTTAACCCAGATAAACGAAAACACACACACAAAACAATCGCATTAAAATTAAAATTAAAATTAAACAATTCAGTAGTGTGAGGTTGACCACTGTACAAGTGTAGTAGGGTCATGTGTATTGAACTCTTTTTGAGAATTCAGACTGATTGTATAAACGCAGCCTCAAGATTATTTATTTGAAAGATTATGCATATACACAATATATCATTTTCTTAAATGAAGACAAAGTGGTTACTAAGTAGGAAAGCAATTATCACCCATGAGAACGGAGCCCCCAAACAAAGGAAAATTAACAAACTACCATTGAATCAAAACATTAGCTTAAACTTGAATCTTACTTTACGGTGTGATGTATCTTAACCTATAATTTTATATATGTATATATTATATATATATATATATCTTCTTTTTAAAAACGCCAAAATAATTATAGTATTACTGATCACTTCAGGGTATAGATCTTTTTGGTGACAAAATCTAATTAGTTAATCATTATATGCGTTAACATAAAATTCGTGGTGGAGAACATTTGGCTACGTACACTTGTTTCTGATTAATTAGATTGTCTTTGAAGAAACACAGAAAATGGACTTCATGCTTTTTCAATTATTTCACAATCAGACAGTTCCAGCAATTGTAGTTTTTAACCTAACCCATTTCCCGTTCCTTTGGGTCGTAATCCAAAAATAAAGTTTGGATTGGTTTATCATCGAAGTTTCTTTCTTTTAAAAAACAAAAATGTGGGGACATTTGATATCGCCAAATAGTTGTTGAAAATTCAGTGCAAGAAATAAAGCTATAGAAGATACTTATTAGATGTTAATAATTTCACATTTATTATTAAGTTTTATTAAGCTGTTATTTTGTTTTATTTGACCTTTTATTGTATTTGCTTTGACGCGGTGTTGTATTCAATTATTTATACCAAAGAAAATAATAAAATAAAAATTTACCATTCTCTTCACCTACAAACCAACGGCTAAACCGCGGCGGCCACGACGGGTTCAAAATTATGGCCAGTCAACACAAAGCAAAAAGTCATTGGGTAATAATAATACTTCAATACTGTAAAAAAATTTCAACAAAAAAGTACCAAAGCTAAAAGAAGTAGGGCACCATTAAGTTTTTTTTTTTTTTTTTTTTAATGGGGCACCACTAAGTTTAATGAAATTCATTAATATTTCCAAATAAAGATTTACAACTTTTTAATGTCATTGTACACAATTTGGAGATCTCCAACAAAGCTAAAGTTAATCTGTAGAAAAATTGGATATTCTTGTAGGCTCATTAGCGAACTATGACTTAAAACCATTATAGGATGACTCGAATTCCAATCTAAATACATGTAACGAATTCTTTCTTTTTTTCTTTCTTAATCAATCTAAAGTTGTAAACCCAACAATAAGAAGAGAATAGAAGAAACAATTCGGATCATTCTTCATCTCACATAATGTAAGCTATCGATTTATTGTCACTTGGAAAACTGGCCATAAATTTTGAACTTTACATCAAAATTAAAAAAGAATAGTAAACATATAAAATAAAACTCAGAATAGTTGTACTTAGTTTTTAAAAAGGTGCCGATACACTTATCATGAATTGGCATGCTTCACTGCGTTCATCGATCATATATATGCAGCGGAATCTGAATCTCTAACCGGAGGAGGCGAGAAATAACGGTAAGGAGAATAAGTAGTGGGAGGACTTGGGGCTTTGTATTTGTAATGAGGGAACTTATGATTTGATGATGCGACAGATGAATAACCATAGGCTACTGCAATCATGGTGATGACGAAGGTGACTACCATCAAGAAGATGAGGCGTGTCGGCCATGAACGTCTCATCTTCGAATCTCTAAAGGGAAATAAATTGATGAGGTTTATTTTTTTTTGGACAAGTTTAATTATATATAGAGCAATAGTTCCGTCGCGTAGATAAGATTAAAGGCCTTAATTATATAGAGCAATAACAAGTCAATGGTTTTGGTGTTATATTCTAACATCATTTTTTTGTTTTTTTTTTTCTCCTAATGCTACTTGCTGTGGGGTAAGTTTGACCAAAATTGGTAAAATATATGGAAAAGTTAAAATACGTTAAATTGGAGTTTATAAGAGATTAATGTAATTTTGAGAAAGTAATTTACAGATCGTTCCGAAGAAAGACACGGGAAAATCTATTTTGTGATTTAAGTGGTTCCTTGTATCTTTCTACATATCGGAATATTCTATAGAATATCTTTAATTTTTAAATTGTTTACACTGTAATTCTGTAATTTATTTCTATCTTATTAATATTTAGACTATAATTTTCTTGTAGAAAACCTTTAGTCCTACAGTTGGTAAGGGTACAACATTTAGAGCAAATAGTCTTTCACAATAGTGTTTCATATAAAAAAATATTAATAAAATAAGAAATATTAGTTTTTGATTATAAAAATCTTTAAAAATGTGAGAAATTCTCTCACTTTTTTCAAAGATTCTTACCATTGAAAACTTTTATCTATTATTTTATTAATATTTTTTATGGATGAAAGACTTTGTGAGAAACTCCCACTAAAAATGTTCTTATAAGTTATATTTAGGGTCCGCTTCGTAAAAGATATATATATATATATTATTAATAGAAAATTTCAGTTTGGTGAGAAGAACCGTTCTTGTATGATGTATGTGTAACAATTTTGTAAGATTGTATGGTGCAAGTAGAATAATTATCACAACTTGTGGCATGTGGGATTGTCAATAGAACCACGATTAAAACAAAACGTTTATTTGAAAGAAAAAAACGTTTATTTTGTATTTTATCAGATTTATTTAGAAAGAAAATTTGAAAAATATAAATGTTTCCTTTTTGTGTTATTAAATCCTCAAAGTTACTTTCTTACGTGGCGTTGTATTTCCCTTTTGAGAAAAGCATGCTTTGTCTTCTCATTGTCTTCCCAAAAAACCATAGCAGAATAACAGAGGATACTAAAACTTGTGAAACTACATTGATGAAGATCTCTTTTGAAATAAGTTGTTGCCATTTATAGAAAACACATAGCAAAAAAACTGTATACAGTACAATGTCTTATTTTACTTAATATCCCACACCAAAACTATGCGACAAGACCTCTAGTTAACTTTGTGGAATTTTAATCCACATTATTAAAGGTGAAAGATCTCATAACACTTATTAACTTGACAGACAAAGAACGGAGGCTATGTACCTCTCTATGAGTTTTGTAAATATCACCTTTGACAAGATTAGTTCCCTCTATCACACAACACTTGTGTGGTATATAACTACCGATCATGGTTATTCAATTTTTCCAATATGTGATTTGTAATAAGATGTTTATATAAACCATATATTGTCTTAATTCTTTTCTTTCTTTATCATTGCTTGACCAAGAAACTCTTCCAAACCAATGACAGAAGACCCATCAACTCCATCCATTATTGATCTTCTCATTAATTCCTTTACCTCTTTAGCCTTTTTCCTAATCTCACTCCCTACTTCACTCTCCTCCATCACCAATCTAATCTTAGAAACAATCTCATCAGATTTGATATCACATCTCTTTCCACGCGCCACCTCAACCGATACCCCAATATGTTTCTCCAACAATATAGAATTGAAGAATTGCTCGGCTGCCATAGGCCATCCGAGCAATGGCACACCATGACTAAGCGATTCAAGTATCGAGTTCCATCCACAATGACTCAAAAACACACATGTTGCCTTGTGTGACAATATATCAACTTGTGGTGCCCATCTCTTCACAATCAATCCTCTTCCCAATCTATTCATTCTTTCCTCAAACCCTTCCGGTAAATACTCTTTGACATCAAACTCACTATTCAACTCCACACCTATTGGTGGCCTCACGACCCATATGAAGTTCTTCTCGCTACTCTCTAATGCCAGAGCCAATTCTAACATATGCGTTTGTGAAATCGAGTTCATTGAACCAAAACATACATAGACCACAGAATTATCTTGTTTTATGTCAAGCCATGTTTTCACAGCTTCATCCGTCAACCTTGATCCGGCCTTTTTTTCCGGAGAGAGCGAAACCGGTCCGACCGACCAAACCGGAACACCGGTTATTCTACGGAAATAGGATAAACCAATCTGATCGATTTCTGCAACCGTGTTGAACAAGATTCCGTTGAAATCAGACCATCCGGGTATATTCTTCTTCATAAAAACCGACCAATCATCACTTCCATCAGCTTCTAACATGAAAGAATTCAACTGAGTTTTCTCAATCTCCCCTGCTTCTTGGAAATCATGTAATAAAAACTGATCTTGTTTGGTTTCTTTATGTGGTAAGTTAAGCCATACAGATCTGTAACAGCCTAAACCAAAAGCACCAGAAGCGCTGAAGATCACTGAAGAGACACCAATCTCTTTGCAAACCTTACCGATCCAACCCAAGAAGAAGTCACCAATCACCATAACAGAGCTCTTCTCATCATCATCATCTTCTTCCTTCAAGATCTCCGTCATTAGGTCTCGAAAGGGCTCACGAAGCGACGTAGAAGCTTCAAGAAGTTTGATGACGAGAGAGTAAGGGAGAGAATCGAAATTCTCGCCGTCGTGAAGGAAGCCGTGATCGGAGCTGTTGAAAGGTAACTCAATGAGTCTTATGGAAGATTCAGATGGAAGACTGGAGCATATTTTGGGGATGTTTAAAGGAGTGTTGACCATAGAGATGATGGTATTGGCTCTGTTCTTCATTATCTTCTCTAAACGAAGGGCAAAAGCTACAAAAGGAATAATATGGCCTTGTGCCATGAAAGGGAACATGACGATTTTGAGATTTCTGGGTTTTGTGTTTGCCATTGCTGAGGGGAAAAAAAAACGAGATCTGTGATTGGGTATAAGTTGTATCTGTAACGTTTCAGATTCAGACAAGAGATAAGTGTGTGTTAGGTAAGGATATTGAGTTTCAAGATTGACTTGCATTGTATTTGTCAATTTCAAGAAGGGGTGTTTGGTAAAAACATTTTTCTATACGTACCTTCTTTTTCCTCATTCGTTCAGTTTCGTTTTCTCTTTTCCATGAATTCTTGGTACAGTATGTGGACGTTGGCTTCTCTTTTCCGATTTCTTTTCCACATTCGTCAAGATTATGAAAAACGTGTTGAATTTGAATTTTTACAAAGTTAGGCATGTATTCAATGAATCTACTTATAAGAGTTTATATATTGTATCATATTTATATAAGCAAACTCTTAAAATTAGTTTTAATGATATTACTACTTTCTATCAGAAAATATTAAATGCTTTTTTATATACTTCTAACTTTCAATAAATAATCGCTATTATAATGTCCATGTAAATCTCTATTCGATTTGTATATAACTATATATCAAAGAACAAACTATTCAAACAATTGTATTGTTTAATTACCTTATGTTATTTTAATATTCTATATTTTTTCTTAGAAAACACAATTCTTTTAATATTCTATATTTTTTCATAGAAAACACAAATATTGTTTTCTTATCATCAAGTCGCTGTCGACAAAAAAAAATCATCAAGTGGCTTGTAGTTGACCTGAAATTCATTGAAGTGGACGGTTTTTTTTCCCACCGGCTAAACTGAGCGCTTATATAATACGGCCTACTGAAGAACTTGCGTCCCAAAAACTAAATACAGTATAGGATGGCTATAGAAATAATAATAAAAAAGTCCTCTAATATAATTTGTCACGGCCCACACAAAAGGGAACCTAAAAACAAGTGATGGGCCATACTAAAATCTAATACTTTGATGTATAACGTTGGCTTCTTTTGTTACTCTACAACTTAATTCCTCATTCGGGCCCACATTTAATGTCTTTTTAGCCTATGTATCTCTTTAGTTGTCAAGTGAGGATTTGTAAATTCTAGTGGAATGTAAACCAAAACAGTCTTGAGTCTACTTTAGTAATTGAAAGACGAGGATTTCTTCTTCGACGGAAATTTTAATTTTTTTACTAGGCTTTGTTACCCAAATCAACCCAAAGTATACTAAAAAAAATATGGAAATTAAACAGAAGAGAAGATAAAATATTTATATAAATTTTAAAAAGTAACTTTAATTTTTTTTCATACTTTGTTCGACTAGAAAACGAAAAATAAACTTTAAAGTGGGTATAATTTGTTCGAATATAGAAAAAATGAAACAAAATCTCCTTGACAACTGTATTTGACAAAAAAAAAACTACAATAATTTTTAACAAAGACAAATGTAAAAAAAGATCACTGAAGCCTAAGAAGAAACACAAGAGATAATAAACAAGAAAAAAAAGTTAAAAACCGAGCCAATCAAATTTGATTATACTAGCTAGAGAGTGACTCTTTCTTCAGCCTATATAGACTTGTACCTGCAAAGAACCTTACATCTCAAAACCCTATCTTGAACATAAAACCCAGGCATTACCATAACCTTAACCCGCGCCTGTCCACGGGACGATGATGATCTCTTCCCGTCTCTATCTGCACCTATATCTTCCATATAACTCGATTCAAACACTCTTTTCTCCTCAACCCTCAAGATCCCTAACGCTGGATTGAACGAGAAGGCAAGCAAATGAAGCAACCATACACATTTTGCAGCTACAAAGAATGCTTGAAGCATTTGTTCTGACCAAGGTCTTGTCCAATTCAACGTTGTAATGATCAAACTCATCTTCTCATCGCAGAATCTACTGAACTCTTCGCTGTAGTATTTTGTACCCTTTTTCAATACCTCGTTCCAGCTCAAGTTTCTCAAGGAAGCGAAGGAAGAGAAGTTGGCTTGTCTATCTTGTTCCGGATCGAGTATTTTCGGCTTACCGTTCTTTTGGAAAACGCAGTTCTCGAAGTCTTGGTATACACACTGGCTTATGATCGCTTCTAAGTGGCACTGAATGATTTTGGAGTACTTAGAGGTGAATGACAAGTTGTGAGGTTGAAGGATAGTGTTGATGTTACTAATTAGAGTCGAGTCTTCTTCGTCGATCTCTGAAACTAATGTTTTCAAGAATTGCTTTATCGACAATCTTGATTCCGATACAATCTGTAAGAACCCTTCAACCATCACTTCTTCACTCACTGGCATCTCTGAGTTCTTCTTCCCTGAGCCTCTTCCAACACTATTCTCTTGTGACACTACTTCTGTTGCTTCTCTCAAAGCTTTCTTTAAACTGTCACAATAACTTTCCAAGTACTGAAGCTTCTCACTTAACTCTCCCAATGAAGCTTTCATCTCTGAGACTTGTGTTAATGCAGCGCCTCTACTTCTGTTTGCTTCCATCAATTCTCTCTTCAACTTCTCAACACCCGAACCAGAATCCTTCAACACCTCAGATACTTCCTCTGACTTCTCAGTTCTATTAGGGGAATTAAAGATGGAATTGCTCTTTTGCTTCTTCTTTAACTTTGGGAATAACCAAGACATCATTCTTCCTCCACGGTTCCTTGGCTGGGAAGAAACAACAGAGGAGTGCGAATCCGTTAAGGGCACAACAAGATTAGAGCTCTTCAAGCTCTTGGTGTCGAAACCTCTTTGCTTGTTGTTTTCATTGCAAGAAGAGACCGATCTAAAGTCAACCGAGCCGCAGTTGCTTCTCCCTGATGTATAAAAATGTAACGGTGGTGGAGATCTGAGAGCGTCCGACATTGTGTAAACTTGGGACTGATGATTCAAATCTTGATGAGTCACTAAAGTCTTTCTTGAAGTGGAGGTTTTATAAGAATCAGAGAGATAAGAAAGTCTCAAGTCTTGATCATCATCTCCATCTACTAAACCAATACCATCTTCATCCCAAATCTCAGATAAAGTGAGATTCTTGTGATGAAAAGCAGACACAGGCTCATCCTCATAGCTCTGTTTCAAGACATCAGTGGACAAGTTCAGCAGAGAAATGTGTAAAGTGAAAAAAGCACAGTAGCTTTTGTCCAAAATCTGAACAGTGTGTCAGCTAAAGACAAAAAACAGTGGTTCTACCAAATTCAGGTCTTTTCTGTTTGTCTTTATACTTAAGACACTAAACAGTGGTTAAATTATTAAAGTGACTAACCAAATTATATAATGTGTGTGTTTTTAATATATTTTTTCTCGAAATAATGAACGACCAGTGAAGATCCAAAACGCACAACGACATCGTACAATAAGTTAACAAAGATATACATATTAGTAGTCTGATTGTCTAAATCAAAACTTGGATACTGAAATGCAATAATTAACGAGCTGAACCGGGTTAAACCAATAAATCTCGGGTTCGATGAAATTTTAAAAAGAATGTGTCAAGAATTCCAAAAGCATTTTTAAAACAAACCCAAATTCCCATATTAATGTCTAAAAATCAATCAAGTATGACACAAGAAAAAAGTGAAGAAACACATGGAAGAAAGATATTGAGAGTAGAGAAGTTACAGGAGTAAAAACAGGGTAATCATGAGCAGAGAGGTTGGAGAGAGGACGAGAAGCTGGTGAAGCAGCAGAAGATGAAGATGGGATTCTGATATTGTAATTGGAAGATGGGCTTGACTTGTGCATAAGACCTGCTTGAAGTGCTCTCATCTTCACTCCATTTGCTATAGCCTCTTCTTTTTCTCTTCCCTTGTTCATTCTTGTTTCAGAAGAAGCCATGGAAGAACAAGAACAAAAAGAAGAAGATTAGAAGAGAAGAGAAGAGAAGAGAAGAGAAGAGAAGATGTGACACAACAGAGAAAGAGAGAGAAGAAGAGAAGAGAGGTTTGTGAATGCGATTGTGCGAGAAAAGGGTGTGATGAGGATGATGTCTATTGTGTGTCTGAGAGAGAGATATGAGAAAGAGAAAATCCAAAGAATGTTCTGTCTCTCTTCTCTAAAAAGGAGGACTTAATAGAAAGAACGCATGTGAAGGGCAGAGACCATTTCCTTAATTTACGAAACTACCCTCCTTTCACTTTTGTTTCTTTCATTCTTTGGTCACTAAAATACTGTATGGTCAATTGAACAGTTTATAATAATACCTAAAAGACATATGAATTCACAGTACATTACTAGATAATATGGTCTGTTCTTACTGTGAATTCTATTACTAAAGAATATCGTTTATTCATTTTAGAAAGAAAAAAAAATCAAAAATTGAAGTACAAGTTCATATACATTCATACTAAGAGAATAGGAAAAACCTAAAAATTAAGAATACAATCTATTTATAATAAATATTTGCAAGTAAACATTGGAATCTTATTTTATAAATTTTAATGTTAAATCTTGAAAACTTTGATATAATAAAAATTTTGAATTCTAAACATATAATGAATCACAGTTTTGTAGACACATTAAGAAAAAGCAATAATAGATTAAAATTAATTTTAGGAAAGGGATCTTATAAATGATTAAAATTTAAAATAATTTTTTTAAATAACACACCGGTCATTGGAAAATCTATCAAGGATCACCTCATTGTTACAGAATCCATAGCAACCAGTCAACCACTTAGAGGCCTCAAGCAAGTAAAATAATTATAGTTTCGATTTTAGTCAACAGCAATTTGATGATATAAGTATATCATAATCATATCCGTAGATAAATGGTTATATTAGGAAACAAATAGGTTAAGCCTCGGTTAAAAGCTAAGAAGACTTTCTGACAAAAAACAAATTTGTTTAGTAGAAGATAGAATTCCGCGTGGGATTTTATGATATCTTAGAGTTAGTTTGCAATAATGTTGTAAAGTTGAGTTGTTTACAATTTTACATCAGCAAGAAAAGAAGTCAAGAAACTAAGGAAAAACTAGTATTAAACTGTTAATGATTTAATGATGATAAAATCATTATGCTTAACTTTCAAAACCAAACCCACCAAACCCATATATAAAGTACAAATAGCCTAACCTAATAAAGCGTTTTATCAAACCCTCCACATGCGTAAAAGTATTCCTTTATCGCATTTTCGCCATTTCTTGCGAACGACCGGGGCATGCTTTACTATTTGCTTTATCTAAACTTCTTTGTTACCATTTATTTTAGGTTTACCAGATCACTTCACGCCATGCACGAATAAATTATTTTAGGTTTACCAGATCACTTCACGTCAAGTAATTAGCTTAGATGGCATGAATGTCTGATTAACACATTGTTATACTTAAACTGAAGAAATAATTTTGCCTAAACATTCTTGATTGGCACTAAATTTCATTTACTAATTTGCAAAATAAATAGTATAAAACAATAACACAATATACAACAAGATTCTTCTCATTCAAGAGTATTTTCAATATGATGAGTGTACTCATTTTGGAACCCATTTAAGAAAAACTTCTATTCATAAATAATCTCGTGGATAATTTCTATGTTACAAACCTAAGCCCAATCCAGCTAGAATGCTACAGTTCACCTTCTACAGTATCTGACGTAGATGAGCAATGTCTCTGCGCGATCAATAGCAAAGACGAATTCTGCAAAATCACCATTTCCAATCAGAAAGTGACTTATCACTATTGACATTTTGTCTTTGTCAGATAAATAAATACACAATTCTATTCTATTGCTACCAGACAACAAGTCCATTTGCCTCACTGGTTTATTTATTTAGCGGACCACTACTAAAACTAATCCAAACATGTTCTCATAGATTAAAATTGATTTGATACTTGAATACCTGAGTTCCAGCTATGATCATGTTGTTGAGAGGATGCGCAGCACAACCTGTGACAGTTTCAGACAATGAAACAAACTTGTTACTGTAATTACACTTGTCTCTCTTCTCCTTTCTCTGTGAATCCTCACTGCAACAAAATATTAGCAATATCAGAATCATAGCCATGAAGTTTAGAGAGAACATAACATATATCCGGATTTTCCAAGAAATCCTTACTCGTAGTCAACGTGACAAGGAGACCTGGAGCTTGGATGAAAATCAAGAACATGAATCCCTTTCTCGCTCATGGACCCAACCACATAAATCTGCAATAGGAAACATATAACTTTGTATAGAATAGCCAGATAGGGTCAGAAAATCTGCAGTTATGGCCGTTAATGGTAGTATAAAGTGCAGGGCTTACAGATGATGTTGGCAGCCATGATGGTTTCCGCAAGATCAAATCAGATGAATTGTTGGAACCATCCCTAGCGAGCCAAAATCCAATATTACAGCATTATTTTTTTTTTTTTTGATCTATCTAAATACATCTTTTGTTACAAATTAAACTGCAAGTTCCAGAGTTTGCTTATTCACTTACAACCAAGCTGGAGGAGGGCAATGTACATGAGTAACTTCAGATTTATAAATGTCAAGAACACCGGACCTGCACAAGAGAAATTCACTAAAGGAAAATGGTAAATGATATGAATTTGACGAACAAAACATGAAAAAGAATATTGTTCACCGGTTTTCTGTGGTGAAATGAGCTGTTGATGGCAGAATGACTTACCAACCATCGTCAAGGTGAAATGCCAGTTGATGAGGAGAAGATTGGTTTACATCGATGGAATGGATCTCCTTGGGGACAATTTCTGACTGTGCCTGCAAAAATATTCAATTTGAGATCCAAACTTTTTTCTAATTTTGCCAATTTCAGTATGAATCAATTTTGGGGGTAGCATGATTCCCACATTACTATTTTGAGTAATTCCTGGTAAGTAATAAGATAGGAAGCTTTCAGGTTTTGAGAACATGTCGGGAGTCCAATATATATGATTCAGAGTTACAAATATTATGAGAAAAAACCAAAGAAGCATCACAAGGTTGCTTGAATGATGGCACAGCACAAGTGAGATGCCAAATAAAAGACAGACCTTACCTTAAGAGATGCAATCTTCTGCAGCATTGGTGCAAGATGTAGAGATGCTGTAGGCAAGTGGCTCATCTGAACGGTACCAATATCAAAACGTGATGACAAATACATGTTTGAAAGAGCCAAAGCAAAACGATAATAAAGGTAAGTTCATGTAGATGTTACAGATGAAATATACTGCTATAGCCAATTCCGGCTCTCTCCTTGTAAGACTTACATCTTTTCGGCTCTGAAAAGCAGTAGAGTTTCTTCCTCCACGAAGGTCCCAGATATGAATGATTCCTTCTTTACCAGCTCCAAAAATAGTCTACATGGTAGATGAAATAAAGGCAGACGCTAAGAAAAAACAAAACTTTGGGGGCCTAACAAAATATGAAATCAAAGTCTTACTGCAATTTCATGGATCAGAAGAACTTTACTGGGCTTGGGATGTCTTATATTATGATTACCTGATTATCCACATGTATCTGAATACTCTTGATTGAATCATATTGGTTTGTTGAAAGTTCAATGCATGGAGACAAGCCTGCTCTTCTATCCCACACATGAACTATACCAAGTGTATCTGGAGAAAATATTCTGCATAAAGAACAAATGCAAAAAAAATCGCTGAAGAAAGTAAGTAAAAAAAGCTAAAATTGTTTTGCAGCCCAGGGATGAGCCATTCTACAAACCTTGAATCCCCATCACTCGTAAAGGCAACATCAGATAAACCTCTAGAAACTTTGCGGCCAATAATTGAGAGCTTCTGTCTAGTTTGCAATTCCTGTATCACAATTAGACCAATCATTGAAATGTGGGTGGAAGGATATGAATATTGAGCACAGCTAGCCTAAGTAGAGCAGAGTAAAACCTGATGGTCTTACCATAGCACCATGTCGGTAACTGTGTCATTACGATTAAAAATTGTTTGGCTTTCTTATAAGCATAATGGGAACTAATACAGACATTATTCTGTATTCAGCAGTTTCAAGAAATCATTTTGGAAAGGTAATTTTGCTATGGCTAAGAAAGGAATAGGGTGATACATATGTGTTTCTTATCGGCTTCAATTATACAAAACATAAACTGAGCTTGAAAGAAGACAATCTTATCCATGATGATGAGGTCATAGGAGTTGGAACCAGAAACAGTTGCCAAAAACCATATATATGATAATCATGTGATCTCAAAATCAGATGCTTCAAATAATACCTCAGTTGGTTTGGGAGACATGTAACTGATATCGAAGATAAGCACTTTATCACGTTTCCTCGATGTGCAAGCTACCTAGAGGAATTATAATTACTCAGTAAAAAATGTTTTGAAATGAAGTTTGAAGAAGAAAGTAGGATGTCAGATAGGCATTGTATTGAGCTCATACCTCATCCTGGTTTGTAGGATTCCATCTAGCAACATCGAATTCCCTACCCAAAGGGAAAGTCAAATGCACAACATGCTTACTTTCATCTTCCACAGAACCTGTTAATGATGACTCAGAAAATGACTCAGGATTCAAAACTGTAATGACAGGGATACAAAAACGTGTATAAGAAGGACAATAAGAGCAAACAAACTATAAAATGTATGATCCAGCAACATCACCGTCATTGATGTTAAAAAATCTTACTCATCTAGATTCTAGTTATAAGGAATTCCATTGACGACTGGTGTTAAAAGAATGGGAATTTTATTCTCTATTACAAGACACTTGAGTATGCAGAGTATTTAAGAAGGTTGTTTTAAACTTGCCAAAAAGTAAACCCTTCACAAATACTGAGAAGTTGTGCCTATACCAACGTAGATACAAAGTTCCTAATATTGCTACCACATTTACGTGACATTTGACTGCAATCAACTTGAATATTTGAAGTGAATGCTTAAGTAAAGCTTAGAAACCATTCCAGCACAGAAGAAACAGTTTTCGAATAGAGAGGGATATTTACAAAGTATCATTAAAAGTAAACAAAATGAGGACAGTTCAAAGCTTCACCTGGGGCAAGCTTACTCTGGCAATATAGAGTTTCAAAGTCATGCACCGTCAAGCATCCTGATCTTGTGACAGACACTATGTATATTCCCTGAAAACAATACTTTTACTTTACAAATGGTAACAAGGAAACAAAAGGAGTTGAAACTGAAGGCAAATAACACAAGAAATTGAGTCATCCTATCTCTTAAGAGTAAACAAAACATACATAGATAAGAATCGATGAAATAACATTTACCATCTACGGAAAGTCACAAGACCAAAAGTATTGTTGAGTACTCACCTGGTTATCAAACTCAAGCCCTGCAACGCCTCGCCTGGAAACCACAGGAAAAGAATCTCAAAACGAGACATGAGTTTCCACGTAATTGTAAAAAATAACAATTGAACCACTAGAAAGTGTAAATATTAGCTCTCAACAAAAGGTTCCAGAGACTGACATTGTTGAAGAATAATGCTGGTGTTGAATCTCGCTCACCTGAAATACAGACTCTTAGCTCTCAACAAAATTCTCCAAAATAATCAAACGCAAATCTTCAGAAAAAAAGATGAAAAATTCGTACATGGGTTTGACATGGCACCTCGTTCACATGATAAAGATGTGAAAATTTTCCTATCTTCGCCACAAGGAACACCCGAAACAAAATCAAATTAACCAAATTATCAATTCAAAGAAGAACTAATCTCAGGAGGGAGAGTAAAACCTCGGAGTAGGAATGAGAAACCAGAGTATAGAGCTGGTGTCGGTAATCTGCCTTCAATCGTCCATTCAATTCGATTAAAGATCGCTTCCATGGTCGCCTTCAAAGGTCGATAAACTTGAGTAATCAATCATACAGACAAACAAAGAAAATGAGGGAGAGATAAAACCTAGTTAATCGAATTACCTGACTATAGTTGTAGATTTTGGCGGCGACGACGATCCCGGCGGAACCAAGTAATTCTCCATCGCTTCACCTCTGGCTCTCTTAATTTTCCCGCCTTTCCCTTGTCGTTTTATCCCAGAGGATTGAGAAAAGGAGTAACACACATTTACAGTTACTGTACCTCTTTTCTAATTTTGTTTTTTCTACGGGCCGGCCAATTTGGCCCATTAAGCTACTATGTTTAATAACGTGTTCACTAACTTTTCCATCTCCCACTACAAAAGACTCTCACTCTGGATACTATCTGATGCACAAAGTAGTTTTGCATCTGTTGTTCATGGCTCTTGAACTGTGTCTTTTCTGGAAGAGAGCTTGTTGTTGGAGTTCCTAATGATGATGTTGATACTATGATGGACAGAGTCATGCTCACAGATTGTAGATTTTGGTCTGATGCCGCTAATTCATATTACAGTTATTTGTATGAGACTGAGTAGTAAGTACTAAGTAGTTACATGAACTCCATAGGATTATGTTTGTGTGTTTCCTTTTGGCTTTTTCTTCTCTTTGCTTTTAGTTACTTCGGCTTAACGTTATTATTACACAATACACGCGGTAGATGATACTCTATTCTCATATAAATTCTAACTAATCAACAATATCGGAATATCTTCCCTGAAAACAATAACTGTGAAATCCCGATCAAAACTATGATCATCAATATTTTGAACCGGTCCAATCATAACTAATTGAAATACTTCTAAAGTTGAACATAAAAATGAATCTCTTCTTTAACTTTTAAGCCCAATTCAACGGTATTTTTTGTGTTTTTCTCTCATAACTTTAAACTAATACTTACCAACAGACACATATATGATATATACTAAACCCATCTCTTATATGAACCCGAGGAGTCTCTTGGGATGGTCTGAATTGGCCTTCTAGGTTTCTTCGAATCATCTGTAGAGGAAGCCCGTCTCATCCTTGAAGAAGAAGAAGAAGAAGAAGAAGATGAAGAAGAAACTGAGAATGACTTTCGATTAGTCGATGGACTAACTACTGAAGGCGGCTTCACAGATTTCACAAGTGAGGCCGAGGATTTAGCTGGCGCTGATTTATGGGTTTGTCCCAAAGCTGCGGTTTCCTCCTTTATGAAATCAACTGGAGCATCCTCCAACACAACTCTTCGGGGTGTGTTAGCAGGAGTTTCTGAATCAGAGGATGAAGATGTTGTCAAAACATCCATATCATAAAGAAGATTTTCCATTCTCATCGGGAATTCACGAGTATTTGAGACTGCAGCTGAATAGGAAGACCTTTGGAGCCTAGTGAGCTGTGTGACCTGAACATAAAGAATGAATTTTAATGTTCAAGTTGTTACCAGGAACATTTCGGGATGAAAATCGAAAGTTTTGTTGGTTAAGTTTCTCACCTTTTCTTCTAAAACCAGTACGTCTCTCTTGAGCTTCTTAATTATTGTCTTCTTCCTGCGAATAATCTCTTCAAGCTCCGTTTCTCGCTGTTAAACAGAGAAGAGAAACATATTTGTCCAAGTAATAACCAAAAAGAAATCAAAATTTGAAGGCATTTGAAGAAGTATTACCTTTGAACCAGCTTTGTTGGTGGCCTGAAGAAATGAAGTTAAGTCCTTTATTGTTGCATCTTTCTCTTGACATTCCTTTCTGAGTGAAAGCATGTCTTGGTCGAGTGAAAGACTATCGAACTACAATAAACATTTATAAACCAAGTCATCTTCATTAGCAACAAGATCCACCACAGAGATTGTTTCAGCTAATTCACTAATTCCTAACATACATGAATCTCTGCAGCAGAAGTGACACTAGAACACCAATCTGACATGTCAGACATACGTCTTTCCTCTGGCTCTGCATCAATCACCTGATTTGTTGGAGCTTTATCCTAAAACAGTAGAACCAGTAAAAAGATGACCAACTTAATCATATAGAACATGATCAACTGGATCATATAGAAATGCTCAATGATGGCAATGAAAAAGCAAAGAACACACACATACCTGTATAGCATGTGATGAGTGATGATGTTGATCACATAGCCAGCAGCCACAATCCACGAAATTAACTCTCTCAGATCCAAACTTTTCTTTGAAAGTTAACTGTAGATCATCATTTCCAGACTGATCCTTAACATGATTTAGCTGTTGACACAGATAGTCAAGCTTTTGTTGCATGCTCGAAAGAACCTGATCCTGAATACAAATCCACACCACAGATTAATCAGATCATTTACAGTTACAAAGAACACACACAATTACGCAGCAAGAATTCTCAAAATTGATTAGCTTGAGTATAGAATTTGAACTACTAACTTATAATCACTTAAAACTTCGAGATTTAGATAGATAATAAACACAAAACTGTATGATAAAAACCTTAATGTATGGAATTCAAAATGAAGTAACGGAAATTGAATCATCAACTAACCAAAGTGTTTTAACTAAACAGTCCGATTGAATCGCTAAACTTTTTAGTCAAATAAATTGTCCAAAGAAGCGAATCTTGACGAAAATTTCTCAAATCCCTAGCAGAGTATATAAAGAACAAATACGAACCCTGAGATCAACCGAGTTCTGGAGCTGACGAATCACACCATTCTTCTTCGATTCAGCTGCGGCGACACCAATGACAGCAACAATCAGGAATCTTTGGTAAGGCGTGAAGAGCTCCCACGCGAGGGATTCCTCTCGGCTCAATCCGCCGCCGATTGACCTCGCTGAGCTGGCTTCATCGGAATTAACGAGCAAGCCCTGTAGAGATATGTAAGCTAGACGCCGAGTCGATTGCAGTGGCTGACAACGACGAGTGAATTGAGTTGAGAGGCGACGAGTAGACGGATGCGGAACGGGAGAGAAGAAGGGAGCGAGATGGACTGAAGCAGGCGGAGTTGGGTAAAACCCGGGATCCGATCCGGGTTCATCATCCATGGGAGAGGAGCGTGAGGAATCGAGGAGGTCAGAGAAAACGGTTCGTCTTCAATTTTGTGGATTTTGGATTTTTCTGTAATTTCAAAATTTGAGATTTCCCACCGAAAAGGGAAGGTGAAGCAATTGAAGACTAACGTTGGGTTGGGTTGAGGATCATCTGGGTCTACATTTCCTTGTTTTTTACTCAAATCTGGGTCTACTTTATGCCACGTATACTTTTTTTGTTAATTTTTCTTTAGTTTGTAAATAATTTTATTCACCAGCGCATACTCCCTCCATTCCTTAAAGATGAATATTTTAGAAAAAAAATTTGTTTCACAAAGTTGGATGTTTTATATTTTCAATGCAAAAGTTATGTATAATTTCTTGTTTTGCCCCTAATAATTAGAGTTAAAGTAAATAAAATAATTAAAATTTAATGAAAAAATAAAGATATTTTAGGTTATGTAAAAAGTTTCTTAATATGTGTGCAAAACCTTAAAAATTCATCTTTAAGGAACGGAGAGAGTATAATCTTTTAATTTTAGACAAATATGTTCAAGGTTAATCCAATTTCGCCAAATTCATACGTTTTTTTTTTGTCGACATCCAAAACCCATATATTAGACCTACCATAACCATATATCTTAAAATGTCCGAAAACTACCACTAATCCAAAACTCATTTGGTTTTTTTCTTGTCTTTGATTCTACATTTTCATTGTTTTATTTTTCTTTTATGTTACTGACATGATATTATATTGATTGTCTTTTTCCGATCCTACTCTTTTAATCAAGAGCTATCCCAGCTTTTACACCCCACTCCGATCCCAACCTTATGCAGTTATGCTTAAGCGTTGCATGGCAATTGGCAAGTCAATACTTAACCTTTATTTGCTGATATATCTCTTATGTGCTTGCTCATGACATGACGGAACCACATTCTTAGCTATCTGAATTGAGGATTTGATGGAAACTTTTTTTTATATAAAGAATCTGATGGAAACCTTTTTTTTATATAAAGAATTTGATGGAAACTTAGATACAGACATTTTTGAAAACATGTTCTGAAGCATTGATACACGATTACACGTGACGTCTTACAGTGATATATGCTTCACTGATTTAGACACGTGATGTGTCCTAGTATTTGGGAAATCGCCCTTTCTTCTTTTTTTTTTCTTCGTTTCCTTAAGTATGAAAAGTCGTCTGTTGTTGACTCCCCTGCATACTACCTTCATTTTGAGTAGTAATTTGTATATTTCCCCCCCACAATTTTCTCATCTCTTACACTCAATCGTGTATTTCATTTTATTAATTAATTTTTATCTCCTCGACATTAAGTCAAATTACTTAATATCCGGAAAAGGTAATGATTTTAGGATCATTTCATAAAGCTGTATAATGATTGTAAGTCATAATCCATGTTAGTATTTCAATCGATTGAGTTATATGAATCAATTTTAAAAGTTCTGAAATGCATTGGACGGCAAATTAACGTCAAGCACATGCGGCCACATGAGTTATGTTTCGAATAACGTCAAAGCCATTAATGTCTCCGTTCTGACTTCACACTTGCTTCTAAATCTCTTGATACAATTAAACAACTGCCAAATCTCTGAACCACGTTTACTCTAGCTGTCTCCGAACCTGTCATACCTTTAGGGCCGACCATGTTTAATTTTTGAGAAATATAATGGGGAGACTAAATTTATGGTTGTTTTACACAGTACTCTTTCAGAAAGAGAACTTAAGTAAACTATGTAGGTGACACTCTATGTATATATAGTCTCACACGTTTGTGAAGGGGTGACATTGTAGCCAATGTGGAGGTGATGATTTGCAATAAACGATTAGGGTACTAGTGTCTTAAAGTAAATATATATATAACATACACATATAGTTTTCTTATAATTTTGTAACTTTGAATCGAGGTTGAAAGAGGAGGTCAAATAAATATGCATCCTTGCATAGGGTTGATAGACAAAGATCACATGTTCATCTACAACGACAAGATCAACGACAATACATAAAAAAAAAAGATTAGTAGCAACCCATGGGTAGTAACTAGTCCAACCAAAAATACAATAGTGTGGACAAAATAAGAAACTAGGATAATAATAGAGCTAAGCCACTTGAAAGTTGTCTTCATTATTAAGTCCAAAACTTCAATGCAGAGACAATAAGCCTTATAAAAACAAAATCAGACAAAAAAATAATAGAGCTAGTTGATTTTACTAATGTATCCCGCCTATGGTTTAGAAATTAACTACGTGAAACCTTCGTAACAGTTCTACCGTTGTAAATGTTGTATATATGCATCAAACGGCTATTGGTTCATCTTACTACCAAGTAACAACGAATATGCTCAACTGCTCACAGTAAAGTCTATAATTGTTATTATGTTCTAATTTGTTCAACTAGTTTGGTCTTCTTAATAGCTAGCCTAATTAATAACTGCTGTATTCCAGTATCGGGGTCCGGACTCCGGATAGTTGAACTGAAAACATGCCCAGGCATGATAACATGGACAGTACAACCAGTAGACAGAAACAAGCAAAACCATGTTATTAGTAATGAATATTGATCCAATTTCCAACCAAAAAAAAAAAACTGATAATAATGAAAAGTAAAGAGCATGCAAAGGATGTGACGTGGCAATCAATGAGATGGTTCAAAGAAACAAGGGTTTTAACAAAAAGTAATATTTCGTCGTCTTTACGCTCATCAATACGACTACTATAAATATCCATAACTTCAGTCACTTCCATGTCAACGTGCCTCAAACCTATGTAAGCTCATAAACACATCAACACAAAGATTCTTTACACAATGGATACTAAGAAGTCGTTAGTGATTCTACTAAGCACCGTCGTCGTATTGCTTCTCTCCACGGCGGTCCAATCTTGTCTACCCTCCGATCGAGCGGCGCTTCTAGAGTTCCGAGCAAAGCTCAAAGAGCCCTACATTGGCGTTTTCAACACGTGGAAGGGCCAAGACTGCTGCAATGGCTGGTATGGTGTGAGCTGTGATCCTACTACCCACCGAGTCGCCGGCATTACTCTCCGTGGTGAATCCGAGGATCCAATCTTCCAGCACGCGAAACGGAGCGGACTCATGACCGGCTCTATCTCGCCGGCGATCTGTAAACTCATTCGCCTCTCAACTATCATCATCGCTGATTGGAAGGGAATCTCCGGTGAGATTCCTAGTTGCATCGAGAATCTCCCTTTCTTGAGGCATATAGATCTCGTCGGAAATCAAATTTCCGGCGTCATTCCGGCGAATATTGGGAAGTTACTGAGGCTAGCAGTATTGAATCTCGCCGATAATCAAATAACCGGTGAGATTCCTTGGTCAATCACGAGATTAACGAGTTTAGCGCATCTGGATCTCAAGAACAACAATATCTCGGGAGTCATACCGCCAGATATTGGCCGGTTAAAGATGTTGAGTCGTGTGCTTTTAACCGGTAATAAAATCTCTGGTCAAATACCGGAATCTTTGACCAGAATCTACCGTTTAGTGGATCTCGAACTCTCGTTGAACCGAATCACCGGTCCTATCCCGGCTTCGTTCGGCAAAATGTCGGTTCTCGCATCGTTCAATCTCGACGGGAACTTGATCTCCGGCACTATCCCGGGGACTCTGATGACTTCGTCGATCTCGAATTTGAATCTGAGCGGGAATCTTATCTCCGGACAGATACCGAATACGTTCGGACCAAGGTCATACTTCACAGTGCTTGATCTTTCGAACAACCGTCTCCAAGGACCGATTCCGGCAAGTATCACGACGGCGTCGTTTATTGGCCACCTTGACGTGAGTCACAACCATCTATGTGGGAAGATTCCGACCGGATCTCCTTTTGATCATCTCGATGCGACGTCGTTCACTTATAATACATGTCTATGTGGAAAGCCTCTTGGGAATTGTAAGAAATAATTATTAAAAATATTTGGAGGAATCAAATAGTTTGATTTTTAATATTGTTATATTTTCACGTTGTATCATGTAACTAGCCGTTTGAAAGAGGCAAAACAATATCTTATTTAACCATTTGGTGTTTTCTTTAGTCTTCTTTTTTATATATAATCTGCCTGGATTCTCTAACCCTCATCATCAATGAGCTACAAGCAATGTTTTCACGCCCAATCTGACCTAGCCGGTCTGACCAGTTAATCCGGGAGTCTTAACACTATTCCGATTCAGGTTTAGTATTAAAATCTGCCAATAATAAAATTCGAAAAACCCCACTATTAATCCGTCACCCAGCTGGTTCAACCGGTTCACCGGGTTGCGGGTCAAGAAATTTTTGATTTTAAAACTCTTTTCATTCAAATAAAATGTTTGATTTTGAGAATAAAATAGTATTTTACATTTATTTTTATAACTTTGTAGTTTTTAAAGCGCATACATACGATTGGTTGTTTTGATGTTTAATTATTTTATTTTTGTCATTGGCGATTTTATATTATTTTAGTGGTTAATTCACTTTTGGTTTAAAACATTAAATTTAAGTGAATTACTTTAATATTATTGTTAGATATTTTCTGTTTTTATCAAACATAGTATTGCCTTTTTACTATTTTAATATTGTTAGTCTTTTATTCTTAATTTTATAAAACAATACATAAAAATATTGATAAATACATAATAATATTATTCTTTATTCTATTGATCTGACGGTTGACCCGGTTCGACCGGTGACCAGTGACCCGAAAAATCATTTGGTTTGGTGTTCGGATTGGATATAAACATTGGCTACAAGATAAGGTTTGTTTTTCTTGGGTCTATTGATTTGGAGCTACAAGATCAAGCTCAATGACACTCCTCGATCCAAATGAGCTATTGGATAAACTAATAAAATAGTGTACTTCAATTTAAATAACACTGACATGCGGTCAGACCGGATCTAGATCCATTTGATGATCCGCCGTAACTTATGGTTCATCACTACTAATTGACAAACGAACCATATATGTGAGGGAACCCAATTTTAATCTCCAAATCATCCAATAAAGTTTTTATTACGAACAAAAAAATTGTTTTAGATAGCATACATTTAAATCAAATTTACCAAATAAAAATGTAATGGCTTTTATTGTGGTCAAATAATGGCCTAAGATAAAGCAGATACTGGATCAAATACTGTCCAATTAGGTGGTCTACTTAAGAAGTGGACTGTATAGCTAATGCAAAATTGGTTTGGTGGACTTGTTTTCGATGTCGGTGGCGCATGGGTCGTATTTTAGAAGAATGGTTATAGCACGTGATACAAATATTATTTTCGACTAAAGTGAAAAATATAAGTGACACAGCTATTACAAATCATATACAGTATAGGATGATAGGAACTTACTAATTTTAAAACACACTATTTGATATAAAATTTTCAATCGAACCCATGCAATTACCATAAAATTTCTAGAAAGGTTATAATTTTAGATACATAAACCTCTTTCCAACGATGATGGCGAAGGCCCTTCACTACAACTAAAATTAGACACTGAACAATGTCCTGGGTTTTTTTTTTGTGTGATATAGTTTATCTACTTCGTTCCATTCATATCTGAATCCGCTCTCAGGTTATCCAAATATATGATGTTTGAAAAATATGTCAAAGTTTCTGCTAGATGACTCTATAGCACAAAAAAATCATCAGAGTCACAACTAGATTACAAAAATTTACTATTAATTGGTATTTTTATATTGATTCGATTATGTTTTTTATTTTTTTTTCCTTCTAAATATTGATTTCGATTTTGCTATTATTGATGATTGTGCCTTGGCCGATAAAAATCATCATAACTATATGATAGACATAATTTTTTAGAAGAACAAGAAGATACGACACAAAGAACATATGAATACCGTGCGAAAGAGAATTGCACAACACGTATGTGATGCTTTTAAGTAACTTTATAGTTAACAAGAATGCCGCACATGAGAGAATTTCATAACAAGTATGTTTGCAAACTATGCTTTGAAGCATCCTCTTAGTTAAAGTATTCATGGTTAATAGTGCTTAATTTTCAAATCTGTAGTAAGTTTCAACTGCTAGCTTTTCTTGGTTTCTCTAAACCACTAGTTGTTGTTATTTTTTTCCAGCCAGTTATTATTTTAATCGGTGACATGCCAAGACATCGATGGATCATGTAGAGTTTTTTTTAATTTTTTTTTTAATTTGGAGGTTCTTCCAGAGCTTCAGTCCAGACTAATCTCCATAGGTTCCATTTTTTTTTTCGCACAACTTTACTGTTGGTTGGGTGGCCAAGTGAAATCGAACCTAAATCTCAAAACAGACATATACCCAACCTCAAGCCACCGGAATATCATCACTTGGATCAATAAGATGTAATTGGTTATATGCAAACTATTTGATCTGACAATGTAGAGCTCTCTTTATTAACGGAATAAGGTTACACCTGACTACCTTAGTGGCAACCGAGTAAGGTACAAACAAATTATGTTGACGTTTTCTCCATATAGCATTTGTAAAAACTTTTTTTTTTTTAAACAAATATTTTTATTAGGTTTATTTTAAAAATATCACGTATTTTGTACTCCCAAGAAACACTAGAAAAAAACTTTTAGAAAATTTAATATGAAGTAGATAAAAATTAGATAAGGATATCTTAGTTTTATAGTCAAGATATCTAAATCCAGAGATCCAAAAGATTTAGAGATCTTATTATTTATTCATAGATCAGATTGGATTAGATCTAAAATATGGGTTTGATCTCAGATATTATTTGGTCAAGTCCTAATAGATACTGTATGTAGTAGTAGTAGCATGTACAATACTCGAAAAAGAGACATTTGGTGGTTAAAATTGAGGTGTATATGATGGGATGCTCCTTTCTTGAAGCAACAAACTAAAATGTCATCATTACCTTAACATTTAATTTAAGAACCATTGCTTTCCCAACCAAAACAAACTATTTAGATAATTGATACTACAATAATAATTGACGGCAGCAAATATCTTTAGCCACCGATGAAAATAACAAAATTGTCGGAATCCCGAGAAGACGTTTTCTCAATATTAACAAATGACGACTACATCTAACTAACCTCCCATCACTCTTCATTACTACACAACAACTCTTTCAGTGTCTATCTTTTGTTATTTTCCATTTATTTGTTCCTTGTAAGGAATTTATTTATGCATTTGAATACAAACCTATTAAATATAAATGCTCGAGCAAGGCAGAGAGTGATAGAGAATAATGGCTGGAGGTTGGTTGGAATTAATTAATTTGTTTTAAAATCCACCCCTTTAAAGGCTTTCTTGCTGGATCTTCTTTTATTTGTATGGTTGAGTTATTCTTATTTTTTTAATTCTTTTAGTGAAAGTGATTTCATTAATTTAAAAGATTCTAAAAATAAAAAAATGAGGTTGGAGAGCGAATTTATTTTTCGAGTTCGATTAATGACGCAAAGCAACAATAGTTTTTAAACGGAAAAATTCAATAAATAATATCAAAATATTTTTTTTTAAAAAGAGATACCGAATCGGAATCACTAGTATGAGCAGTGAATTCTATCATTTCGGCAAAAATTTTATATTATGTGTTTGAAACAGATTATGCATATCTCATATCCATGGTGCAATCTCTAGAGCAGTGACCCGCTTTCTCCAATCAGCTAGAGGATCTTGCTCGTGTATGTGATTTTTTTTCTGAGTTTTCTATCTTTCGTATTCCAAGATTGAGTAATAAACAGATGGACTACTTAACACAAACTTCAAAAGTTTTATTTTCTGAATTTTCGTTTATAAATATTTTTTCTCTAGTGTGGGTAACCATTTCTGGAGTGAGTTTCTAGGTATATATTGTTTGGTTGGAAAAAAAAAAAAGATAAAAAGTAACGGTAAGAATTAGGAATTAGCATGCAGTATACAAAAAAAATACCACTTTTATTACCGATAATTGTTGTCATTTTTTGTGGTCGATAAACTATTAAATCGTTAGATCTCTTATCGCACCAATAAAGGTTTAGCATTGACCATTGGCGCCTATGGAATGTAATTTGTACAAGAAAAATCTCCTTCGAAAACATCAACCACAATAAATAAAATTCAATAAATTATAAAAACCATATACAGTTATACTGTACTACAAATAATAAATGATTCTGTAACCCGATTTAGATAATTGGGTTGAAAACTTGAGTATTCACTTGTGGAAGGAATATAACCAAATAACGTATGTAACTCCATACGCAAAACAAAGACATTACAACAGAATGAAGACTATTTCAATCCAGTTTCTAAATTGGGTTAGAGAATCATTTATTGTTTTTACTAAGTCTATAACTGTTTTGTTTTGTAGTAGCAATTATGCGACGCGTGTATAGTTTTGGTTATAACTAATATTTCTTACTAAAAAAACCTACTGATATAAATTTTGTTTTTGTCATTTTGCACAAGAAAAGAGTCAATAACTCTAACATATTGAATATGGTGATGATTTGAAGTTGGGTTCGACAAAAAGAAGTTTATGATTTGAGTTTGAGTCAATACACTATGTTTATGATTCGAATTTGGGTTAGAGAATCATTTAAAAGTTTAATATGAGTGGATGATGTTTATGATTTATTATAATGTTTATGGGTGTTTTCACCTTATTTTACAAATGAGCTTCTTTGGTAAATACAGTATGTTTTTATTTACATGCCATCATATATAATCCTCTAGGTAACAGCACGTTGCAATCAAAGTGGCTTCACACACCAAACGACCAGAGCCGTCCATTCGTAGAGACGTAAGAAAATTATTAATATAAATTCTTTAAATATAAATTTCTTCTTTTTGGTAGACAGAAATCTTTATTTATTTTTTAACATAGTTCCAATGTATAAATTTAACTAATATAAATGTATATATGTCCCAATCATTAAAACTAACTAGTATATTTAGTTATTTTAAAATAGACCAGTTAAAAAAGTTTGAATAATACATAATACTGTAATATAAATAAAAAGTAAAGAATGTAAAAAAAACTTTATTTAAGTACCAATTTAGACGGTATGCAATATGCTTCATCTTATTTATTTTTAATTTTTATGTGCTCTCTCCTTCAACCTTTTTTATTTATTTTCCCAATACTCCCAGTTCTTCTCTGCAACTAAAAACCTCTTTCTCTCGTTCTATCCAATTTCGTTAATTAGCGATTAAAAAGGAAAACATTATACTATCTCTTAAATCTAAAAGAAATATTAATCGTGTACATGATGATGAGCATGGTGCTCCCTTTGTTAGGTACATCATTCTTCGTCTCGAGAAAAACCAGAAATAACCCACTGATCTCTCTGTTTCAAGTTCTTCCTTTTTACAGAGTCAATACAAAACCAAGCAGTGAAACCGACAAAGTATCCGTGACCTTCTCTATTCTTTTTCTGATATTTTTATCCTAAAAATTCCCTCTTTTTTTTTTTTACTCTATTTTTCTTTCACGTGATGATATGTAATTTTTATTTGTTTTGTTGCAGACGACATTGCTTAAATCTTCGGGACTCTTTTTGCTTTATAAATATCTCCTCCTCGCATTAGTCTCTCTTCTAACTCACCCCTAACTGTTTAAAGTGTTATGAGTCTTTTCATTCTCTTCTTGTAATCTGAGTTTGGGATCTGAGTTTTTGGGGATCTTGGGGAGTTTTGGCTTTTGAATCTGAACATTACATTTTGAGTTTGGATTTGTTTTTGTTTCTTTTTTTAAGACAAAAGAGAATGGTTAGGATGAAGTCTGGTCTCATCATCATCATAACCATTGCTTTATTACACACAAGCTTTGTACTTGTTTCTGTAGCAAAAGAGTGTACAAACACTCCTACACCGCTCTCATCGCACACTTTCCGATACGAGCTTCTTCAATCAAAGAACGAAACTTTGAAGAAAGAGATGTTCTCTCATTACCATTTAACACCAACTGATGACGCTGCTTGGTCTAGTTTGTTGCCAAGGAAGATGTTGAGAGAAGAGGAAGATGAATTTGGTTGGACTATGTTGTATAGGCAGTTCAAGAACTCCAATTCATCTGGTAACTTTCTCAAGGAAGTCTCTTTGCACGACGTTAGGCTTGACACTAACACTTTCCATTGGAGAGCTCAGCAGACAAATCTTGAGTATCTATTGATGTTAGATGTTGATGGTTTGGCCTGGAACTTCCGTAAAGAAGCTGGTCTTGATACTCCAGGAAATTACTATGGAGGTTGGGAGAGACCAGATAGTGAACTCCGTGGCCATTTCGTTGGTATAATAACGCTCTGCCTTTTTTTTTACTCAATTCGAATTCAGTTTCTTGATTCATATTTTTGATAGTATGCAAAGTTTGGTATATAGGTTGCTTAGACCCTTATAAGGATATTTTACATTTTAAGATTGCATTTCCCCTTAAAGTAAGAGTTACCTTTTACATTGCATAGACCCTTTTAAAGGATTTTGTACCTTTTACATTGCATAGTCCCTTAAAGGATTGACCTTTGATTATATCACTGTTTGTATTTGAAGGTCACTACTTGAGTGCAACAGCTTATATGTGGGCAAGTACTCATAACGATACTCTCAAGGAGAAAATGTCAGCTCTCGTCTCAGCTCTATCAGAATGCCAGCAGAAATCTGGCACAGGGTATCTCTCTGCTTTTCCTTCCAGTTTTTTCGACCGTTTTGAAGCTGTAACTCCTGTCTGGGCTCCTTACTACACCATTCACAAGGTGAATGAATACTCAGACTCTTTGGTTGAGATGTGAATTAATAAGCTTGTGTTTTGCAAAAAAGGTTTTAACTTTAAAGTTTTAACTTTCACAGATTTTAGCTGGTTTGGTAGATCAATACAAGTTGGCTGGGAACAGTCAAGCTCTGAAAATGGCAACTGGGATGGCTGATTACTTCTATGGCCGTGTTCGTAATGTGATAAGGAAGTACACTGTTGAAAGACATTTTCAATCACTAAATGAAGAGACTGGTGGCATGAATGATGTTCTCTATCAGCTATACACTATCACTGTGAGTTAAAATCTTATCAGACTCTCCAAAATGCAACCTTAGATTTCTATCTAGTTTTGTGTCTTATCATAGTCTATTGCATTCTGTAGGGAGATTCCAAGTATTTGTTGCTCGCACATCTCTTTGACAAGCCTTGCTTTCTCGGGGTCCTCGCAATTCAGGTAGCTTACTTGATGATTAGCTTGAATAGGTATGAATGGTAAAATAACATATTTTGTTATGGTTTCTTTTCAGGCGGATGATATAAGCGGATTCCACTCTAACACGCATATTCCCATCGTCATTGGATCCCAACAACGGTATGAAATCACTGGTGATCCACTTCATAAGGTAATGACGCATAAACTGGGATAGTGTGAAGTTTATCAAAGTAAACATTGGTTCTCTTGACTCTGAAATCTGCATTTTCCAGGAAATCTCAATGTTTTTTATGGACATCGTTAATGCTTCTCACAGCTATGCAACTGGAGGAACATCAGTCAGTGAGTTCTGGTACTACCATTACCTGACTTTAGAGTTTGGTTCATTTCAACATGACTTTGGTTTCAACTCCTAACCATGATTTGGAAATGTTAACATTAGGCAAGATCCAAAGAGAATGGCGTCTACACTACAAACTGAAAACGAGGAATCATGTACTACATATAACATGCTCAAGGTAGGATTTTAAACTTTTTTTTGTTTTCCTCTTTTTATTAGCTCAAGGTAACATATCAACACTTCTACAATTTTTCAGGTCTCTAGGAATCTGTTCAGGTGGACAAAAGAGGTTAGCTATGCAGACTATTACGAGCGCGCTTTTACTAACGGTGTGCTTGGAATTCAAAGAGGAACACAGCCTGGTGTGATGATCTACATGCTCCCATTGGGTAAAGGTGTTTCTAAGGCTGTGACTTATCACGGTTGGGGAACACCGTATGATTCCTTCTGGTGTTGCTATGGCACTGGTAACTTATAAACACAATCATCTTGTTGCTACATTTTCATTACAAAAACAAAATGGACAAATCTTGAGGGTTTTTATTGTTTTGTTTCTGTCCACAGGAATTGAATCCTTCTCAAAACTGGGAGATTCAATATATTTTCAAGAAGATGGTGAATCTCCAGCTCTTTATGTCACCCAATATATATCAAGCTCACTTGATTGGAAATCTGCTGGTCTTTCACTATCTCAGAAAGTTAAACCCGTTGTGTCGTGGGATCCGTACATGTGTGTGACATTCACTCTCTCTTCTTCCAAAGAGGTAAACTTTTGCAGAACTTAATGCAATCAGTTTCCATTGAATAGAGAGTCTGATGTATCCATTTTTCTTGCAGGGATTGGCGAAGGGGTCGACTTTGAATCTAAGAATTCCAATTTGGACAAACTCTGAAGGTGCTAAAGTATCTTTGAATGGACAATCCTTGAAAGTACCAGCTTCAGGTGATTTGAGAATTCTCTATTGTAACCTTTCTATATTACTAAAATTTGGTCTTTAGATTCTAAAAGCAGAACCCGCTTGACCAGATTCCTGTGTTTTTGTTAGTCTCTAGTTTGTAAACATGAGAATCATATTGAACCTAGCTTTTGCTTGCAGGTAATTTCCTATCAATCAAACAGAACTGGAAATCTGGCGATCAAGTAACGATGAAGCTACCATTGAGTATCAGAACCGAAGCTATAAAAGGTATTCACCACTGTTCTGAATCTTCTGATGTCACTCACTATCATCAGTTATGCTGTGTAGAGTTGGTTATGTTAAAATGGTTCTTGTTCATTGTGTATAGATTGTATATGCAACTCTGTTTTGACAAAGCAATGACAATAGAAACTGATTATTTCCCCTTTTTTTTTGTGAGTATTTCAGATGATCGGCCAGAGTACTCATCTCTTCATGCCATACTCTATGGCCCCTACTTGTTAGCCGGACACACGAGCAGGGAATGGAGCATCACAACTCAGGCTAAAGCTGGAAAATGGATAAATCCTATACCTGAAACTCACAACAGTCACCTTGTCACATTCTCACAACAATCTGGAAACATATCATACGTGTTGTCAAATAGCAACCAAACCATCACAATGGAAGTATCACCAGCGCCAGGGACACAAGAAGCCGCTGAGGCGACTTTCAGGCTCGTGACTACTGATTCTATAGTACCGATTACGGGTCCAGAGGGCTTCCTTGGAAGCCTGGTCATGCTCGAACCGTTTGATTTCCCTGGAATGCTTGTGATGCAAGCAGCTGATAGCTCCCTCACGGTTCAAGATTCTTCTGCTACTGACCAAGAAGCTTCTAGCTTTCGGTTAGTGACTGGAGTTGACGGGAAGCCAGGAAGCGTGTCGTTAAGACTAGAAAGCAAAAAGGATTGTTTTGTGTACGGCGATGAAACCCCAAAGTCAGGAATGAAACTGAAGCTTAAATGTGATTCGGATGCGATTGATGAGAAGTTTAAACGGGCAGCAAGTTTTAGTATAAGGACAGGAATTCATCAGTACAATCCAATGAGTTTCGTGATGAGCGGAGCACAGAGGAACTTCGTGTTATCGCCATTGTTCAGCGTAAGAGATGAAACATACAATGTGTACTTCAATGTGCAAACTTGAAGAAAGAAATATTTGAAACTCCATTAGTAATAAACTAATAATACATTGGGAGGAAAATAAGGAAAAAAAAGTCTCATGGAAATAGCTATAAGGGTTTGTGTTTAGATGTTTAGCCTCTTAGGTGGTTTGTGACTTTGTGTTTTGCTATTTCATATGAAAATGTATGTTGCTGTTACAATAAATATAGACAAGTTTTTTTTTTCAATGTATGTATCGATTTATCCATATCTTTATATTCTAAAGATAGAGTGGACTAGTTTAGAATTATAATCAGTACTGTACATCATGAAAGATTCTCTCACTTTTTATATATTAATAAAAAAACAATTTCAATGATACTTAATTTGCATTTAAGAGATTTTTAATCACAATGAACTTATGAATAAGACGTCAAAAATAAAGAAAAGAATTTTTTGTTTGTAGAAATGAAAAAGATATAAAAAATCAAAGAAATGAAATGTTGAAAAACAAAAAATAATGTTTGTAGACAGAAAGTATATTTGGCACTGTGCAAATCAAGATGTAGTAGACAGAAAACAAACAAGTCCTATAAACATTGATTTCTTTCAATCAATACACTCAACCTTAAATGCATTGCCAAGAAATAAACTAAATAAAAGTTGGCAGAGAGAGACTGAAATTGAAAGTGGCAAATACACAAGTAAGAAAAAAAGATGAATAAAATAAAAAAGAAGAGGTCAAAAGAGTAGGTCCACTAAAAAGCAATCAGATCTTAGCATAGCAAACCCACATGTCCCCAAATATTCTATTTTTTACTGTACACTCTCTTCTTCTTCTTCGTCTCTCTTAAAGCTCACTCTACTTCGAAATCTCATTTTCAACATCTTCTAAACTTTGCATTACAAAAATAATGTGTTTGCAAATTATTTTCTTTACTCTTCATTAGATCCCTTGAGGTACATTACCATGTCTTCATTTTTATTCATTTATTTGTTCTTGTTATTATATTATGTGTGGTTGTAGTGTTGTTTTGATCAGTCGCTCAAGTAACATTTCTTGTGGGGTTTAACTGTCTCTCAAAGATGGATCTTCATGTTTACTCTTCTTTTATTTTATTTAAAGTAAAAGATTATTTTTTTGTTCTAAATTTTTCACTTTTTGAGCTTTGTTTGGATCAAATTAGAAGAAAGCTAAGAGAGTGGTGCTCTAATTTTATTGAAGGAAAAGTTAAATACATTTTTTGGGATTATTTTTATTTATAAGGTAATATCTGTCTATGGTAGATTGGTAGCTGCTTGTTTGGTGAGAAAACTTCAACAAGAGTCCCAAATAACATTTAAAATATATCCAAAAGTTACCATTTCTCATTTTTTAATTACTATAAACGTTTTTACACTTGCTTATATTATTCTCAATAGAGTGTAGATCTCAAACTTCTTATTCATTTCATTCCGATTAGAGAGATGTCTATGTTACTAATATGTTGTAGCCATTGTAAGTAAACTGTTAAAATCTCTCTGATCCATTGTTTTTGTTTTGTTTTGCGTCTTAAGATAACAGAACCAAGCAGCTTCCCCTGAAACTGGTTCTTATTACAAGTTCTTGGATTCTTTAGAACTGCTGAAGTTTCAAGATTCAGACAAGATGCAGAAACCTGGGCAAAATATAGAATTTGCGCTGAAGGAGACTTCACCAAAGATTGGTGCAGGAGCTGTGACAGGTGATAAACTCTCTTGCACTTATGATTTGGTTGAGCAGATGCATTACCTCTACGTTAGGGTCGTGAAGGCCAAGGAATTACCGGGAAAAGATGTTACTGGTAGCTGTGATCCTTATGTTGAAGTGAAGCTCGGAAACTACAAAGGAATGACTAAGCATTTCGAGAAGAAGTCGAATCCAGAGTGGAAGCAAGTGTTTGCGTTTTCAAAGGAGAGGATCCAAGCATCAATCTTGGAGATTGTAGTGAAAGACAAAGATGTTGTGGTGGATGATTTAATTGGTAGAATCTTGTTTGATCTTAATGAGATTCCTAAGAGAGTTCCACCTGATAGTCCATTGGCTCCTCAGTGGTATAGGTTGGAGGATCGACATGGGCGTAAGATTAAAGGAGAGCTTATGTTAGCTGTTTGGATGGGGACACAAGCTGATGAAGCTTTTTCTGATGCTTGGCATTCAGATGCAGCCACGGTTGGACCTGAGGGTGTGACGCATATCCGGTCAAAGGTTTATATTTCGCCAAAGCTTTGGTATGTAAGAGTTAATGTAATTGAGGCTCAAGATTTGATACCTCATGATAAAACCAAGTTCCCTGAGGTTTATGTGAAAGCAATGCTTGGAAACCAGACTCTAAGAACACGGGTTTCTCAGACCAAAACATTGAATCCGATGTGGAATGAAGATCTGATGTTTGTTGTTGCTGAGCCTTTTGAGGAGCCATTGATTCTCGCGGTGGAAGATAGGGTTGCACCTAACAAAGACGAAACGTTAGGCCGGTGTGCAATCCCGTTGCAGAATGTCCAGAGGAGGTTAGACCATAGGCCGCTTAACTCGAGGTGGTTCAACCTGGAGAAACATATTATGGTGGAAGGAGAGAAAAAAGAGATCAAATTCTCTAGCAGGATTCATCTTAGAATCTTTCTTGAAGGTGGATACCATGTTCTTGATGAATCAACTCACTACAGCAGCGACCTAAGGCCAACTGCGAAACAGCTATGGAGACCGAGCATTGGAGTGCTTGAAGTAGGGATCATAAGCGCGCACGGACTGATGCCGATGAAGACAAAAGACGGGAAGGGAACAACAGATGCGTATTGTGTGGCTAAGTACGGGCAGAAATGGATCAGAACAAGAACTATTGTTGATAGTTTCATGCCTAAATGGAACGAGCAATACACATGGGAAGTGTTTGATACCTGCACTGTCATAACTTTTGGAGCATTTGACAACGGACACGTTCCAGGAGGAAGTGGAAAAGATATGAGAATCGGGAAAGTGAGAATCCGTCTCTCCACCCTTGAAGCTGACCGTATCTACACACACTCTTATCCGCTGCTCGTTTTTCATCCTTCTGGGATCAAGAAAACGGGTGAAATACAGTTAGCCGTGCGGTTCACTTGCCTATCTCTCATCAACATGCTTCATATGTATTCTCAACCATTACTACCCAAAATGCATTACATTCACCCGTTATCAGTTCTCCAGCTGGACAGCCTGAGGCACCAAGCTATGAACATTGTCTCAGCGAGGCTGAACCGCGCAGAGCCGCCTCTTCGCAAAGAAATTGTAGAGTACATGCTTGATGTTGACTCCCACATGTGGAGCATGAGGAGGAGTAAAGCTAACTTCTTCAGAATCATGAACGTTCTGAGTGGTTTCATTGCTGTGGGGAAATGGTTTGACCAAATCTGCAACTGGAGAAACCCAATAACCACAATTCTCATTCATGTTCTTTTCATTATCTTAGTTCTCTACCCTGAACTCATCCTCCCAACTGTTTTCTTGTACCTTTTCTTGATCGGTATCTGGAACTTCCGATGGAGACCGAGGCATCCGCCTCACATGGACACACGGTTGTCCCATGCAGACGCTGTCCACCCTGATGAGCTTGATGAAGAGTTTGACACTTTCCCGACTTCCCGATCCTCTGAGATTGTGAGGATGCGATATGACCGGCTCAGGAGCATAGGGGGACGGGTTCAGACCGTGATAGGCGATCTAGCAACACAGGGAGAGCGGTTTTTATCGCTTCTGAGCTGGCGAGACCCGAGGGCTACCACATTGTTTGTGCTCTTCTGTCTCATAGCAGCTATTGTGTTGTATGTTACACCGTTTCAGGTTGTTGCACTTCTTGCTGGGATCTATGTACTGAGGCATCCAAGGTTCAGGCACAAGCTCCCCTCTGTGCCGCTCAATCTCTTCAGGAGGCTACCTGCAAGATCTGACAGTCTATTATAGACAATATTATCTTCATCTGCTTTTATAATACGTTTGTTGCTTTTCTATGTAACTTGGAGTTCAATGCTTTTTAATGGAGTTTTAATTAGTAATTGCAAAATCATAAGGTGGTCAGCAAATCCAAATACATATATCCATCAAACCTAAAATCTTTGGTTATGAGTATCTGTTTCTCATCTGTAATTCTGATTCCACCTAACTTTTTTGTCCAATAAAATAAAAGTTTTTGCCCATAATATAAATCTCTCAGGTTCGATTTAACTCATAAACATATTAGCCATCCCTTGAACTTGATGTGCTCTTCCGGAAGCGCCAACGTTGTGTAGCAGTAGCTGCAGCCACTGCCTTGCAGATTGATCATCCTGTCAAAGTAAGCAAGATGATTAACTAAACAATAAAACTGATAGATAACAATTTGGTATCGGGTATCAGTAATATTTGGTTATAATGGTATCAAGAGATATGACACTTACATAGAGACAACTGCTGAAGTTAGCATCCCTCAGAAGATCTGGAAGGCAACTTCCAAGTGCATCACAAGCTCTGAATATCATCAATAACTGTATTGTGTAAGCAAGAGTATATAAAGTTGGTTTCAAATGAAGGAAAAGGGGGTAATTACTGCACCTGGCATTATCTGTCAAGCGGAGATAGCAGCGTATGATGTGCTTTAGCAGCCTAGGAGAAGGTCCTTCCGCAAGTGAAGTAACCATATTTCCCAAAACCCGACCAAGAGCAAAGAATCTCTCCGCTGTAGTGCACATGTACTCAAGTCCAACATCGTCCAGTAAAACTTTCTGAACAATGAAGGTAGCAACCTGACATAACCAGTTCAAACAAATCAATTAAATGAAATGTGCTTGACCAAAACCAATCAGAAACATCAACTGCAGAAGCAATACTTGTAGGGTTATTTGTATGAACAAAAAACTCAGACCTATGCAACCGGCTGTAATAACTGATAGGAAACTTGATATATGTGAATCTAAAGATATGCAACTGAAAGTATACAAACTCACAGTCTTTGATAACTCGCTGCCATTTTCCATAGTCCGGAGGCACAATGGAACAATTTCAGTTTGAAGAAGGAATCTGATCACTTCGGCATCATCAACCTTCCAAAACAAATGAACAATAATGTTGTAACACCAATCGCTATGAAATATAATGATGCTATGATGTTCTAACAATATTTTACTATAGGTCTCAGCATGCTAAAATGGTTGATTCTTAAACCAATCACGATTTATTACCAGGACAATGATCTATTTAATAGCAAGTAAAAGAAGTGTTCTTTCCTTATTGAAGCAGGACAATGTGGTATTTAATAAGCTAAACAGTTGATAAGCAAGTAAAAGGAGTGTTCCTTCCTTATTGACATAAATACAGGTTTTGTAACTGGATGAGGAAAAAAACTTAAAAACTCAAGACATACCTTAACAAGTGCACCAATAACCCCCAAGCTAGTCAGACGCAGGTACTCAAAAGGTCTTGACTTGCTTGATGTATTCAAGAAAGCATACAGGTACAATGGCATGTGAGCTGTATTAAAAGCAACCGACTTTAACCTTTACGCATATTATTATAACCACACACATCATCCAATAAATGTGATCAATTAAAAAGAGACCAACACTTAAAACCAGTTCTGTTTAGACAAGTTGGGTCATCAGCCAATATAATCTAAACCTTTAGTTCAGTCAAACATAAGCTTACAGCAAAAAATATGAATCTACATATACATAAGCCAGAAAATCTTGTATTTGTTTTGCGGGAATAAGATTGTACCTCTAATGAACATCGTTCTCGTTTCAGTATGAGAAGCAACACACTGGATGTTAAAAAAGAGGACCGTATAAATAAAAAATAGAGTCTTCCAATTTGAAAAATACATACGATAAACGATTAGTAACAAGATTGAATGGACCTGAAGAAGGGCAAGTGCATTGCAGACCCTGTTGGATTGAGCAGCATTCATGGTTGGAGGAGATAGGAAAGGGTAAACACGAATGATCTCCTGAAAAAAGAAGAAAGAGATCATTAACCAATAAAGTGTAACATCAAATCTCAAAAGTCACACCCATCAAGCAATACAAATCATTTACCTGGAGAAGAACAGGAACGGTACCAACAGAATGCCATAAAAGTGGCGCCATGTCTTGAAAGATCTCTCTTTTCTGAAAGAATTAGTAAAATCAGAAGATGAAAACAATTTAACATTTTTATATGACGTTGAACTTGTCATATAAACATAAAACTGAAATAATCATTAGCTCAGAAATCAGAATTGAGACCAAAGCCCCAATGAAAAACTCTGTCAAATATCGGTAATCTGAAAGCATGACTAAGATATCACCAAACTAAAAAAAAAAAGCAAAGAGATTTCAAAATTTCATGGGATAAAACAAAAACCCAAACGATCAAAAAAGAAATGATGACCTTAGACAACTCATGAAGAGCATTCTCCCTGAGTTCGGAATTGCTGAGGTTGAGAATCAACTGCTCCACAGAGGCTAAGTTGCGATCATTGGTGGAAGAAGAAGAAGCTCCGGGAGATTGAAAAGAGAAGGAAGGAGGAAGATTAGCCATTAGAGAGGCTTTTCCACCGCTTCAACTCGCCGCAGACTGGTGAATGAGAGTGAAGGGGAAAAAGGATGTATTTATACGCCTAGGGGGGGGGGGGGAAGTGGTGCTTCTCACGTGCCTCGTTTCCTCCGTTACGTTTTTTTTTTTTTTTTAAATCCAATGTATCTTCCCCAACATGAGCAATTGAGGATGTTCTTTTCTCATTGGTATATTAACTATGGTGTTTATATGCATTTACTACATTTGGACTACTTTTTGGAAACTAATTTAAAGGTTATGCATTTGGTATTAACTATTGATTTACTACATTTGGACTAGTTCATGGGAAACTAATTTAAAGGTTATGGATTTTATATCAGCAAAATGATGAGAGTATTTATTTTTGTTTTCGCGCCAAAATAAACTAATTTAACGATAATATTGTTTTGTTTTTGGTTACGAGCCAAAATAAACTAATTTAACGGTATATTATTGTTTCATTTTTGTTTATTTGGTTCCGCTATATTAAGATTATGTTTTTTAATTAAAAAAAAGAGAAGATAATTAACGGATAACTATTTCATTTTTGGTTGATTGTGGTAAAAAAAACTTAATTGAATAATGTGTAAAAATATATAATTAATTGCTTTAAGTTTATAGAAATCTGTTTAGTGGCAATGACTTTTTATGGTTTAAAGTTTGGCTAATATTTAAAGTCAGCAATTTAAATTTTTGACCAGTATAATTAAGGTCAGCAATTTGAAGTCTTAACAGAAAAAGTCAAGAGTTTATTTTTTTTTCAAAATAGACTTCTGTAATGAATTGATATTTCGTCTTTATGTCATTTATTTGAGACACGAGATATTGCATTCATTTTAATATAGAATTATTTTTAGTGGGGTCATATATTATAATATTAATATAATCATATTTGAGGTAGAATTTTGTTTATGGAAAGAAATCTTAATTTTTAGATATTATTAAATAGTATATATAGATATCTATATGTATATTTGTTTTCCTTTTTTTTGGCAAATATATATATATATATTTATTTGAGGTATAATTTTGTTTATGGAAAGAAATCCTTTTTTATATAGATATCATTAAATAGTGTATATATATGTATCTTTTTCTTTCTTTTTTGGGGGAAAGCTTGTATATATATCTAAAAAATAAAAATTTGATATACCCATTAACAAAACAAAATTTGATATACTGGAGAGAAAAAAAGGAAGGATGGAAAAAGTTTGCGAGAAAGACTAAAAGCCAACAAAAATATCTGAAATGATTAAATGAGAAACTTAATCAAAATGTGAAAATGAAGAAGGCAAAAGAAGGAATTGAACACTATCACTTCACTCGCCAAAGTCATGGGAACCAAGAGAAGTTGTTGGTGTCCAACAAATATCAAGAGAGAAGTACAAGACATATCATATGTCGATTCTGTTCGACTAGAAAGTGCTATGTTTTTGAATACATCCCTCGAGTTCTTCTTTATGAAGTTGATGCTCTGCCTAGAAGTGAATTTGTCCTGAAATTCACACAATTAGTGTCACTCCATGTAAACATTTCTAATGGATCCAAAACTCAACAAGTAGTGGTCGCTGCTGAAACTAAGGTTACTATACAATTCTATATATGGACAACGTACAATTAATCTAGCATTATCAATCATTATGTACTCACAAAATCTAATTAACTAGACCATATGGTCAAACAGTCCTATGCACAAAATCCTTATACACAATCTACCACTTACCATCCAAAAAATCGACTTTCCCAAGTCACTTTATTATAATCATGATCTTGATACACTCTTGAGAACTAACTCATTCTAAAAATCTGACCCCAAGTGGATTGTGTCATTTGAATTCGCTTTCACCGAGTTGTTTAGTATTTTTTTTTTTTTTTTATACTTTGATTCGAATTTCTTATATTTCACTCTATGTATTTCAGTTAAAACTCTATATTACGTACTTTTACAGAATGTGTGTTACGTTTACGCAATATATTTTCAATCCAACTCTTTTTTCAGGTACATGCGCAAATATGTCTACAATAAACTACATAATATATTTAAGCTTAAAAGGGCAAAAAGTTTAAAATAATAATTTGTAATAATAGAAATGATAATTTACTTCAAATAAAGTAAAAATAAAAAATCTAAAAATGAATAGGAAGTTGCGCTTTGGCATCTTTCTAAAGCATCCAACAAATCTTAGCTAAAGTAAATTTCAGAGGATTGACAAGAATGCTTCATGCGTGCTTTAATTGAAGCTCTATTTAGTAACCAAGTTAATCGTTTTAAACGTAAAATAAAAAATAACATTCGGATAAACAAAATTAAACCCAAAACTAGAATGTGAAAAGGTGATTTATTAAACTAATATGTCAATAATGGGAAACAGAAGATGTAAGAATAAATCTATGGAGAAGTAAAGGGAAAGGTGTTATGATGAAGAGGGTCGGATCCAGTCGGAACTTGTCTTTCTTCAACTTCATTAGCTGTTCCTCCATTAATCTCCTTCTCCTGTGTTTCCAAAACTTTATAAATCAGCTTTTCTCATCAAAATATAGTAAACGAACATCATATCCGAAGTTTAATCGAATAGAATATCAAACACAAAGCTATAAAAAACAAAAAGTTCCATTTTTTGTTGGGTGAAAATAGAGAAAAAGTATTGTTCATTCCCTTCAAAACAGTCGCTTAATAATCATTGTGTTTTTAAAAGAAGAATTATAATGTTATGAAGAGATATTTACCTTTTTCATATCTTCTGTTTCTCCTAACCAAAAGAAAGCTAGAAGAAAAAAAAGAAACAGAGCTGAGTCATATATTTTAGAAAGAACCGGGTCATGAGAAGAGATGAAAACATGGTAAAGAGTGACTTACATTTTGTAGAAGAAGAGTGAGCAAGTAGTGCAGAAGAAGGAAGAAGAAGGAAGAAAATGATAAAAACGCTTCCTTTGTATTTCATCGCCGTCATTTCAAAAAACCTCTCTGTGGAAAGAGTCGACGAGAGCTGTGTCGTCTAATAAGGAGAAAGTTCCGGTTTTACCCTCGGGTTTACAGCTTTGATGGGCAAATCCGTCATTTTGGTTATCCTTAAGGATCAGCATTAAGCTGTACGGACACTGATTACCGTTTACAGCCTGGAACGAGCCAGACAAATATATATCATTCTCGTACATATGTCGTGGAGCCACCAATCTCCGCCACGTTGCTCTTATTATTTTTACTAAATGGCGCTCTTTTCTAAAACATTTCGAAAGCTAAACCGGGTCATATTGGTTTAATTAGACAACCCTTATTTGTCGACTAAACCGTGAATGTAATTCAGACACAAGATCTTAAGCAAAAGTCTTCCGAGATGACTGAACAATTAAACTCATCCATCAAAGTCTGGTTTTTTACCTAATGTTAACTAAATTAAAATAATTGAACACTGGTCGCTACTACTTGGTACCAACAAGAAGATAAATTAGAGATGCTTGCATTACTAAAATGAAGAGATGAATCATTCCTTGGTTCGAGAAGACCTATCCTTCCTGTGACCTCCAAGGATACGAGAGATCTGAAGACCTCTACTGAAAGCTTGATTGAAGAGCATACGTGTTTGGAACTCTGACACAAATGGAAACCAAGCCAAGAACGCCACTGGCGTGAACAGCATCAGTCCCATTACTATCTCGTAGCCACGAGCTAGTGTCCTTACTGATCCCCAGAATCCTGCTCTGTGAACCACCGGCTTACACGCTTGAGCAATCAAGAGCATTCCCCAACCAGTTGGCATGAAGGCAAGAATACACACAATTATGTCTTGTATCGTCATGTGAGCAAGTGTGATCAATATCACAATAATTGCGATAAATGTCGTGAATATTAGCCCCTTTATCAACCGGAACATTAGTTGGAAACTCGCACTGAACTTCCGCCTTCCAATTGAAACAGTCTGAGACAAACAAACAAACAAACAAGAAACAAAAAGATTTGATCATGATGTCCTGGAAATTAATTAACAAGAGATTGATATATCAAGTTAACTCACCTTCATTACAAACAATATCAAGAAAATCACCAGCCATGATACTCCGTAAACCTGAGTTAAGAAAAGAGATTTTAGTGATTGAATAAAGAAAACACCAACATGAAGAGCTAATAGAATTGTTTACATACCAGAAAGTTTTTAGTCTTCTCTGTAATGGTGAGATGATAAACAAGCCCGTATTGATAGATAAAGAACCGCAGGGATAATAAAATCTCAACAACTATACCACGCTTTCCAGAATGTCTGAGATGTTCTTGCTCTTCCTCCCACCATGATTCCCAACTTTTTTCTGCCGGGACACCAATCCCTCCAATGTTATTTATCCATTTATTCCAATCAGTCCAATCATCAACAATTTTCTGCCATTCAAAACCAGAAGGATTGAAGAGGAAGGGAGCAAAAAGCCAAGTCCCAACCATGAACCACATAGATATTGTGATCAGCAGATATGCAAGTACGCCTCTGTAAGCACTTCCGAAAATTTGATACACAACGAGTAGCAGCATCATCTCAAGCCCCTTTACAAAATGGCTCCGGGAATACAGTCTGTAGTTATCAGCAAATTTGGCATGAAAGACGACAAACCCTCTGCCTGTGGACCTGTACTTGGCACCACCATGAAGTAACGTCCTTCCGTAGTAGTGGGTCTTTGTCCCAAGAGAGAACGTAAAGAACACTGGCGCCAATTGTAGCTGCATCAGCACAAATTCACTCAAGGCAGTCCTAAAACCCCTCTCTAATCCAATTTCCATAAGCATAGGTAAGGCCATCAGGAAACCAATCTGAACAAAAGACTGCGAAGCAAGAGCTATTTGCAAAGGTGTATTGTCTCGGATGCCTTTCTGTGTACTTAATCCTTGCTCGAGCCCACTCAAAACAAGATAGAGGCGTCCATAGAGGAAGATATAGACAGTGAGAACAGTAATCTGTGAAAACAGTAGAAAAAGAATCAGATCCGAACTAGTTGTGTGGTACTTGGGTTAACCAAAACAGAAAGAAATAGTACCAGGGTGCTGAAGTAAAACCCAACAGTGGTGAAGTAACATGACATCATTCGGAAAAAGTCAAAACGGTGTCCAAGCCTGTAGATGTCTCGACTTAACGTCTGCTCTCCATTGCCGTTAGCGATTTTGGCCTCAAACATTGAGATCTGATTTAGACCAACATCTCTTCCTTTACCAACTTGTATGTACTCATGATGGGTAACATTTCCTTCCCGAAGTGTAGAATTGAATCCTGCTCAATACAAAACACTAGCAATCCATCAGCAAGGACACCATTTAGAGTCAATGAAAGAAACAGATAGTCCTCTGCAAGAGTAGAATATACCTGCAAATATATCTTCACTGAGGTTGATTACCTTGGATGCTTTGCTAACACCACCTCTTGTTAGGTGAAACAGTCTATCAAACACATCAGGATGACCATAATGGAAACGAACCCTGTAAGAGAACAATGTTTCTTGATTTGCGAATGATAACATTGAAAATCATGTGCAACCATCATTAAAGTTGATCTCAGAAAACACACTTACCTCAAAGGGTTTGCCAGTAATCTCTGACCAATGGTAACAAAACTAGTCTCTTGATTTGACATGAACCAAGCAAGGGAGGAAACACTGAAATGCCAACAGCAAAATGTTCTTAGAGGTAACCAAATTGCATTGAGCTAAAGAGAAACAAATCATTAAAACAAAGGGGAATGCTAAAATACTCACGATCCAGTAAATATATGTTCCCTAAGCCCAAGAATGGATGGATATCTCACACCATCATGCTTTGTGAGAAATTCTTGAAGCAAATTCCTCATCTTTAACGCTTCCTCCATGTAATTATCCTGAATAAGAATTTAATATCAACTTGAAGCATCGACATAAGTAGAAGGCTAAGCAAAAAGAACAAGTGCATACCTGATTCATATCAATTGTCTGTAAACCTTCTCCACGAGAAAAAATGATAGCATGATTTTGGTTTTCTGGCTTTCCCTCTCCAAGAATAGCAGGTCCAGGAAGCCTAATCCTATAGATAACCTAGAAGGCAGAGAAATATTAATATACACGTCCATGTAAGAATCTAGACAAAACAGGAAGTAAATCTAACATGAGATAGCACATATAACAGTAAAAAGTATTTATATCAATGAAGTGGCGAAAAGAAGTATGTTTCCCAGAGGCAGAACCATTTGCGAATTAACACAGCAGATATTAGGTTGCCGTTTAACTAATCCTTGTACGACATAATATTCAGCATTTACACTAAGGAAGTCACAGTAAAATATCAGCATTAGCACCACCTTCAATGTATAATAAATTGCAGAATTTACAACCTGATACAAATGTTAGATTGCTTGCATCACCTGGTCCAGATTTTGGGCTAGGGTAGAATGATCAGTTGATTTAGGCACCTTTACCAACACAGAATAATACACTTTCTGGTTCCCTTTCTTTGACTTGTCTTTCACTGGTTCTTCGACCTCATCAATATATGCAACACGGAGCGAAGGGTATCTGCCAATTGTAAGCAAAGCCATAAGTTTCAAACAAGTTTTAAAAGACAACAAAATAGGATTATTCTGCACACCTTGTCATAAGCCTCAATATATCCTGTGCACGAGGATCACCGGATCGTTTATGAATACCATATTGTTGACATGATACAACATATGTAAACTTCATGTCAGCAACAGCTTGACACTGTGCCCAGAGTGATCTTTCGCCTCTTGAATTGTTCTCTGAATTTAGTTCTACAGCCTTGTAACCTTCCATCAAATCTGGAGAAGTAAATTTCACAAGGAGTCAGCATCAACAATCAGTTGTGTAAATTGATTTATGCCCCTCTGTTGTATAATATAAATTAGAGAAAAAACCTTCGTGCATAGCCATGTCAAGGAATGCCTGAAGCTCCAAAGCTTTTCGATAGTACATCATTCCTCTTACTGCAAAAATATCAAAGAATTAACAACAGATAATCATTGTATCCATCTAATCTTTCAGTGGAATTAAAAGTAACCAAAAGAGCATACCAGTTCGAGTCAAAGTCTGTCCCCTATATGAAGCCCATAAACGAAGTTCCTCCTCTAATTCATCAGACTCCTTAAGTTCTTCTTCACTTAGGCACTTCACCCGCTCAAGAAAATTGTTCCACTCATCTAGAGATAAAAGGTCAGTTTCAAGACGTGATTCAAGAATTTAGACTTCAACGTTAACAGAATATAAACAAAAATCACCTGGAAAAATCTTTTGTAGGTAAAAGAGGATTGAAACACCATCTTCATTTGGTGTTTCCAGGTCACGCAAGGAGAAGAGGACCTCTTCAGTGTAATATGGAGTCAAAACACTACAATAAGAATAGCAAACGGAGAAACCCCAATCAGTTTAGTTGCCAAAAAACTTCAATAAAAGCAAACCACTATTTATAACAAACCAACCCAGCCAGTTCAGTTTAAAAAAACTAAAATGCAACACCAATTAGTTAGAATTGACATCATGATACAACAGTTCTAAATCTTAGTTGTCATCATAAGAAACAAACTTAGGGAAACTATCAACAATATGTGAGCATATAAATTCCAAAGTGGTGGATTCAAATAAAAAAAGGACCAGAAAAGGCTTACGAAAATGATAGCATGTTGCGAACTTTAGGTGCCATAGGCATGTCCATGAACAACGAATTTGAGAAGAAAGACATCCGCCTTCTTGCTTCCAAGTTAGAGGGGACATCCATAGCAGACTCTTTAGTAGTCAGTAAAAGATATATCCGCTTGATCTGCACATACATGCTTCAAAATTTTGAGTACAAATCACAGATTAAAGACTGAAGGTATATAACTAAATAATTCAATCTGGCATAACCTTCTCTTTCCAAGCTTCTGTTACTGGTTCAATAGGAAATCTAATGGCACCTGAAGATGCAAACAGCTGATATTGTTGTTCGAGAGGGATCATTCCCCCATGCCAAGTGCCGCCATGAGTCGAATCTACCAAGCTACAGAGACAACTGGATATATAAGATTTTGATGTTCATATGACAAAACATTAAGGTAGAAACATGCCAACCTTGATATATTGTAATCCTCCATCATAATGTCTCTTGTTACAACTTCCAGCATGTCTTGGAAGAGAATGACAACGTGATCTCTATCTTCTTCCTTATTGTCTAGCTACATGGGATAAGAAAACGAAGGTATGGGATCAAGTAAATTTAATTTTAAAACGAAACAGTATCACAGGAAGAACATTTACCAAATATTTGATCAGCTTGACAAAGTGATCATAGAGACTAGGAAGAGCACTCATCTTGTATTCTTGAATCAAATCACCTGATTCTATATGTTTGTCAACCTCGGAAAATATGATCTCTATCACCCTGAGACACCAACATATAAGTTGGCCACAATAAAGTTTGGTACGTTGCAGACTTGCGGTTATCAAAATCAAAAATAGATATATGAGAAACAAAAGCAAATACTCCAACGCTATGGTTCCAACTTACTCTTTTTCACGGTTTCCCTGAACCACAAATTTTATGATATTCTTAAATGAAGCATAGCACTCACGGACAGCACATTTCATATATGTGTCACTCTCAATCCTCTTCTTGAGCTCTCTGTCTTTCCCATTACTGTCTTTTGCCATATCCAATGCAATTGGAATCTACAGAGTACAGCCAAATATAAAAAATCAGAGAATCCTAAATATTTAATTCTATTGTGCTTATGTGAGAACAAACCTTGCTAGCTAATAAGAAGGGAGGCCACTGTATGAGATCCAAATCACGGTCAGCCCAATATGGAACAAGCAACAGATCCATCTCCCTATGAATAGTCAAAAGTCCAAATGTAAACACTAGTTCAAAATTCTGTGTTCCAAAATTAACAAGCTAGCAATGTGGAATACAAAATTAACAAAAACTTACCTATCACTTATGAGATCTTCCTCCCTAAAACTACTAATTATTGTGTTCCATAACTGAGCAAATCTTGCAGCCTCTTTCTCTTTGTTAACAGGTACCTGGAGGAGTAAATATTCAGTACAATCAATGAATAAGAAAAATAGTACATGATGAAAGTTTTATTCAACGAACCTTATCTTCTGTAAAGTTATGAGATAAAGTTGCCCTTAATCCCTTCTTCTTTTCCTGGTTCTTGCCATCTGGAATTAAACGGTCATTAAAAGCTCCAGGCAATGATTCAAACCGCGATCTGAGCATTCCCAGTGTACGAATCTGTAGTAAATGATAAAAATGTAAAGATTTAGAATGACAAATACAAGAGAAAACGTCAAGTTTAAAGTTCAAATAATTAAATATCAATCAGATTATGTTTTACTTCTCCAAGGCGGCGGAATGCACCATAAATTCCTCCAAATAAAGTGGAGAATATTGCATACCAAATCTGACTATCCATAAAGTAAACCTGCATGGACACAAGATCAAATTAGCAGCAACATAAAGTAGGAGAAAACGTGGGGACATATTCAGCATTACCAGAATAATAGGGGCCCAGAGAGCGATAACAACACCAATATTGTTTTTGGCTGCACAAATAAAGTAGAGATGGTGTGAGAACAAATAATTAATTTCATTCCAGTAATCATGTAGTGTAAATGAGAGTGCATTACCACGAGGAAAGAACTCATGCCACTGAAAATTAGTCACACGGGCCCTCATAATGGCTTGTGTTGGAGCAACTAAAGGCTTGATCTGTAAACAAATGCCAGTTTATCAGACTCCAACAATAGTGGCAAAAAGGGTACAATCAATCTCATAATTATTGTTCCCATATGACATCACTAATCTTACTCTTCCCACAGCATGTAGTTCAAGGTTACCAGAACTAGATATGAGAAACACGTACCTCAATGTAGTAACTGAACGCCAGCTTTGTTGCAATCAGCAACACCCAGAACATGGTATATCTACGCAAGAAAAAGGTAGAAAGACATAAGTGAACAGAGAACTTGGGCTTGCACCAGTAACTAAAACCCATTAATGTATGTGTCACAAACAGAAGCCTTACTTGAAGAGGGAAAATGCGCTCTCATGCATTCCTCTGCCAACATAGAGTCTCGGCTACAAGGTGAAATAAAATACAGTTATTTATGGTCGTATCAGCAATAAAACACATTACGAGTTTTTTTTATTATTTTCCATTAGTTTCTTATGCAAGAAAAACTGAGTGAATAGATGAATACCTGAGACCACCACATCATTAGCATTACAATTCTGTAGTTGGACCTCTCAAGAAACCGACGTAGCAGAGGGAAAAGAAACAGTACACCCGCGAGCATATTAGGCGACAAATAGAAAACGACAGATATTATAAATAGCGAAGGTGAGTGCATGGCATTCCCAAACCAACTCTTGATAGTTCTGGCAAATGCTGGAGGATCTTTCCAGCTATAGGCGTAAGTAACAGGAAGAATGATAACCCAGGCTGCAGCAGAGATCACCTTCAGGATGTATCTTAGTTTAACATGTAGTGACATGCTTCGATGAGCTTTGAAACTAAGGATCACATCAAGAACAGCTGCAGAAATAGTTTTAGTAGGTGAGCTTTTGTCAGTCAAATAAATATACAAAAGTATTGAACAATGACATTGACCAACCTTGTCCAAGCTTCATTATTGCAGCTGTGATAAACACGCTCAGAACTTTCTTGAATACAGCAGCCCCAAAGACTGAACTTGGGTCTCCGCCATCCCAAGCCATAATAATCATGGCCTACCAAATTTTTATCATCAAACGTCATATCTTGTGAGAATACGGATTTCTAGAATACATCAGCTCCAAAGAAGTGCAGTGACAATTAGGGGAAAGTAATACCTGGAGGCACAGAATATAGAAGCTCCACATTCGATCAAAACTTCTAAAGACATGCCAGAAGGAACGAATCTCAACAAAATTAACTTTCCCCACCCATCTATCCTCGGCAACAGCAGGCTTGCTGTTATCCTGTGATATATGATAACAAAAAAACGGTAATAAGTAGTAGTCATTATCTGATAGACAAAATTCAAAAAGATCTGTCTAGCAAATTCCAGAAAGAAAAATAATAAGTATATGTAGACAAGAACAGAGATGACGTGTAGTTATTGTGTACCCCATCTTTTTCTGTATTGGGCTGAGCAACAGGCAGACAAAAGAAATCAGCATCAGCTCGCATTGGCCAACCTAATCGGAAACAATCAACTGACCTGCAATGTAGAAAGCCATACTTAACTAATAATTAAAAAAACACATATAAAGACCTTTACGATTGTGTGAAAGCAGGTAGATAGATATATCACCAAAAGTATTCATTTAAATCATCATAGTTCCTCCACTGAGAGTGCTTGGACTTCCCTTTCTTGCTCCTTTGAGCCTCCTGTGAATGGTACAATTACGTAAGTAAAATATTAACAAGCAAAAAAATTGCTGAAAGCAGAAGGAAAAACTCAAAATTTAGCCCATACCATCCCAATGACTTCATAAATAGGAGTCACAACTTTCCTCAAGAATGCATCTTCCTCGCCTCCATAAGCTGGCTTCACATTTTCCCCAGTCATAGGACTAACATTCCCAGCCAGCATACCATAGAGTTCAAATGCCATCTGCACAACCATGAAATAGAGTATGAAGTAAATAAATATCACATTCAGGAAGGCATACTAGCAGAAAAATTGTGTATCATAAAAATCAAGCATGTTACCCATCACCGTATAGTACTAAAATACTAATTTCTTAGGAAAAGGAAAAATATTAATTAGCATTTTATCATCAGAAATACATCAACGCAAGCACATATATACATGTTTCGCCTCAAAACATGACTCAATAAAAATTTATCATTTTCCTTGTAAGTTATAGCTCCTTGCAGAAAAATAAGTGACAAAAGATAAAACTGAAAAGGATAAAGAATGACAATAAAGCATAATACTATGGCTGGCAGACAATCATAAAAAAGACAAGAATCACGCACACACTACAGAAGACTAGGAAACTGAAACATACATGATGATAAATGTAGCAGAGACACTCTGGCATGAATCTCAAATTCGCTGCTTCACCCCAGATTAGAAGATACAGGGCCATATATAATAGTTTGCGCTGTTGCATTTCCTGCTGTATGGTTGGCAACCTGCAAGCAGATCATACATTGAAACATAATTTTTTCAAAGATTCTCCACACCAGAGTTTGCATAAACATTAAGCCACAAACAAAAAATGTAATTGCTCATGACGATTATACAGAAAGCTTTTGTTGCTTCTGAAATAAAATATTTCCTACAAGCCAGTTTCATTGCAATTTTCTTTTCATGTTCACATTTTTAGCTACTCCTGCAGAAGCTATACAGAATCAAGTATAGGTGTCTAAGATTTCCTTACCAAAGACTACTCTTTCGACCAAGGTATTTGCACCATTTCTTATAGTTTTTGAAGAGCTTCTTCATTACTTCTGTCAATGCTTGGTCATCTAACTGTAGGAGGACAATGGGTAGTCATTATGAGAGCAAACAAGAGGATCACTTGAAAGTACATTTAGTAAATATTTTGTTCATCGTAGGATGCAAATACATATATTTTCCATGGCAAAAAACGTAATGCAAAAAAAAATCTCATCAGTTGGAAATAGAAAAGTGAATATGAAAAAACCAACTAACATATAAAACTGTACTTTACATAGCAAGGACATATCACACCAATGTAAAAGCGGTCTTTTAACAATGGTAAAACTAAGCTACAAACCTTTGGCTGCTGATCAGGCTTAGGAAATTGTCTTATATGCACATTAGCAAGTAATAAGATCAGGTGCTCCCTTTGATTAGCCACATTGTCTTTCTGCAGAACCATAGCATACACATGAAATATACATGTTAGCAAGTAATAAGATCAGGTACTTCTAAGATTAGCTGCATTGCCTTTCCGACAAACCATTCATGAATTTATAGATCACTCTCAACAAAAAAATTATTGAAAATTAGCAAGCATCAATGAACTAGTAAAATTACCTGAAATCCAAACATTTCTTGAAGCCAATCCAGCATGTCTTCTTCTTTCTTTTTCTTGTGGCCTTCTGGCCACGGAAGACCTCTAATGTTGCGGAGAGCAAGAACAGCAGCTTGGATCTGCAGTAAAAATTACATTACCCGCTGATAACATGCCAAATATATATAACAATGCCCACAGTGGAGCAACAAGAGGACTAACCTCAGGATATCTCATAATCGCTTGATTTGCACTATCAGGATCGAGAGGTAGGATATTATAGGGGACATACAACTGTGTCTTTTCAGCAACCTTATCTTGAGCTTCCAGAATCTGGAAACATTAAACTTCATTGTAACGTTGCACAAGAAAACAATAAATGAATCAAAGGAAAAATACTAAACAGAGACAGGACTACAAAGTCGCAATGCCTTACCTCCCGGTCAACCTCAATAGACTGTGTCAGATTAACAGCCTTCAACACCTCAAACAAAACATTGGCAGTTTGGTATGCCTTAGTCAACTGGGCACTGAAAATGACCAGCAAGTAAAAACATCAGTTTAGGGAATTTGGTGCTCTCCCACAGATAGAAGTCACAGAACACTAATTGGCTCTTAAAAGCTCAAAAACAAAGACATTTTAAGTAGGTTAGACAAACCGATCAGCCTTATCAGCGGCATTGTGCAAAGCTTGAATATACTTCTTATAGTAATGTTGATAAAAGCTTTGCATCTCACGGGCATCACTTTTCTTAACCCTGCCCATAAGTGTTGGATCATGTTCCTACAAAATTCAAAGAAACAGTCAACACACATTTTGTACTAAAACCAAGGATTTTTCCTACAACTAGCAGTAGCTATCTAAATCTGCCACATGCAGGAATCAAAGCAGGGTACTAAGAATGCTCACTCTTTCAAGTCGTTGTAGAAGTGCAGTCTTAAACTGGCGAACACCTCTTCCACCAGAAGTGGGATCTAGCCTATGAGCTTTCTCAAATGCATAAAACCGACCTAAAGGCAGAGACCAGAAACCAAAAAAAAATTCCCCAGAAACAGATTAACAATAAGAAGAAGTAACAAACTAAATAAGTGGTAAACGATTATAAGATGAGCTTACAGAGATAAGCAACCCTAGGGTTGCTAGATTCAACTTCATTAGCAACACGAAGAATAGGGGCAATCTCAACAAGTGATGACGGAACTACTTCACTATCGAATGATTCGCCAAGATTACCAGCAGTCTGAGTCCGTGCGAGCCTACGCGGCTGAGGCTGGGATGGTCCTTGATCAGGACCTCCTCTTGTAGCTGACATTCCTCCTACCCTAAAACCTCCAGGTTAAGATTTTGCTCAGCCTCCTTGAAACTAACAAACTCATTAGACTACAGAGACAGAGAAGGTTGAAATCAACAATGAGTAAGGTGTGACATTGAAAGGAACATACAGAGAGAGAGATCCAGAAACCCTAAACAATGAAGAAGCAAAGGAGCCACAACTTTTTTTTAGCTACTTAGCTGCTAAGTACGCAAAGTGAGAGAGAGAATATGTTAACATTAACATATGAATGAATGTGTTTTTTGTGCTTTTCTTCTTTATCTTCCTTTTTTTAGCACTGCTTTAATGGAAAAATATATATATATATGAGAATTTTTAAAAGGACACTTTCGAAGTTCGTGTCCACAAAAAGGCTTTATCTTTCGTTTAATTACAATAATACCACCAAGTTTTAACTCTCTTTTTCTTAGGACAATGTCGGTTTTGTCTTGGAGCAAGCAAAATTAGGTCCCTCACAAGTCAGAATTGTTTCATCGAGACAAATGATGTAAAAGCTTCTCAAAAGAAAGGGTAGTTTTGTAAGAGTATTTGGAATTTCAAAAAAGGTCGAGATTCCGATAAAAAAAATGTTAGCCGTTTTGAAAACTTGAATGCATTCTTTGACCTTATAATGACTTGTCAGTCGTCATTGCTTTTCAATATTTTTACCGTTTTTTTTTCAATAATATTTTTACCCTTTTTTTAGAAAACGTCAACAATAATTTAAACGTTTATTACTAAAAGAATTGATGATTTTTTCCGTATATATATTATAACAAGTTTTGAGGATTTGACGGAGGATTTGCTATCTAATAGCCCCTGAGCATTCGGTTTAAATAGTTTAAACGGTCCAGGGTAATTGGAATCCGGGTTATCTCTGATTTTTGGAAAGTTGCCGAATTGATCTGAAAACAAAAATTGGTGTGCTCGGTTCGGGTACATGTTTGTTCAGTTCGGATATAAGCAAAAAAAAAAATTCTGAATTCAATCCGAAAACATTTTACTCGGATAAAAAAAAAAACGAAAGTGTGCAAAAAAATATCCTGTTTTCAACCAAAAGCCATATTAGGCTATTATAAGTGAGACATAACATGTTTCTTCTTACAAAAAGAATTTCATAATTGTAATGAATATTTGTAGTTTGTAAGCTTCACCACAAGTATTCATTACAATGCATAAACTTTAATATGTTAAAAGCTTACAAAAAAGCTGCAATGAGCACCACCGGTTAATAGTTTGGAAGCCTCACTAGTTAATGCTATTGTTGAACCTAAGACAAGCTGAAATGAGCACCAAAAAAGACAAAATGGCAGCTTTTTCCGTGAAGGTTGGATCCAGCCAAAAAGTTTCAAACCAACCTGTTGAAGTAATCAAAAGAGTAGAAGACTGTCAAACGACTCAAACCAGTAAAAAACCGTGAAACAAAACTATCAACCCTTTGCATAAACTACAAGTATGACAGCAAACACACATACATGACATAAACCATCTCAAATTCTCAATTATCAAACATGAAACAACACAGAAAATTAAGCATCTACATTCTAAAACATTTTAAGATATACCTTTATTCTTTACCAACAAGGATCACTGAGATGATGGCATTGAATTTCGAGAATCTACAAGATAAAACACACTTTGTTAGTAAAACCAGTACCATTTAACATTTAACAGTTAATCATTAACTTAAAAAAAATTGATAGTTAAATAACACATATACAAGACTACAACTCAGTAATTCGTTTTGCAAAACTCCAAATTTGAAAAACACAATTTCGTGAATATTGTTTCAAGTTCAATCAATAATATCAAACCATCGATGCTTAAAACGAACACCAAATCCAACTTAATTAACACATATATAACCTCATTCCGTATTTAGATTTCAAAACCCCAAATTAGAAAATTTTAAATTCGTGATTAGGGTTTCTAAATTCATCAAAATCGAACCATTAAAACTTTAATCTACCATCAAATCCCGTTACATAATATACATACAAACCCAAAACGTAATTAAATATCAAAACCCCTAAATATAAAAATGAAATTCGCGTTTAGGGTTTTAAATTAATTTTAGAAATTGAACAAAATCAAACCATCATAACTTAACTCTAACACCAAAAGCTCGTTAAATAACACATCTACAAACCCAATACGTAATTACATTTGAAAAGCCCCAAATTTAAAAAACGAAATTCGCGTTTAGGGTTTGTAGAAACTTACCGAGAATCGATGCTGAGTAGCTCAGATCTTTATTTGATATGATGATTTACTTTTGAATGGCGGTTTCGAATCGATGATAAACAAAAGATTTTTAGAACTGAAGAAGAAGAAGATCAATTAAAAATCGCCAATGGATGAGAAAAAAAAAATTCAGATAAATGAGAAACCCGAGAACAATCGATAAAACCAAACAATACTTGAGTGTTTGGTTAAGACTTAACATACCTGGTTCAGCAAAATTAATTACTTTTATTCGATAATCGGTTATCCATTCGGTTTTGTGTTACCGAACCAAACCGAATAAAAAACCGAAAACAATCTCAAATCCTGCCGATCGGTTATCTCTCTTAATCCGATTGAAATCCAAAACCGAATTAATCGGTTCGATCCAAACAGAACCGATTAACCCGATCCGAATGCCCAGAGCTACTATCTAAGCTTGATTTAAACCCAAAAAAAAATCAAATTACTTAAATATGACATTAGCCGATGGTAAGCCTTTTATGGATGATACTAGTACTACTATAGATGGTAACTTGTAAACTCCGATTTGATTATTGGTTTTCATTTTAGTTTATTGCTAAATTATAAGTATAGTTGTAATATCTTTATGGTGAAGTTGCCTACCAATATAAAATACGTTTCAAATTTAAACCAAATCTAAGCCATTCGAATGAGAAAACAACAAAAATCAGAAACATAGAACAAAAACTTGAAGTTGAATAAACATAGAACAAAAACTTGAAGTTGAATAAGAGAATTATAAAGAAAGAGACTTTGGTTCCATCCTATAATGGTCAGATCAATAATTGGTAAAATATATAAGTTCCAGTTAAATTTCTTTACAAAATCTAGCTTAGATATTTTCGCCACTTTCAATAGCAAAAATCCCGCATCTTGCGTGTGTTTACAATTCGTCACATTCGGGTACTCGTTCGGGTTCGGATCGGGTGTTTCGGATTTTTCGAATGTTCGGGTTTAGAGGTACATCACCCGTTCGGGTATTTCATAACTTCGGGCGGGTTCGGATCGGGTTCGGGTACCCAAAGTATTAGAGAAGAATAAAAAATTGGTTATATTTAAATAAAATTTGGATAAATTTTCACAAATATAAGTAAAAAGTTTCGAATATTTTAGTTATTTTAGTTATTTTTTGTTTTAAAATATTTAAACTACTTGAAGATACCATAAAACTCTTATATATTTACATAAATCTATCCAAAAATAAATAAAATATCCAAAATATCTAAAATATCCAAATATTTTAAACATTCAAATTATTACAAGTATATATATATTACCAATATATTATTATTATGTTCTTATAGTTTGAGTATGTTCGGGTATCTATTTGGGTTCGGGTTCGGATGTTCGGGTTTAGAAATCTAGAACCCGTTCGGGTATTTTAAAACTTCGGATCGGGTTCGGATCAGGTTTTTTCAAATCGGGTTCGGATGCGGTTTTCGGGTGCGGGTTTTTTGCTCAGCCCTAAACTTTATATCATGATCTTGAATAGTTAGATCGGCTTTGTTGGTCATTTAAAGTCAAGTGTTTTTACACCACATTTTTATTCTTGTGAGAGTGAGAGTTCGAGCTTGAGCTCATACAATAGAGTAGTAGAGTGTGGTGTCCACTAAACCAAATCAACTTTGTTCAATTGGATCGGTTTTAACCCGGTTGGTTTGTGGAAATTGAATTTTTAGATCAGATGAGAATTAAAAACATAAACCCGTTTAGGTTTAAACAGCCCACATATAAAATAAAGGGCCCATATACACCGCCCAATCACATATGTTAACATTTTTGTCTGATTCAAAACTTAACAATAATCCCACGCGCAAATTAAATCGCGTAAAGCGTGTGTAACCTAACCGGCGGTGATCCTTTGTTCCGATCGTGTTGCTTTCCATTCACCACAGTTGGAAGAAGGTGTTGACGTTGTTGAATCTGCTAATTCAGAAATAAAGCTTCTGGAATCGCAACCTCACACTTAGAGGAGCTGAAGGAACCGAAGCCCTAAGGAAGAGAAAGTAATTATTATCATCACCAGAATCGTTGTCTCGCCGAGCAGAAACGGACGACGGAGCTGGTGTTAACTTGTTGGAACAGAGCATTCGGTTTGTGCTGAAATCGATCACTTCGTTCACTGAGCTAATGGGGGTAAGTTTAGACAAGTAATTTGATTTTGCCAATTTTCGGGTTTAGGAGGAACTTGCTTTGTACAAGCCATAATTGTATTGTTTCTAATACAGGTCGATCCATTCAAAGCTAAGGAGACGTCAGAAACCGAGAATGAAACGGGTGGTGGTCTCCCTCCCAAGGATAAATTGACTTTTACAGCTCCTGAGAGAAAGTCCCGTCTAGGTATGAGTTGAGATTTGCAATCCAATTGTTGAATGCATTCAGCTTAATTTTGTTTTGGAACTCTGTATAACCAATGGGATGTACAATTGTAGGTTTGGATGTAAGGGCAATTGAGAAAAGGGAGAATGCCAAGACCGAGGGGCAGTTTAAGGTCCCGAAGAAATCAACAATATCTGTTACATCATCTTTGGATGAGGAGGATAAATCTGATGTATCAGGATCAGAATATGGAACACAAAACGCTCGACATGACCATTCCAGTAGACGATATAGGGAGAAGTCTTCAAGATCTCAGACTTCCCAAGGTATTTTTTAGCATCTTTTCAATGTGTGAGAAACATGTTTACATGATAAAGAGAGAATTTTCCTTGTATTTTTTCTGTTTTATCCTTCTTTGCGAGCATAAGTATGATGTTGGAATACACCTTATTCGTTATTTTTAACTCTTGTTTTTATGACTTATGACATTTATTATTTATTTTGTATAGCAGAGAGTACCGTGACTACAGAGAATGCTGCAACTTCAGATTCAGATGTAAGTCAATTCCGTCTAAATAATGAGATCACATTTTACTTCTGGTTATCTATCTATTCTAACTACAGAGCTGGTTTTAATTAGTGCGTGGAACTTGACTTTTAGTATTCTGATATATCTTTCACTTGTTGAAATGAAGATTTCAATGACTCCCAGAAGTTTATCTAGCACTTCTCAACATGAGAGGGATGATAGCAGTAGACATCGAAAAGAGCATAGGTATGACAGAAGTGAAACTCCACGGTCGAGGCAGAGAAACATTTATGGTGAGAGGGATCACTACCAAGAGAGGGAATCTCATCGCCAGGATAACCGAGACTATCACAGGGGAAAGCGTGGAAGAGACAGTAGCGATAGGTGGACTCCAGGTATACAAAAGATTGTAGAAGCTCATAATGATCTCAATTTATTTATTATTGGCATAAATGTCAACTAATTTATCTCTTTACAATTTTTTCTATGTTCAACTTTTTATTCCTAAAAGTGTGATGAGTGTCATAAACAAAACAATTATTGTGCCTTCTCAATGGATATTAACACAAAATCGTGCAGGTAGGTCAGACTTGGATAATAGAATATCGGATTGGGATTATAGTCCTCATGAAGATAGAGACTCTAGTTGCAGCAAGCGACATCAGCCTTCTCCATCACCTATGTTGGCTGCAGCTTCACCAGATGCTCGTTTAGCATCCCCGTGGCTGGATACACCACGTTCAACTAGTATGTTGTGTTTGAATTTTATTATTTGTAATTTGGTTTTATTTAGTTGCAACCACGAGCAAAGACTAACAACGGGATTTATTACCATGCTATTCACATGCAGTGGCATCTCCTTCTCCTTCTCCATGGGATATTGGTGCACCCTCTCCTGTTCCAATTCGGGCTTCTGGGTCCTCCATTAGATCCTCAAGCTCTAGGTATGGTGGAAGATCCAATCAACTCGGATACTCTAGGAAAGGTGATCAGACAAAAGAGGTATGCATTCTTTCTTGGCAGTATGCATCCATGGTCATGCCACTTGTTATCAGTTTGATCTGCATTCCCATTCTGTTTCGTGTTATAAGAAGTCCTTGCCAGGCTGGCTTGAAGAATGTTGATGAGGATTATGGTGCTCTTGCATTAAGAATATTGTTTTTTCTTTTTTGTAATACCTGTGCCACATGTTATTATGTCTTCTACAGGAGCCTTCAGAGGAGGATAGATCGCAAGGTGCTGAAGAATATAACCATGAGATCACAGAATCAATGCGTTTGGAGATGGAATATCAGTCGGATCTTGCATGGTAAGTATTTAATTTCCTTTAAGAGCTGAGAATTAAGCTCTTGAAAAGCAATAATGTTTTATGAATTGAGTGCATAATCAAATCTCTCTTCATGTTAATTGTCAAACCATTTCGAGATTTTATAAAGCATGTATGAACTAGTTGATTGTCATTTCACAGGTATGATACAGAGGAAGGGAACTCACTGTATGATGCGGATAGTGCATCCTTTTTTCTTGGAGATGATGATTCTCTACAGAAGAAGGAAGCTGAGCTGGCAAAGAGACTGGTAGTTCTCTATACCAATTACACTCTTGATTTATAATTTTTTATTTGATGCTGCTTATACCTGATCTTTTATAAATTATCTAGGTTCATGTCATTCTGACTGAAGCAGTAATCATTTATCTCCTTTTTACTGCTCTTGATTGAGTATACTTAAGCTAAATTTATATTGTTTTGATTATGTAAGTTTAGATTCTAGGTGTGCTGAATAGCAATACTGCACAAAGTTCCTTTTTTCGATGCACTAATCCTTCTTTCCTTGGAGTTCTGCCTGCTTAAAAACGTAGTTTACTTCATGTATTGAATGCCTGTATAATATTTGTAATGCAGGTTAGAAGGGATGGTAGCAAAATGTCACTCGCTCAGAGTAAAAAATATTCTCAGCTTAATGCGGATAATGCTCAATGGGAAGACCGTCAACTTCTCAGATCTGGAGCAGTCAGAGGCACAGAAGTGCAGACTGAGTTTGACAGTGAAGAAGAAAGGAAAGCAATTCTTCTTGTACATGGTATGTAAACTTTAACCAATAAGCGACAAGGTTGAAAGAGGAGTATTTGTAACATAGCCGGTAATAGTATTCTATTCTTTGGGTAATTGCAGATACAAAGCCTCCTTTCCTTGATGGAAGAGTTGTTTTCACAAAGCAAGCGGAGCCAGTAATGCCTGTAAAGGATCCCACATCAGACATGGCTATAATTTCACGAAAAGGATCAGGTCTTGTCAAAGAAATTCGAGAGAAACAAAGTATGCATAAATCACGACAGCGATTTTGGGAGCTTGCAGGTTCCAATCTTGGTAATATCCTCGGTGTGGAAAAATCAGCTGAGCAGGTAATGCCTCAAATGATTTTTGGTTTTTTTATTAGTAATGTGGTTGTTGGACATGTTGTGACTTTGAGATCTTCTTGCAGATTGATGCCGATACTGCTGTAGTTGGCGAAGAAGGTGAAGTAGACTTTAAAGGTGAGGCTAAATTTGCACAACATATGAAGAAGGGCGAAGCTGTAAGTGAATTTGCCATGTCAAAGACCATGGCAGAACAACGACAGTATCTCCCCATATTTTCTGTTAGAGATGAACTATTGCAGGTTGGTGGTCTTTCCTTTTGAGTGCCTTGATAGGTGGATTGTAATATGCATTATTATTAGGAAATTAACCTCAATGGGTTACTGTTTTTTTGGATTTCATCTTTTCGTTAACTCATCTGCTTTTAAATGCTTTCTCTAGGTAATAAGAGAAAACCAGGTGATAGTGGTGGTTGGCGAAACTGGTTCGGGAAAGACAACTCAACTTACACAGGTTAGTCCCTTACTATGGCTTTTCAGGGGATCCGTGTGCTAATACATAGTTATGAAACTATTAAAACATTGGACTTATATTCTGTTTCTTTTTGTTAGTATCTTCACGAGGATGGGTACACTATAAATGGTATAGTAGGTTGCACCCAACCAAGGCGTGTAGCAGCCATGAGTGTTGCAAAGAGAGTTAGTGAAGAGATGGAAACAGAGTTGGGCGAGAAAGTGGGGTATGCAATTCGTTTTGAAGATGTAACTGGTCCAAACACTGTTATCAAGGTAAGGTGTTCTCAAGTAATGAACTGCTCTTTACTTATTTGTGATGCTTCTGGTTTAATTGGCCACAGAAAGCTTGGCTTATCGTGCTTTTAGCATCTGCGTTTCAGTAGTACACGGAACTTTCTTCTTACTCCATCTTTCCGTCTGAAATTTCAGTACATGACCGATGGAGTGCTACTAAGAGAAACCCTCAAAGATTCCGACCTGGATAAATATCGGTATGTATGCTTCAACCTTACCTCTGATAGATCATCCTTTAAACTGTTTTAAGTAGAATGCTGTGCTAACTCCTATTGTGGACTCCGTATAGTGTGGTGGTGATGGATGAAGCGCATGAAAGGTCACTCAACACAGACGTCCTTTTTGGAATACTGAAAAAAGTTGTGGCCCGGCGTCGTGATTTCAAGCTGATAGTCACGTCAGCAACCCTTAATGCTCAAAAGTTTTCCAATTTCTTTGGGAGGTAGGTTACCGTCATCCTTCACATAAACCAGTGTAGAATCTAAAGATTGAATTCTTATATGACAGTGTTTTTGCTTTGGTAATGCAGTGTTCCTATATTCAACATTCCTGGAAGGACTTTCCCTGTCAATATTCTCTACTCTAAAACTCCTTGTGAAGACTATGTTGAAGCTGCTGTTAAACAGGCAATGACGATTCACATAACGAGTCCACCTGGGGACATTCTCATATTTATGACTGGGCAGGATGAGATTGAAGCAGCGTGCTTTTCACTTAAGGAGAGAATGGAACAGCTCGTTGCATCTTCCACTAGAGAAATCACAAACCTACTGATTCTCCCTATATACTCTCAGTTACCCGCCGACTTGCAAGCAAAAATATTCGAGAAACCAGAAGATGGAGCACGTAAATGCATTGTTGCCACCAATATTGCTGAAACATCATTGACAGTAGATGGAATATATTATGTGATTGACACTGGGTATGGAAAGATGAAGGTTTTCAATCCTAGAATGGGTATGGATGCTCTTCAAGTTTTCCCCATAAGTCGTGCAGCCTCTGATCAGCGTGCAGGAAGAGCTGGAAGGACAGGGCCAGGAACATGTTACAGGCTGTATACTGAGAGTGCTTATTTGAACGAGATGTTGCCAAGTCCTGTGCCAGAGATTCAGCGAACAAATCTGGGTAACGTTGTGTTGCTGTTGAAGTCATTGAAAGTAGACAACTTGCTAGATTTTGATTTTATGGATCCACCTCCGCAAGAGAACATCCTCAACTCTATGTACCAGCTTTGGGTGTTGGGTGCTCTTAGCAATGTTGGAGGATTAACCGATCTCGGGTGGAAGATGGTGGAGTTCCCATTGGATCCACCTCTTGCAAAGATGCTCTTAATGGGTGAACGGCTTGATTGCATAAACGAGGTTTTGACGATTGTGTCAATGCTTTCAGTACCTTCGGTGTTCTTCAGACCTAAAGATAGAGCAGAAGAAAGTGACGCCGCGAGAGAGAAGTTTTTTGTGCCGGAATCAGATCATTTAACGCTGCTGAATGTATATCAGCAGTGGAAAGAGCATGACTATAGAGGAGACTGGTGCAATGACCATTATCTACAAGTCAAAGGTCTGAAAAAGGCTAGAGAGGTAAGATCTCAGCTTCTGGATATTCTCAAACAATTGAAGATACCACTCAAGTCGTGTGGACCGGACTGGGATATTGTGAGAAAAGCCATATGTTCAGCGTATTTCCATAACTCAGCTAGATTAAAAGGTGTTGGGGAGTATGTGAACTGTAGAACCGGGATGCCTTGCCATTTGCACCCGAGCAGTGCACTGTATGGTCTGGGGTACACACCGGATTATGTGGTGTACCATGAACTGATCTTGACCACCAAGGAGTACATGCAGTGTGCTACATCAGTTGAGCCACATTGGCTGGCTGAGTTAGGGCCTATGTTCTTCTCGGTCAAGGACTCAGATACATCGATGTTGGAGCATAAGAAGAAGCAGAAGGAAGAGAAAACAGCAATGGAGGAAGAGATGGAGAAACTGAGAAGAGATCAAGCGGAGTCGGAGTTGAGAAACAAAGATAGAGAGAAAAAGAAAAGAGAAAAGCAGCAGCAACAGATTTCAGGTCCTGGCTTGAAAAAAGGCACCACCTACCTCAGGCCTAAGAAGTTTGGACTCTGACATTGTAATCTTATTTGTTCAAGCAGGTAAAACCCCAAAGACCGGTTTTGTAATGTAAAAGCAAACTGTATTGGTACACCACAAAATTTCAGCCAAAAATTTCAACCAAACAAAAAAAAACACTAAATAGAGCAAACTGTATTGAATTTTAAACGAGAAGAGTCTTAAATTGTTCAATCTTGTGTATTGACTACTTTATCGCCAATTATTTAGGTGAGATGCACCACAATTTTTTTTTTTTTTTCGTCATCAATCCATATATTAAGTTGTCGGTTAGTGAATCTCCTCTAAAGAGAACTGACGTGGTTATCTAGGAAAAGCAGAAATCATGTGCTCTTAAACATTTCACAAGCTTAACAAATGTCATAAATAAATTCCTATAAAACACGGTTGACCAAAAAAAAAAAAATCCATAAAACACGAAATCTCTCACCTCCGAAGAAAAAGAAGGTCAATCATTCCGATATAAAGATAAGATCTGAACAATCTATAGCAAAGAGGACGTCCGACCAATGGAAATGCTCCTAGAGTCTAATAATGTAGACTTGAAAGTAGACTGATATCTTAAGAGTTTTGAAATTTTCAATTTCACGTTTCGATTCCCCCTATCCGATTTTCTTCCTTCTTTCAAGTACTTCGGACTTCAAGTTTTTCAATTGTTTTGACTTGATTTAAGTTCTTTCTTCTAAGAACTGATATATCCGAATAAAGCTTTTCTACTTCAGATAAAAAAAAAAGGGGCTGATCTAGTAATTAATGTTTCTAGTAGCTTAAAATTTTACATTACTATAAGTTCTTAGTTGCTCTATCTCATTCTTCTCGAGAGTTGAGTTTTGCCCATCATCTCGTCTCTGCAACATTCTACATTTATATGAAGTCTGGTGGATTTTACAATGCTTAACAACCTAATTTCCAAATCCAGTTATTGGAGTTATATGGCACACAAATGTCATCAAAGCCTCCCCCTAAACAAAACACATTTTGAGATTCATACAAGTTTCGAAATCTCCCTCATCAATTCACATTTTGCCACCACCATCTACACCTTTTAGCCACTCCAATGCTCCGACACCATCTGCGTTTAAGCCCAAAATCGCAGCCAAATTATAACTTCCATTCAACAAACACCATGAATCTAAAGAGCAGATGAAAGATGTGTACCTGAGAAGAGTTTGAAGGCCCTATCAAATATTACCGCTTTCTCCATCTGATATTTCTTCAAGCTTTGCGATTGCATCCATAAGAGCTAGTTCATGGTCCTACCATTTCCAAGTAAAACTATATAGTCAGCTTCTCTTTTCATGGTACTGTGAGTTAACGACCAGATTCAACAACACATGTATATGATTCTTACTCTCAGTACTCTCTTTGCCTTCTCTACCTCTGCTGGGTTGGGGTTAACTGACCCAAAAACTTTTTCTACCTGTTAACATTCATAAAGTAATACTCAAGATCGATGACAACTGTGAAGATTCATTCCCATATTCAAAACTTGGATTATTACCTCTTTTATTAATGCATCAGTGTGAAGTATTTCAATGTCGCCTAAAGCTTTCTTCCCAATGCCATTCTGTGTTTTGGGTTGCTGCGATTTCATGCTACCCCTACCTCTACCACCTGCATTGCTTGTGGGACCACCACGAGCCATGGCCTTTATAGTTCCACGGCCTTGCCCAGGATGTCCTCCTTTACGAGAAATCCCAGGATCCTCACCTTCCCATCTGATATCTCCGGGAGATATCTGTGATATATATAAAGAACATTCAGAATCATATATAACTAAGCCGTCCAAGAGCAAAATGTGCTCGTAAATATAGTTGAACTGTAGAGAATTGAGTGCTAATGATAAAAAAAACTTTCCTCTGTCCCTTACTGATGGAAATCAAGAAACTTAACCAGTATATGAGAAAATAATTGATTTCAGCATCATTCTGGATCGAACTTGGGTGGCAATGAACAAGTAAAACTAAGCTATTCATGTAATGGGCATAGTTGAAACGGATTGCATTTGTATAAAAACTATCAATCCTCTTGTTGACGTACAACACATATCGAATAAAGAACCATCGAGATCATACATAAATTGATTAAGACAAAAATTCAAGCTCTCCAAACTTTATGATGCAGCATCATCTTCTTCACTACCGTGAAAGGTAAAAATATAAAAGTAGAAAAACTGAAATCATTATTACCTCTTTAAGATTTACCCATTCCCAAGTTTCATTCCCAGTGTTAATATCATACACTAAAGCATGCAGCCCCTTATCAAGGTTGCAAAAAGGAAAAAAAAAATCAGAAGACTGAGATTTGACACTATAACACTAATATATAGCAATGAAAGATTTATACCTCAACAGGGTTGTAGTCAGTTATAACAGCTTCATAGAAATGGTTGTCCTCAGGCCACTTTGTCCATACCTTCCTTCCAACCAATGGGTCATATGATCCTGATTCACCTGGTTCATTTGTTAAAGGACCAGCCTGGGGCCTTCCAGCAATGCCTGTAGCTGGGTACTGCATCGAATTCATCATGCACAAATAATGAAATACTTTCATCCCTTAGACAATGAACAATATAATAACAATAGTCATAGTAGCAACAATTAAAAAAATCAAGCAGAACTATGACATACTGTCTTTGGTTTCTTGGTCTTTGGACCTGTTGGAGGACCTCCTCTTCTTAGCGCAGATGAAGATGGTTGCATCGAAGAGGGTAAAGCAGGAGATGGCGGGCCCATCGCTAACGAGGCAATTGATTGTGATGTCTTTTGCTTCTTACGTGATCCTGATACAGCTGGACTCGGAGCATCATGAACCAGCTGGGGAACACTGGACTGAAGGCTGTTCGCCTTTCTCCATTCCCTGACATGAGTTTAATTAACCTCGTAAGCTAGAACGTTGCTTTGGATTAACTGAAGAGATGTATAAGTGATTGATTACATATAAAACAGACCTTATTCGCCTGATCATTTCATCAGCATTAACCCTTGATAACAGCTCTCTGTGTTCCTCATCAGACACCCGAAGTTCTTTTCTGAGTTCAGTGATCAAACTTTCTTTCTCCTGAAGATTTTTTTCCCAGCAAAAGGAACAAGAAGAACAAAAGAAAGAAGGGTCAGTTTATCTTAGATGGTGAAGTTACATAAACATGTGCTAATTTAATGAAGAAGACTAGTAAAAAAAGTACCCAGGTAATAGCATCAGACTGAGCTTTAAATGCACGGAGTATTGAGCTATAGGCTTCTTGCTCAATGAGATGAATTTGAGTTTCCATGTCATTGTGCACCCTTGATAAAGGAGCAGAATTGAGAACTGAAGGCCTGCCATTGCCCGCAGGTCTGCCGCTTCTTTGATATCTACCTTGATGTGATGGAGGAAGGTCATCATCCGTACCTGAGTTCCCGCAAAAAAACAACATATCACGAAACAGTGACAAATACAATTATACTAACAAAACATAGTAAATCAATTTTAAGCTAGACGAAAATAAGAATCAGTAAACAACAATGAACAGGAGAAGAAAACTCAAATAAAGTAAGCTTTGAGAAGGAATTCTTCTAACTGAAAAAGCAATGAACACAATTACGTTAAAAAAAAAAACCAATTGAGGAGACAAACTAACAACAAGTTGTTTAAGAAACGGCTAGACAGAATATATTTGAAAGAACATAAGACTCACCACTACTATCAGAAGGTCGGTAATCCATAAGTGTCCTTTCCCGATGATTCTTCACAGGGAACCTAAGAAATCAAACGTAATGAGACCTGTCTGGTTGCACCGAAGTACGACGAGCTGCAAAACCAAGAAAACAACTTCAACGGAGGAAAAAGCCAAAAATATTCACACTCTTTAACAGAAGAAACGAAAACCATCACTTTTCAGGTCAAAACTGGGAACCACTTTCGTTGAAACATTGAACAAGAAACATTCAAAAAACTTGTTCCTCTTCCGCAGGTTGCTGAGTTTCGAACAAGAAAAACAACCTTAGTCATCGAAGGAATCAAATTTCTGCTAAATTTCTGAAAATTCTTTCAAGTTAGCGAACTACACTTTCCTAAACCCTAATTTCCGACGTAACCAAGCACATCAACGCTAGCTCTGAAGATGAACAAAATTTAAACTGCGAATTGTAAGATGAAAAAGCAAATACCTTCTTCGCGATCTACTCTCGAAAACTTCGATCAGCCAAAATTCTCCATCGAGAAAAGTACTCCAGAGAGATGATAGATTTGAGCGAAAGCAGACGACACAAATCTATAAATGAGAAGATCGGATTTGAGTAAGAAATCTCGGCTCCCAAGTCGATTGTACAAACGTCAGATCTCCAGGAAGCTAAAAGAACGCCGCGGAATTGAGAATTACAGCACAAACCGTGATGGATTTTCCGAGGGATCTATGAGTCGCGGACGTGAAACCACAATATTATGCCCTAATTTTTTCCCAGTTGATAGGTTGCTTTGAGTTACACAAACGACGGCATGTTTTGTCGTTTCACTCTCTCGACTTCATATCTCTTTTGGTTCTGTCTTAAACCATAATTTTTGTTTCCAATTTTGGTACGGTTGCATACCAACAGTTTCTGTAACAAAACCATATTCGTTTTTTTCTTAAGTTAAATAAAGAAAATCATCAATTTTTCTAAGTAATTTATGTGAATAAAAATAGAAATACAGGAAAAAAACATATTTTATTTAACAAAAGGGAATAATAGATTTAGCATGAATAAACCGACATAATTTCGATAAAGCCGGTCTGAAGGCGGTTTGGTCCTAAATTGAAATTAAACAAGTTTCAATAGAAAAATGATAAGAGTGGAAAAAGAAGAAATGTTGTTGCGTGTGTGTCCGTCGTCTTTCTTCTACCTCCGACCGCTTCATCTCTTCAGTTCAACTTCGAAATTTCCTTTTTGTCCCTCTCTTCAGCGAGATTTACGATTAAGCCCTTCTCGATCTTCTTCCTTTCGTCGGATGGAATCTTCTCCGGCTTCGTCTTCGTCTTCGTCTCCGACGCCGGTTACATCGTCAGCTGCTGCTGATTCATTAGCGAAAGATCTGCAGAATCAAACTCTGGGAGATGTTGATGAAAGTGTTAAGGTCAAAAGGAAGCTCGAAGATTTTAACTGGGACCACTCCTTTGTTAAGGAATTGCCTGGTGATCCCAGAAGTGATGTTATCTCGCGTGAGGTATAAAATTTGTGTGATCTTGAACGGAGATAATAGGAGGAATCGTGATTTGCTTTCTCCTTTTCGCTTTGTTTGATGTGGTTTAATCTTGCGATTCAGGTCTTAAATTGAAATTATGTTTTTTGTGGTTTAATCTGGAATCATGAAGTTGATATTTTTACTTGTTGGTGGAGTGGATTCTAAGCTAAAGGTTTTATTTTTGTGCTTATTGCTCATTTAAAGACTTCAAAGTGAAAGTTCTTTGCATCTGTATTGATAGAGCATACGTAGTTTGAGTATTATTTACTTTACCAGCGTACACGAATTTTGGTCAAAACTTATGTGTGAATCTGCCATGTTTCAGTCAGCTCATTATTATTTCCCATTTAGCTAATTAACTTAGGCATTCGGATTTTGATTGTTTTATTGTAATGCGCAGGTACTACATGCTTGCTATTCAAAAGTTTCCCCATCAGTACAAGTAGATGATCCTCAGCTTGTAGCATGGTCTGAATCTGTAGCAGAGCTATTGGATTTGGATCCTAAAGAGTGAGTTTGATTCTGTTTTGTCAGACTAAAATCTGAGTGTTTGGTGCAGAATGGGTTTTCACTGGCTTAGACAAAAATAGCACCTAGATGAGAAACTTAATTTTCTTCGAAGAAGTTAGCGCATTTGGTTCATTTCTGTCTCATATAATATTTGATTTGTGGAACTTAAGTTTGTAGAGTGTTGTACCTTTATATCTGTTACCATTTTTAAACCCTTTTGTTCTCTTTCTATTTGTGACATATGTTAACTCTTGGCAAATTTCTGTTGGATTTTCAGATTTGAAAGACCAGATTTCTCTCTCATATTGGCCGGTGCTAAACCTTTGCCAGGAGCGTATGTGTTCCTTACCCCAGTCTGATTATAGGTCCAACCTTCTTAAATCCAAAGTTTCTCATCGCAGTTTTTGATACTCCTTTTCTACAGAATGCCTTATGCTCAATGTTATGGAGGACACCAGTTTGGCATGTGGGCTGGACAACTAGGTGATGGTCGTGCCATAACTCTGGGAGAAGTTTTGAACTCCAAAGATGAAAGGTGGGAGCTTCAGCTTAAAGGTGCGGGTAAGACTCCATATAGCCGTTTTGCTGATGGGCTTGCAGTGCTCCGTAGTAGCATCAGAGAGTTCCTTTGCAGCGAAACTATGCATTGTCTTGGAATCCCTACTACACGTGCCCTTTGTCTTCTCACCACAGGTCAAGATGTCACTCGCGACATGTTTTATGAGTATGTCCAAAACCTTCCAAACCTTGTCTAACTCTGTTTCAATAGTTCATGTCTCTGCCAAGTAGAAGGAAAAGTAGGCTTCATAGATACTGCACATGGGCATGTTCGACATAGAAGTAGTTAACTCACTGGAGTAACCCTTGAATAGAGAAGGTTTTCTATAAAATTAGGCTCCTAGGTGGTTGACTACTTCATTCGTTTTGTATTGTGCATTTGCAGTGGCAATCCGAAAGAAGAACCTGGTGCAATCGTTTGCAGGGTTTCTCAATCATTTCTCCGTTTCGGCTCATACCAAATACATGCTTCTAGAGGAAAAGAGGATCTTGATATTGTGCGGAAGTTGGCAGACTATGCCATTAAACATCATTTTCCACATATAGAAAGCATGGACAGAAGCGATAGCTTATCTTTCAAAACCGGCGATGAAGATGATTCAGTTGTGGATCTAACATCGAATAAGTATGCAGGTAATTTTCAAAATGCTGCATGAGATGCCATTTTATTGTTTTCTGATACAGCATCAACATTCGTATCACAAATGATAGTTTTGCTATTGCCAATAGTTGTATTAATGGTGAATATTGAACTAACTTCTGCTTTTTTAATTGTATTAGCATGGGTTGTTGAAATTGCTGAGCGTACAGCTACTTTAATTGCAAGATGGCAAGGTGTAGGTTTCACCCATGGTGTGCTTAACACTGACAATATGAGCATTTTGGGTCAAACCATTGACTATGGCCCATTTGGGTTCTTGGATGCTTTTGATCCGAGTTACACCCCAAACACAACAGATCTCCCAGGAAGAAGATACTGTTTTGCAAATCAGCCTGACATCGGCTTGTGGAATATTGCTCAATTTTCTAAGACGCTAGCGGTTGCTCAGCTGATAAACGAAAAAGAGGCGAATTACGCCATGGAGAGGTAACTTTGTGTTTCACTATTGATTTGGAGCCCTATTCTTGATTCTACTTTAGGAATTACTGAGTAGTTGAGGGACTTGTGATTTAGGTACGGTGATAAATTCATGGATGAGTATCAAGCCATAATGTCAAAGAAGCTTGGTCTTTCCAAGTATAATAAGGAGGTCATTAGTAAACTTCTGAACAATATGGCTGTAGATAAAGTTGATTACACAAACTTCTTCCGGCTTCTTGCAAATGTAAAAGCAAACCCCAACACACCTGAAGCTGAGTTATTGAAACCTTTGAAAGCTGTGCTCTTGGATATTGGAAAGGAAAGAAAAGAAGCATGGATCAAATGGATGCGAAGCTATATACAGGAGGTATCAAACAAATTTCTTACATTTTTTCCCACAAAGTTACAATTACACTGTTTATTGCTGTATCTTCCTGGCTGGTGCAACTCCTTCTTTATGCGTGTGGATTTGAAATTTCAGGTGGGTGGTAGTGAGATATCAGATGAAGAAAGAAAAGCAAGAATGGATTCAGTGAACCCGAGGTACATTCTGAGGAACTATATGTGCCAGAGCGCAATAGATGCAGCTGAACAAGGTGATTTCTCAGAGGTCAACAACTTGATCCGTCTGATGAAACGGCCTTACGAGGAACAGCCCAAGATGGAGAAGTATGCTAGGTTGCCTCCAGCCTGGGCGTACAGACCAGGCGTCTGCATGCTTTCTTGCTCCTCCTAGTTCTCCTTCCTGCTTTTGTTTTGCCACTTATAGAAAGAAAGAGGAAAAAGTAAAACTCTTTTACATATGTACGGTTGTAATGCATTAAAGAGACAAGAAAAACTTTGATGTTTTCATTATTTTGTTTTTATGTTGAATAAAAATTTGAGTACATATAATACCCATGAGCAAAGCTCAGAATAAGGTCCCAAGAACCAAGATCGAAGTAATTGGAAAATGAAACAGCTTCTTGTTTTTGCAGTGAGCTTTTTCATTTAGAATTCCTTGGATCCTCCTAGCATTGGTGATAGCTTTTTTGGTGGTATATTCTATATAAGCTTGTTGGTTCATGTTGCTAGATATAAGATATTAAATAAACGTGTGAGAGACCATTAAACAACCTCGGATTAAACTTGTTTCATATCTCATCATTCAAGAACAAGACTCGAATCGAGTTTAGTAATCTTTTTTAGTTGTGATTTCAGAAGCAGATGCTGAATTAGCAAAATCCAGAATGCAGCCTTCAAGCTTCAAGCAACAAAGTCATCTGAGTATCACCACCAAAAACAAGCTCCTGGGCTCACATTCTAGGAACAGAGAGCAGAGAGACACAGTCAACACAGTCAAAGCATAAATAGAGGATCTCAGAGAAAGCTAAAAAAAATTGTCATACCGCTCGATAGCACGAGGGCTAATGGGAACCACACCAGAAGGTGTCACCAACGCATCGATCAGAACATCATTTGGTGTTACAGGAATACTTCCTTCCTCAAGAATTTGAGGCGAGTATGACAAGGCAACTGCAATAGACCAACAAGAAAACATTGATAAGCTTATCTTTTTAGTGAAAACACTCTGTAGTATCAATTTGATTGTGGTATATACCCATAAGTGGATTTCTCCAGTCCTCCTTTGCACGGTCCTGGTATCTTCTCAAGAAAGTGTCGTAGTAGCTTTTTTCCCAAATGCGTTATACAAATAGACAAGTAGAAGAAGTTAGATAAGAGCATGCCAAAGCATTACTAATTGCAAGTATGAAACTACATTCTTTGGGGATAGCAAGATTTTGTGTTGAGACAAAAAGGTAAGAGAAGAAGTGAAACTTATATTATGTAAACCGCTTAGCAAAATGCAACGGCAAACAATTCTTAAGAAAAGATTGATGTTTTTCAGGTATGATACTGCTTCTAGATCTTCAGCATTACCCTTAGTATGAATCTATAGCACTATCATGAAAAGAAAGATTGGGGCCAATGCAAACTTACCCACCTCCACGACCTAAACGTCGCCCACATCTGTCAAACGCAAGACCTGGCCACAAGGGTTTGAAAATAAAAGTTGATAGATACAGATATAAGGGACTAAATTGGAAATGAAACAGTTTCTACATACCTGGCAAGATGAATAGATCGATCGGTTCATCTGCCTGCATCACTGTGAATAGAAAAAAGATTTGAATTCCTAGCGAGTGGGGTGATACTGATTCTGTTAAGCTTATAAAGATGGGAATATAGAAGAAAGAAAAAGAGCACTACCATCTTCACGCTCATTCCCTTGGGCATCAACAGGAGCTGGTTCCAAAATGTTCATGGAGTTTGCAACGAGGTCATCCATATGAGATATGTGCAGCATACGCATGTTACTATTCTTATCCTCCACCCAAGGGACATATAGCTTTTTCCGAGCCGTAGTATTTGAATCTAAATAAGAAACAAATGCAGAGCAAACTCATCAGATAAAAAATGCAGAAGGACATAAAGTTTCTTCATCGCTATGTTACAATTACGTTCTTTAGTTCGGTTTGCTATACTGGTTCCTCATGACAATTCAAACTCTAAATAGCTGGATTTGGATTAAAGAGCAGTACCAGGATGTTGCAGAATCTCGGAGAGGATTTTAGAAGTGTCGACTTCATTGAGAGACCTGCAGCTAATGTAAGCACACAATCTCCTACATGATTTGAACCAAGGAGCTTCAAGAACAGTGTTTTGAATAGCATCATCTACAATCAAAGGTAACCCGAATGAGATTAGTATTTGTTTCGAATTAAAAAACAGAGAAACCAGAGAAAAGATTGAACCTTGTTGAATTCGGAGAGAAGGATCCATGGCTTTTAGGGATTTGCGCACAGTGGAGCGCACGATTCGTTTCTGCTTGAAAATGGAATCGAGTTCCTCTTGGGTTTTGCTGATGGTGCTCATGGCGACGATGGGTCTAGTAGCGGGTGATAATCTGAAAACGGGTCGGATCGGGAAGTTGGGGAAGAAGATTGATGATGATCGTTGTAGTGGTGTGGTGATACAAAAGACGCGAGCTCGAATCATTACAAGCTCCCGTGTAGTAAGTAATACCATTTCTATTCGAAACCATAATTACACAAACATAAAGTGAAAAATGTAGACCGGAATTAACATTTGAAGTCTGCGCGCATATTGTTTATTTTTTGTTTTCATGTTTTGAGGTTTAACAATGTACATTTAATCACAAAGAATCTTGACCATACAACTTTGTTGGGTAAAGAGTACGAGTGTGATTCACTGATCAACCAGAGCTCCTTGCTATGTGATTGTCAATTCGGCTCGAACTATACTAGACTCCTCTATTTCTTTCTAACCGGTAAATACTTCTCTACGTGTACTGTACAATTAGAGAAAATTATCTTCTTCTTTGAAGTAACCAAATTTATGGGTTCTTTTGTTCACCTGTTTTAAATTGATGGGTATCATCTTGTTGACCTGTCTTTTATTGTCTTAATTTTATACTGGACTATCTTAAATTGTTTTAAGTTTATGGGTCATCTTATTGACTTAATGTATTACAAATGTAGTTAGTCAAAAAAAACAATTTTAAATTATATTAATTTTACACTCGGAAACCACAAGAAATGAGAAGTTAAATTAGAAAGAAAAACAGTTTCCGTGTTACTCACGTTTATTCGTTTATATAATTTTACAAAAACATGTAAAACCAGATTTTGAAAATATTTATATCTTTAACGATTTTTTAAAATATATCTGAACTAGAAATGGGTTACGTGTTAACCACGTTTACTCATTTATATAAATTTACAGAAATATATAAAACCATATTTAAAAGTATTTATGATATCTTTGATGATACTTTTAAAAACTATATTTGCGGATCTGTATCATTAAAATTTTCAAAGCAAGTCGAACGTGATTGTGTTTGAGCAAAGATTTTAAAATATTTTTTTAAAAATAGATATACATATATATATATATATTTATAAGTGGAAAGAAAAAACGGTTTCCGTGTTAACCACGTTTACTCATTTATATAAATTTACATAAATATTTTAAACCATATTTTAAAAATATTTATTATATATTTGACAATACTTTTAAAATTATATTTTGTGAAACTATATTAATATATATATCATTAAAATTTTCGAAGCAAGTAGAATTAGATATCAGATGATAAATATTGCGTTTGAACAAGGATTTTAAAATAGTTTCAAAATATTAAAGAAAAACGCCAAAAAAAAAGAGAGGAAGAAAATAAAAAGTTCCCTCCAAGAGGTACGAGGGAACAAATTCAATTTGGCTCCAAAATGAAAACAAAAGTCACAGAACCGCCAATTCGTTTTGGTGTCGCTTTGGTATTATATAGATAAAGGCTCTCTTCAATCCGATGATAATCTCGAAATTGTTCAAAGCACCGCCCAAATTCGCCGTCAGATCTTCTACTGTGCCAGTGATCTCAAACCAACCGCCGATGGAGAGCCATCCCAAGCGCCAGCGAACAACACGCCTCGCCGGAAGAAACTTGAAGCGAAAGCTCTGTCAGGATACAGATGTGTCGGCGGTTGTCACGAAATTTACGGAGATTGACGATGAAAACACTGGTCTCGTCGCCGCGATTCGCAGCCACATCGAGGTTCTTAACTCTGGATTATCAGATCCTGATTTTGATCGCAACAATGTCGAAGAAGCTGCTGCAGATATCTCCGATCTGGCTCAAATCGGTACCGTACTTCTTCCTCGATCTTCTAATCGGTGGTTGTATTGAACTCGTTTCACTCTCATTGCTTGGTAGTCCTTTTTTTTTTGTTTAATAGTTCGGCTTCTTGAGTTTGAATCAATGCTCGACGACGTATTTGGACTGATTTTGGATATTACTTAGCAAGTTTTTTGTTCTAGCTCTTAATTTGATTTCAGCAAGGCGAGATCTGGAAGTGAATTTTGGCTTAATCTAGTTTCTTATCTGTTTCTTCAGACGAAAATGTCGAAATGATTGTGGAAAATGGAGCTATCCCTGCTTTGGTGAGATATTTGGGATCCCCCTGGTCTTCGGAGATTGACGACAATGTTCCTAAATCTTGCGAGCATAAACTAGAAAAAGATTGTGCTATTGCTTTAGGACTTATTGCTGCGATTCAGGTAACCCATCTTCCATCTATTTTGATGAAATTGTGGATAAGAATTTGTCTAGTTTCAGTATCTGTTAGAAGTTTGCATTGTAATTTTGTTTGCTGATAGTTTTCTCTATTAAATAGCCTGGTTACCAGCAGCTCATTGTGGATGCTGGGGCCATAGACCTCACAGTGAAGTTGTTGAAGAGACGAGGGAGCTGTGTATGCATGGCTTCTAATGCTGTTATTAGGAGAGCAGCTGATATAATCACTAACATTGCGCATGACAATCCAAGGATTAAGACAAATATTAGGTACTACTAGTGGCTGATATTCTTTATGGACCATAAATTATGGTTATGGTAATGACTTTGCTGTTTTCCTTTGACACTTTTTTAAAATTCTTTTCAGGGATGAAGGTGGCATTCCACCACTTGTTGAGCTTCTAAATTTTCCGGATTTTAAAGTACAGAGAGCTGCTGCAGGGGCCTTGCGAACAGTTTCATTTAGAAATGATGAGAACAAGATCAAAGTATGTTTTGCCATGATTATGCTTTGTGTAGGTTTATATGAGACATGTTTCTTACATAATTCGCAATTGTGTAGATTGTGGAGCTGAATGCTTTGCCCACGCTTGTATTGATGCTTCAATCAGATGATCCATCTGTCCATGGCGAAGCGGTTTGTTCTTATCTTGCTTTAGATTGTTGCAGTTGGCTTGCTTTGTTCAGTTAATTCTAATTTACTATAGAATTTTCAGATTGGGGCAATTGGAAATCTTGTTCACTCATCTCCTGACATCAAGAAAGAGGTTATCCGTGCTGGTGCCTTACAACCAGTAATTGGTCTACTTAGGTATGCTTAATTTTCTTAAATATGCTTTTCTACTTCTGCTGAAACAGATGTTGAAAATTTAGAATATGTTTTGTAACTGTTTGCTACGATATTTGCTACAGCTCCACTTGTTTGGAAACACAGAGAGAAGCAGCGTTATTAATAGGTCAATTTGCTGCGCCTGATTCAGATTGCAAGGTATGAACTTGTCTCTTTCTTGACATGCTGTACTATAACTTTAACATATGCTCACTCGAACTCAGTTTCTTTGATGATATTCTAACTAGAGATAACGTATTAAACATAACTTCAACATAAACATGTAGGTGCACATTGCTCAGAGAGGTGCCATTACACCATTAATTAAAATGCTTCAGTCATCAGATGAGCAGGTCGTGGAAATGACTGCTTTTGCTCTTGGTCGTTTGGCTCAGGTATTCATGTTTTTACATTAGCATCTGAACGCGTTTGTTGCTTTTGGAATCTGACTCTATAGATGATTTTAAAATCAATCCTTTATGGTGATAAGAACAAAAATTGTAATTTTGTTGGCTTAGAACATATCTAAATACGCCAGTAAATCCCTTAATGTTTTGAATGTTGCAGGACACACAGAATCAAGCTGGCATTGCTCATAGAGGAGGCATCGGTGCACTACTAAATCTGCTTGATGTGAAAACGGGGTCTGTGCAACACAATGCAGCCTTTGCTTTGTATGGCCTTGCAGATAACGAGGTAAATCAGACTGACAATGAATAATTTTATATACAGCAATATTTTTTGCTCTCTTGACATACCATGAGTACTTAATTTTTTTTTTTCTGTGGATAGGAAAACGTAGCAGAGTTCATAAAGGCTGCAGGTATTCAAAAGCTTCATGAAGATAATTTCACTGTTCAAGTATGTCTTTGACTGCTTATATTTGTAAAACCAATCTATAGGATTTTCAAACTCTGATTGCAATTAATCTATTTGCAGCCAACTAAGGATTGTGTTGTGCGGACATTGAAGAGGCTACAGAACAAGATTAATGGACCTGTGAGTACCTATTTCTGTTAGACCCTCTGGTTTTCATTTAAGTTTGGCGATGTTTTAGTCCCCTGATGTATCTCCCTTCTCTCAGGTACTAAACCAATTATTATACTTAATGAAAACCACCGAGAAGACTATACAAATCCGAATTGCTCTGGCTCTTGCACATCTTTGTGACCCTAAAGATGGAAAATTAATTTTCATTGATAATAATGGTAACCATCTCATTTTCAGAATTTTAAAAAGAAAATATCTTATTTTGCCAATTTACTTTTATGATCAATAGATGTACTACTAATGCAGGGGTAGAGTTTTTGTTGGAGCTTCTCCATTTCTCAAGCATCAAGCAGCAGAGATACAGTTCTAGCGCTTTATACGAATTAGCTAAAAAAGCAACATCCTTTGCACCAGAGGATTCAGCTCCTTCCTCACCCACCCAACAAGTAAATAATCTTCATTTTTTTTCTTTCAAGTATCAAATAATTTCTGATTTGAGGTCTTGACTTGTTATTGATTATTACACTGAAGGTGTTTTTGGGTGAACAATTCGTTAACAACCCTACTTTGTCCGATGTTACATTCCTAATTGATGGTATAACCTTTAATCCCCATTTATGTTTCTATTAAATCTACCTATGATAAACATTTTTTAACTGAGTATTTCCATGGAATATGTTAGGTAAACAATTCTATGCTCACAAGATTTGCTTGGTAGCTTCATCTGATATATTTCGTGCAATGTTTGATGGGCTTTACAAGGTAAGCTTTTGCATTACGATTGTAGTATCCATTTCATCGTATATAATATCAGTGAACTAACTTGATAACTGGTTTTAGGAACGCAATGCTCAAAATGTGGAGATCCCAAATATAAGATGGGAAGTGTTTGAGCTTATGATGAGGTAAAAGTCATATAACATTTCAACATTAGAATTAGAATATACCATAATATGCAAAGTTTCTTAAGCACGAAACACAAATTTGCAGATACATATACACAGGAAGAATTAACATCACCAAACATTTGGCTAAGGATCTGCTTGTGGCAGCTGATCAGTATCTTCTCCAAGGCCTCAAACGTCAATGTGAATACATAATTGCTCAGGTAACAAACGCAGAACCGAAAATTTATATTTTTCCTCTTAAGGACGAATGACCTCTGTGTGTTAGTAAAATGGACATTACTCATATTGCTGCAGGATATTTGCTTAGATAAAATACCAGATATGTATGAATTAGCATATACATTCAATGCTTCAGCCTTAAGACGAGCCTGCACGCTCTTTGTTCTTGAGCATTTCACTAAGCTCAGCTCTCAATTATGGTATTTGCAAAAATCATGATATCATTTTACTATCTTTGTTTTTGGAAATTTAAGTTCGTCTTTACTAAGTGAGGTGTATCTTATAATTGAACGCAGGTTTGCACAGTATATCAAGCTAATAATACCTGAAATACGGAGTTTCATCACTGAGGTTCTCACCCGGCCAGTCCAAGCTAGCACAACCCTTGTATAAAACATGTAGTTAATTTACTTATTCTAGATAAAATTGAGTTTGTTAGATAACCCGGTCTGTATTTTAAACTCCTAAGAGTAAAACAAATATGTAGCTGCTACTACAACGGTTTAAAAGAAGCATATCAAATTGTTTCACAGAGTAACGAAATCAAAACCCAAATCTGTAATATCAAGGACTGGGCGAAAAAAAAGAACATGATATTTTGGGCTTATCTGAATAGAGGTTAATAAAGGCCCAAAAACTTATGCCGCCTTCGAGAGAGAAAGAATAAGCATCGTGGTTCGTAAACACATAACTCGCAAGTCTCGACACCGCCGTTGATTTGCTTCCTCTATTTACTCTCGTTACGTCCTCCATTTTTGGGGTAATTATAACTTCAACGCTCACCAAGATCTTCATTTTGTCTATCTCTCTAGGTACTTGTCTCTTCCCAATTTCTCAATTTTCCTTCAAATCGATTAGCATCATCGAGTCAACTCTAAAAGTGCGTTACTTTCTTCATCTGTTTCCTCAAAATTTTGTTAGCCCACTGCTAGAAACTGCCATTATTGTTTCATTCAAAAGTGCGATTCGTAATTTAGATTTGAAGCCGATGTGGTTTTCGTTGAAGGATATACCCGAATTTGAAATTAGAATTTCTGTGATTTCGATCGTTCATCAATGTTTAAAATCCTCCAATACATAGTGGTGTTCACATCTTTGTTTGTTGAAATTTATTATCTAAAGTTTTGTGTACCAAATTATTTGGTTAGATCCAGTTATATTTGCCCACTTTTCAAGTGCAATCCTTATCAGCTATTACATTATCTTGTTTTGTTACATAATTTGTTGAAAACTAGAGCAATTGGATATATATATATATATATATATATCTAACATTATGTATTGTTTGGTTTTAGAGATCTTGATGGTAAAAGCATATACACAAGAGCATGTCTACAAGCATCCGTGGGAGCGGGTTAGTGCTGCCTCATGGAGAAAGTTTGCAGACCCTGAAAACAAACGCATTCTTTCGCATATCCTTGAAGTCGACACCTTGAACCGTAAACTTGACACTGAGACTGGCAAACTCCACACCACACGTGCTCTCACAATCCATGCTCCTGGTCCTTGGTTTCTCCACAGGATCATTGGCCAGGACATCTGTCACTGTGTTGAGTCAACTGTTGTCGATGGTAAATCACGTTCTATGCTGGTACCATCGCCTTCTCTATGCTTTTTTTCCCGTAAAGTTTTTAATTTGTAAATGAGGGAGTTTGGTTGGGATGATGTGTTTATTAGTAGTTACAAGGCATAAACAACCATAGATTAGTGTTTAGATTAGCTTATTTAGTATTAGAGCTAGTGAAACATTTGGTTGAATAAAAAAGATGCTTAATTTGTAAGATGAGAACTGGTTATAGTTTGTTATAATCTGTTTGATCAGAACTTTGTTGGCATGAATTATTTGTTTCTAGTTACGGTAGTTTTTAGGTTTTCTAATATAGCATTTGAACTGGTAAAACTTGAACAAAAAGATGTCTAACTATCTCGTTTTCGTCTCTTTTTTTTGTTGGCAATGGATGAACGGTTCTAATCCAGCTTACAACAAAGAACATTAGTCTCCAAAAGTTCATTGAAGTGGAGGAGAGGATAAGATATGATCCGCATCCCGAAAATCCATCAGCCTGGACGGTTTGTAGCCAGGAGACAAGCATTAGGATCAAACCCTTGTCGGCTCTGGCCTCAATGGCTGAGAAAGTTGAGCAGAAGTGCGCAGAGAAATTCATGCAGAATAGCATTAAAGGACGAGAGGTGATGGAGAGAATTTGTAAGTATATGGAAGCAGAATCAGCTCCAATCTAAAGATCCAAACTATTTAGATTTCAGTACAATCTTGTTTTTGGATTCTTGAATGTTTTGTAAGTCAAGAAGACTACGTTTTTTGGAACATGGCAATAATAAGACCATGAAACAAGTTTAGATCAAGCTGTTGTTTTGTTTCAGCAACTGGATGTTTATTTCTCTATTTGTTCCAAATATTCATATTCCCGATCACACATCTAGTTTCAGATAGTTGCATCTTTGATCCTAATCCGTTTACTTAATTTTAGAGTTGGTGAAACCGAATCCGCCATAACATTTCAAAATATTCAATATTCATGTTTACCTTTCTTTTTCTTTTTTCCTCATACATACTTCATTTCATTGATTCATGTTTACCTTTAATTAGAAAGCTGTAAACACTATTTTTGTATATTAAAAATTACAATCCTGAAATATAAATAACTAAACTCTAGCTACAACTAAACTTTATATAAAGAGATTATTACGATACAAACTCCATGCTGACCATGGTTTTTTTTTCCAACACGCTTAAAAAATGTAACATTATATTTTATATAAAATTTACAACACGGGCTCTATGAATAAATAGGCTCCAAATGTATAAAATATTTGAGAGATAAATTAAAAAGAAGAGTAGATTTGCATTTGAGTGAGAATATGCTCAAAATTTTCGGTGGATTTCTCGATGGGATGCGAATGCACTCCTTCGTAGGTTGTCACTACGACTTCTTGGTCCACTGTTAATCTTTGCACTTGCTTCTTCACGTTGCATCCTCCATATGTGCACCTATAGTAACTCCTGCACATTTATATTAACCATTAATTATATTATATACTTTAGAACACTATATTTCTCTATATGAAAAGAACTTTTGGTGAGTCTCTTAAAAAGAGTAATTAACTGTATCATGTTTTCCCCCCCAATGCGCATTTTAAAGAAATTTCACCAAATGACTTTAACTTTCAATCATCGATTATTGTTAGATAGAATTGAAAATAAAGAAGAGAAACAAAACAAATCAGTATGCAGATTAGTTAAGATCAATCTATACTTGATGTGAATGAAATATATATAGGTATATACATATATTCATGGAGTCTTTTAGAAGAGCAATCAAATTTGTTCTCAAATACACACAGTTATATGGTTTTTCACCAAAAGAGTTGTATTTTAACTATTAAATCTTGGATCTCGCTGTATAGAGAAGATGAAGACCATAATTCATCAAACAATATATGCAAACCAGTAGTGAAATCAATATAGGCTCGATCGATGTATATACATAAACTCGAGGTTAATCCAAGATTGGCTAAACATATTAGAAAATCTAGGAATTATAAACAAAGGAGAAATAAAAGAGAAAATAACCTAGGGAACTTGTTGTTCTTGACGGCCTTTTGGCCATATTTCCTCCATCGATAACCATCATCAAGAATATCCACTTGGCTCCTTGTTTGAAACGCATACCTTTGTTTCTTCCCTTTCTTTTTCGACTCCATGCTTCTTGAACAACCTTCTGATTTAACCTTTGAAGCTTCTTCTTCTTCCCTTTGATGCAACTCCGGTTTCGAATCAGATTTCAGAGACAAAAATGGAGCATACAATGATCCGTTGTTATACCCCTCCATATTCCCGATCGATTTTACTAAATTACTAACACCTAAATTCCAAAAGAAGAAGATTATTGTTTTTCTTCTTTTGTTTGTTTGATTTGGAGGTATGTATATAAGTTGTTAGATATTTTGTGAAAATATATTATATAGACATATTTATGGCAGACTATGAAGTCAAAGACGAAGAGGCGGCCCGCTGTTTATCGTTAAAGAGGGGGCAGTGTCGTAAACGACACGTAAGAATTAAGCTTTTACATAATTACATTTATGCACATTAACTTATGATACTATATTATATTATATTTACCCCTTCATTAATCCATATTATTCCATAATCTAAAGAGATCATAGAGTCTTGTTTTCGGTGATTTATTTACTGATACGTCACGAGTATAATAAATCAGAACGAAAATAAATTCATATATATATATTACATGGATAAGGATAAGATCTATACAAGAACGTATAGAACTGAGACTGCTTTAAAATTCTGCATTACTATTACTAGACATATTTTAATAAATTATTGCAAAGGCTTCTTATTGGTAATCTGACGTAAGAATCAATTACTCACTTTGCATTTCACGATTTGTTTGAATATTAAAAAAAAAAAAAAAATGATGCATGCACGTGAATACGAACATAGAATTTTGTGGAAGATCATTACGAACGAACCAATCTCGTCGATGAGCTATCGAATGACGTCATATATGAGTTACGTTTTTCTTGTTTTCGAACGTCATATATTATTTATTCGTATGTGTGCTATCTTTATTGAATTATCCAATCAAAGTCTACTGTGTTTGAATCCTCAATAATTAAAATGAGATAAGTTGGCTCTTAAACACACGAGTCATTTTCGGATTTTGAGTACTATACGAGTTTATTCCTAGACCATCAATTTTTATTGACTAACGTGGCAAAAAGAGATGTTGTTTTCCTTGGCTCCATGCTACAAGCCGACGAATGAAAAGATTTGAATGTAATTGCGAGATACATTCTCATTATGGCTAAATTCCAATTACCTGATCATTTTTATTTATTTATTGGTTTTATTGAATAAAATCCGAATTGCGTGGATATAGATATAACTAATGACGTATGCCGCTACGTTCATTTTTGTCTGACCCTTGGCAAAAAAAATATGAAAAGTAAATTTATTTTTAGTTTGTGTGTTTGACGTCGGTAAAAAATCATATGTAGTAGTTGGAAATTTTGGTCAAACTTTTAATCTTTGTAGAAGCCTAGAAGGGAAGGAAGATCTTTAGTAGTCTTTTACTTAGCGCAGACGTGGTTGATAATTAATTATTTTCCGATGTTAAATTTTAAACCAGTTTAGCAATAATTAATTAATTTCAATTAGACAAACAAAAGTAGCTCACCGTTTCCTGTTGTTAGTCCATGTTTGTTTGACCATTCAAAGTAAAAAAGAAAAGGAGTGATCCATTATTAAGAGAATAAATGATTTTGAATACTCTAGGCTTATGAAAATTCTTCGAAGACGCACGTGTTCAATCTTTTTTTTTCAGAAGACGTTCTAATACAAATACAATGTCTCTCTCTTTTTTATAGTCAAACTTACAATTACCCTTCGCAGCCTCAATATCTTTTTGGATAATTAGAATATAAGAATTTTTTATTAAAAAAAAACGATAAAGCTTGTTAATCTTTTTGTAGAGAGGGCTGGACGTTGTGTTTTATGTTTTAACCCCATTAGTCTCGATAATGAAAAACTGTTTAAAAATAAAAATCGAGGCTTTGGGCTTAATAAATGGGCTAACAGTTGTTATTGGGCTTAACAGGCCGTTGGTAGCACAGATTTATTTCTGGTTTTGGGTTGAGAATGGGGCGACTGTAAGGTTTGTCACACAGAACATATTTGATTCGGGACATGCGCTACCGATAAAAGTCTCCAAAGAAGTCTCTTATGCTGCTTCTAAAGGCTTTTATCAAACAAACACTAAAAATGGAGTACATTTGAAGTTATGTAAGATGCATTTATATCCGGAATTAATTGCTAGAAACCTAAGCTAACTTGTAAAGGATAATTTTGAAACAACATTAGTAAGTTACTAAAAATATAATATATATACACAATTGAAAAGAAAAATATATACAAAATAGATATGAGAATGAGACACACTCTCACTACAATAAGGATTGCCTTAATCACAAGGAAAATATTTGTTGGCCCACCCTTTGAAACAGTCTACCTAATCCACCACAATCTTTGTTTCTAAGCAAAAACTTTTCATCACAAAAACAAAAACAAAAAACTCAAAATCACTGTACTGTGCCTAGAGAGACTAAAATTGCAACTCAAAAGTAACTTCAAAATTGTTAAAGATATTTGCTACATTGCATAGCTTTTCCTAATTTAAGTGAATAAAAAAGCTGCATTTTTTTGCAACCAAGAATATCAAACATAGCCAAAGTACTGATGAAATATTTTTCCAGAGATAGAAGCAGAAAATGAAGCATGAGACGAGATTATTATTATTTCTGAAAAACATCAGCAGCAACAACAAGAAGAAAAGAAAAAGCATAACTTTTTTTTTTTTGGGTCGATGCTTTTAAGCGTTCGGATTCCAAAGTCTCCAAAAATTGGAATTGAATAAACCCAACACGTCCGGTAGTACCTTCCTCGCTAATCCTTTATGCGCAGTCGCAGTCACAGCCGGCAAAACCACCGTCGAATCTTCTTCAACAACAATCACATCATCCGGCTCTCGTTCCGCCACCTCAGCTTCACTCACTCTATCTGGAGACGACACGTGTTGACTCTCTGCAACGGCGGTTTCGACGACCGGTTCATTATTATTATCATCTTCATACCCGACCCGACGACCCGGTTTCTCTTTCTTCTTACCTCTCTTAGATTTGTTTCCAGAAACTGAGTTTTCACCATTAGTAGTGAGCTGATGATTCTCGAAAGCTTCGATAATTTCATGGATTAGCTCACGATTCGGCGATGAATCCCATCGAAACCAGTAATTAGTGTAACAATCGAAACACTCGCAATCGAAAACTGGAGGTTTATGGTTTTTGCCAGATTTGGTCTTCTTCTTCGATTCAACAACAGAAGAGCTTCCACAGTTTCCTCTAGAGGAAATGGTGGTTCCTCTTGTGATTAAGTAAGCAAGAACTTCTTTGTCTTCAGCTGAGAGAACTGTTACCAGAACCAAAATCGTTGCTGGAAGAAGCTTCAAAACAGAGAGAGAAGAAGCATCTTCACAGAGATGGTGAGATGATGATGAAAAAGAAGAAGACGATGGTTGTGTTTGTGGAGGAGATGGATAAACTTTTCCTTTCTTCTTCATTTTCATGGTTTTTTTTTTCTTGGGGGAGACGATGATGACGAACAGTCTTTTTTTTCTCTCTGCCTTTAGTAATGTGAGATAAGGAGAAGAGAGTAATAAAAAAGTTTTTATTTAGGAAAATGGACTCCAATTATACGGCCCACCTCACCTTCTTTTATATCAATAACCATGCAAGTTTTTTGCTTTTTATTCTTTTCATACTTTTTGTTATTTTTCGTCGTATTATTCTTTGTATACAATTGAAAAAAAGATAAAACTTACTACATTGGTGTTTATTTATTCGTAATAATAACTGCTTTAATGGTTATAGTTTACAGAAATTTGCTATTTTTATAGATGCTTTATACAAGAATTGATTTTAAATAAATATAATTTTGGTGATTTAAATTTTAAATGTTTATGAATTGGTAAAATAATTTATAATATCAACTTTATTTATTTTGTACACATTCAAAAACAAGTGACAATTTTAATAATTCGAATTCATTTACTAATCACATTTGTTTTTTTGATAATTTATGGGAGTTCTAAATCTTTGACTCTTAATATTTTCAGTCAGCATCTTTTGATTCTCTAGAATGAGGTACTCATCACGTTTTTAGTCTATGAAGTCAAATACTAATCACGTTTTTTGTATAATCGTAAGCTACGAATTTTTGACTCTTAATATTTTACAGTTTCTACAATCAGATATTCATCACGTTTTTAGTCTATGAAGTCAAATACTAATCACGTTTTTTTATAACCGTGAGAGCTATAAATTTTTGACTCTTAATATTTTGTAATCTCTGGAATCAAATACTAATCATGTTTTTAGTCTAAGAACTCAGATATTAATCACTTTAAAAAAAATTGTGAGAGTTATGAATCTTTGACCCTTAATCTTTTGCAGTTTCTGGAATCAAATACTAATCACATTTTTAGTTTATGAACTCAAATACTAATCACGTTTTTTTAGAAATTGTTGGAGTTATGAATATTTGATTCTTATTCTTTTGTAGTTTCTAAAATCAAATATTAATCACGTTTTTAGTTTATGAAGTAAGATACTAATCATGTTTTTCACTACTGGTCATTGAAAATATCTTACACGAAGATCATGTTGTAACAGTTAAGCATTAATGGAAGCTATTAAGATGTTAGAAAATCAAAAGAAGGTAATTTCCCATTTCTTAAACTTATTATTTCAAAGATAATGCTCAAGAAAAATGTGTTAGATAATGATAAACATGTATCAATTACATATTTTCTGTTGCTTGCTATCGATCATTGATAGTGTCTGCATATGATTTGAAAATTGAACATAGATGCTAATGAGTTGATGTGGTAGTTATAAATTCTTATTTTCTTGCTAGCAAATTTATACAATATCTTTAGCTTTACCTTACAAAGATTCTAAATAATTAATAGTAGCTACTTCTACTAATGATTAGCTTGTCTTATCAAATATACTCTTTTACCTTTTTAGCCCTTTCAATATGAGCATGAACTAGAGGCCTGGAAATATTTGGGCTTTCTAATACAAACCCATCATTTCTGAACACACATCCAATATTCAGGCATATTGAACTGAAGCTGGATCCAATATATATTTGTTTTGTAAATGATTTCTAATATAATATAGATGTAAGCAAAGGTAAAAAATTCGGTGTGAAATTTATGTCCCAAGAATCATCATTGGCTTTAAGGAGAACTTAGTCACATGCAATATTGAGTGTCTTGTCTCATAGAGTTTAAAGTTTATCTTGTAAAAGCTTGCCATTGCCTTCAACTATTGGGACTTGGGAGCTTAAGATTTTTCTTCACATCAGTTCTACGAATTTGAGATCTAATATTTTGTCAAGGTGCTTTTAATTTATTTTTCATTAGTATTTGATAACAAAAAATGTCCATGTGCCCATATTTGTAGGATTAAATGGCTCCGGCCCAAATATTTATAAAATGTCCATTTTAGCATCCTGACCTACCGATGATGTTTCTTTCGTTTATAATCGATGTTGCCACCTACCAAAATTGGATTTGCTAAAAACTCGCGTGAAATAGTCACTTTAATTGTTGTTGTTACTCCAAAGTTTTTGTTTTATTTCAGAGATGATATTACAACATTAAATCAGTGTCTTTAACTCCGTTATCTCACCAACTAACTCTGTAGGCAAAAAGACAAGGAAGAGTAAAAGATCATTTTATTTTTACTAGCCGTTAAAGGTTAAAAATACCGTTAACACATTAACGCGCGATTCACGACGTTAATCACGCCGTCCAAGACAAATCCGCACATGTGGCGCAGCTACCATCCTTGACACAGTCCATGCGTGTGAAAAAGCTCTCTCATTGGTCAAATCCCATACTAAAAGCTGTGATGTGTTTAACTATTATTGGAAATCTAAAGCACCATGTGCACGTTAGATGATGCGCCAGCGAATAAAATGACATAGTGGGACAATTAAAAAATAAAATAACCGAAGAGGATTAAATTGTAAATAATATTTAATAGTATTAAAAAAAATTAGGTTAATGTTTTTTTGAGTGGGATGGTCCACCGTGTGCACGGTCAAGCCTCAGCCATTCGTTAGTCAGAAGGCTTAAAACAAAACCAGTAAGATAACGCCACGTGTTTTATTTCCTCTCCCGCGTTATAATCTCTCAGATCTGACCGTTAACTCCAACAGTCGTATTCTCTCACATCCCATATCTAGCCGTTGAGCCAAAACAGTATCTCTCTCTCTCTCTTCTCTGTCTTTCTCTTTCTCTCTTCCTTGCATTTTCGTTTGAAGGAGAAAGAGAAGGCGTAATTTTGCAGATTTGGGTTGTGTTTTCTAATAATAATCTTTTAAGAAATATGGGAAAGCTTCTTTGTGATTCAACGGCGACATTTCAATCTCCGTCACCGTCTGTTCCTTGGAGAGAACCGTCAACAGCCGCCGTATCTCTCGATGACGTGGATCTTGTTGACCAATCTGCAGCTGCTGCGGCGGTGGAAGCGGTTGAGAAGACAATGGCCGCCGCTACCACCACCGCTTGGGATGAGGTTTTCGGATTGGAGGAGCAGCAAAGACGGCATCTTAGCCGGCTACACGCGAGGGGTGTGTTGTGGAAGCATCCCGGGAAAGATGAATCCTCTGCTTCCGTCGTTTTCCGTCTCTCCCACGGCGGAGAGGTCTCCTCCGACGGAAACTGCCTCTTCACCGCTTCTCAGAAAGCCATGGAGGCGCGTGGGATCGACGCGCGAGATCTACGGCGGAGAACGGTGAGGAGGTTTCTGGAGGATTTTAGATCTGCGAGCGAGGAGGAGAAGGAGGTTATTACGGATGCGATTAGGCATATGTACTCACCGGATCTGAAGAGTGGTTGGGGGATTCATATTGTCCAAGAAGAGAAATTGTTAGCCAAAAAAGATGACCGTGAAAGTCTTGATTCCGCCATTGAAGAGCTGATACAGATTGGGATGCATAGGTACTTAGCTCGTTTTTTTTTGCTCACTCTGGATTCTGATCTGGTTTCTGTTTTATCTTGGGAATGGATCTTGATGCTAAAGAAAACGTTTTTATGAATATGGAAAATAGGAAGCAAATGTTGCATTATTGTTCTTCTTATGATTCAGAAAGTTATAACCTTTGGTTGAGATTATGCCTCTAGGGTTGTATTGTTTATTGATTACTTTCCCCCATTGCAGGGAAACAGCTGCAGAGTCAATCTACAGAGAGAGGTGTCTTCCGGTGAACGATGGACTTAGTTGGGCTAAGTACATGTCGATATCAGGGTCAGCAGAGGATGAGTATGACATCATCACCTTGCAGTATACGGAAGATGGGTTGTTATCTGTTGATGAAAACCGAGAAGGACATGCAGCTGCTTTTGGAGATGATATAGCAATTGAATATCTTGCTACAGAATTTAAACGAGAAATCTATGTGGTGAGTTGTAAATCTGCTTATCAAGTTTGATACTTGGTTGTGTGTTTCCAAATCACATATTAGTATAAAGTTTTGAAATTTGGATAATGTTACAGGTGCAAGCGCATGGAGCAGATGGGATGGTAGAGGAAGAGAACTGTGTGTTCTTCCTTCCTCACAAACCAAGAAGTGAAGTCATTGAAGTCCCAGTCTTTCTATTCATGAAAGGCACAGGTATTAATAAACAAATAAACACCATTTGAAATCTTGGTTTCTCTACATCTATTGTGATTTTGGTAATAACAAAAGTCATCATCACTGGTTCAGGTTGGTGTGGTGGTGGAGCAGACCATTACGAACCCTTGATTGCGAATCCATGTCCGCTGATATCTCATGAGAAAGTCGCTCTAGTTCTCTGAACTTGAGCTTCTTCAAATCACAGTTTTGAGTGTTTTTGGTAGTTTTGTTATTGTGTTGGTAGAGAGAATCATGATGTATTAGGGAGAGAGAGAGAGCCAGAGATGAGATTTATGCAGGTTATTGGCCTGCAAGTTTATGATTGTAGTAGTTTGAGAGAGAGAGCATTGATTGTTTGTTCTTTATTGGGGTTGAAAACGGGAAATTTGTATTTGTCTTTTCAAGAGTTGCGGCTGTAAGAAGAGTGTAAAACTCATAATTTTTGTTTTGACTATTTTTGAAATGAAAAGTTCCCGAAAAGAACACAAAATCTTCACCTTCCAACTAGATTTGCATCAACTAAAAATCTATGCAGTCCAAAGTTAGTAGCTAAATTGAGAAGAAAGCATCTTTGAGAAACGTATATTCTGATTTCTGATATCTCTCTTATCGAAAGAAAAAAAAGAAAGAAGAAAAAGCAAAGTCCACTAGTGGGTATTGGTTGAATTGAATATTATTTTATGCAGACGCCCTTCATGTAACCATACCAGCACACCAGTGAGCAAGTTTTGGTCTTTTAGGCAACCTTTGGGAGATCTCAAAAGGTTCTTAATTGCAGAAATGCCCCCTTAAATCTCTTTCGATGTTTCTTATGTTCTTCTTTTAAACTAAAAGTTCTCCTCTTTAAGCCCCATCCTTTTTTTTCTCTCTCTGTATTAAGTTTGACGATGGCTTCTTTGTCTTCCTCCGTCAGCTCCCGATCCTATAGTTCCGGATATTCAGCTTCTTTCTCTCCGGTTAACGGTAACCGGCATCGATCACTCTCGTTCCTGTCTGCTTCTCCTCAAGGATTGAATTTTCATGAGCTCTGTTTTCGATTCCAGAGGAAGTCTGGTCGGAGATCTGTTTTTATGCAAGATGGTTAGTTCCATTCTCTGTTTATTTTCCCCGGATTGGATTTGATCAAATCTAAAAACAAGTTTGTTGAATTTGTGATATGTGGAAATTTCAATACTCATGGAATCATTAGGTGTATCTTTAAATGAAATGTTTAAAGCTCTGATATTTATATTGGGTTTTAGGTGCAATCGTCGCCAATTCAAACCAAAAAGAGAGTAAATCTTCTCTTAAGGGATTGAAAGATGAGGTGCTATCAGTTTTATCTCATGAAGCAGCCAAAGTTGGAGCAGAATCTGATGGTCAAAACCTGTCAACGGTTAGTATTACGGTGGTTGGAGCCTCTGGTGATCTTGCCAAGAAGAAGATTTTCCCCGCCCTTTTTGCCCTTTACTATGAAGGCTGTCTTCCTGAGGTATTGCCAATTCTCCTCTATGATTGCTGTTTTGCACACTATAGCCTAATGATTGACAATTTGATTTGTTTTTTTTGTGGCAGCATTTTACGATATATGGTTATTCTAGGAGTAAGATGACAGATGTTGAACTTAGAAACATGGTCAGCAAAACCCTGACTTGCAGAATTGATAAGAGGTGAGCTGTTATAGATCCTTTTCGTTTTTAGTATAAAGACATGACAAGTCTTTATGCTTCTTATTCAATTGGAGATGGTTTGTGAAAAATATTAACTTTGAGCATTACGCCATTGTTCCATCTGAATTTCAGGGAAAATTGTGGTGAAAAGATGGAAGAATTTCTCAAGAGATGTTTTTACCATTCTGGTCAGTATGATTCTCAGGAACATTTTACTGAATTGGACAAGAAGCTCAAAGAACATGAGGTATTGATGCCAATTGATCTTTTCTGCTTTCAACTTTGTTTCAACTATATTGAATTGATACTTTTGTATTTGTTATCCTGAAATCAGTAAAACTAGAGTCTACTTCTTTTGCATAGGTGTACTTATCCTTTTTTATTTTCTGCAGGCTGGAAGAATCTCAAACCGCCTCTTTTATTTGTCTATCCCACCAAATATATTTGTAGATGCTGTGAAATGTGCAAGCACTTCTGCTTCATCTGTCAATGGATGGACTAGGGTCATTGTCGAGAAACCTTTTGGTCGAGATTCTGAAACCTCGGCTGCTTTAACAAAATCCCTCAAGCAGTATTTGGAGGAAGATCAAATTTTTAGGCAGGAGATATTGTACTTATTGCTTTGTTTTTGCTTTAATGGTGGTGCTATTGGATGTTTGGCTGATATAATGATAAAATTGTGTTCTTACAGGATAGACCATTACCTAGGAAAGGAACTAGTCGAGAACTTATCTGTTCTTCGATTCTCAAACCTTATATTTGAACCATTATGGTCGAGACAGTACATAAGAAATGTGCAGTTTATATTTTCTGAGGATTTTGGCACCGAAGGACGTGGAGGGTAATTTGCCTCTTTTTCATTATCTGGCTACTAATGTCTCTTCTGTATTGAAAGCTAATGTTTCTTTTCTGTTCTCTTATGTTTAATTTAGGTACTTTGACAACTATGGAATAATAAGAGATATTATGCAGAATCATCTGCTTCAAATCTTAGCCCTCTTTGCCATGGAAACGCCTGTTAGTTTGGATGCAGAGGATATCAGAAATGAAAAGGTATGATATATATATATATATTTGTTTTTCACTAAAAAATTTGGGTTTGGTTCAAGAAAGCATATTATAAAAGGCCTCGTGTACAATTCAGGTTAAGGTTTTACGTTCAATGAGGCCAATTCGAGTTGAAGATGTGGTAATAGGACAGTACAAGAGCCATACAAAGGGAGGAGTCACAAATCCGGGTTACACCGATGATAAAACTGTACCAAAAGGTAGTTTGACTCCAACATTTGCAGCTGCTGCTCTTTTCATCGATAATGCAAGATGGGATGGTGTGCCATTTCTAATGAAAGCTGGCAAAGCACTACACACCAAGAGGTAGGTTCCTCCTATAACTTCAAACTTATGAAATCTTTGCATATTGACTCTTACTGATAAGTATATAAATTACAGTGCAGAGATAAGGGTTCAGTTCAGGCATGTTCCAGGGAATTTGTATAACCGGAATACTGGTTCTGATCTTGATCAAGCTACAAATGAGCTTGTGATCCGTGTCCAACCGGATGAAGCAATCTATTTGAAAATCAACAACAAGGTTCCCGGTTTAGGAATGAGATTAGATCGTAGTAACTTGAATCTTCTATACTCAGCAAGGTATTCAAAGGAGATACCAGATGCATATGAGAGGCTTCTACTAGATGCAATAGAAGGAGAAAGAAGGTTGTTCATAAGAAGTGACGAGCTCGATGCAGCTTGGGCACTATTCACTCCATTGCTTAAAGAGATAGAAGAGAAGAAGAGAATCCCTGAGTACTATCCTTATGGTAGTCGTGGTCCAGTTGGTGCTCATTATCTAGCTGCTAAGCACAAGGTGCAATGGGGTGACGTCAGCATTGACCAGTGAAAAAAGTCGATCAAAGATTTGTTTGTGTTGTCATATTCATTCACATATATTTTTGTAGGACTCGAAAGCTTTTTCTACGTCTCCTTTTTTCACAGCTTTGCCTTTGAAGAGTTGAGCTTTTGGTTATATGTACCATTAATAAATGTCTTATTCACTCTATGTTGTGGCCTTGTTTCAGAGATATATTGCATCAAAAAGTTAGACCAAAACTGCATATAGTATTAGGTTAATTTCAATTGATTGTATCTGAGTTCAAACCGTGTCTGCGGATATTTTATTTTATTTTATTCTATTTTTTTTCCTCGTTTAAAGCCTAAACCAGGCATACAAGTCAATTTTCAACAGATGAAATCCGGGTTCAACCTCTGGCAGCTGAGTACTTTTTTCTTTCTTTTTTTTTATCACGTAAAAGACAGATCCAAATCCGCCGTGGCATATGTTAATTTCAAAACAAACAAACGAAGAAACTAATGTAAAGGGATTACAATCCACTTCACAAAGGAAAAGGTGAAAAAAATGTAAACGCTTAGCTCCATCTCAATGTCTCTCTACTACTTAAGCTTCGGACATTGGAAGTTGACCACAGTCTGCTATGACCACTTTCTTTCTCGGACGGTCTCCTCTGTCTGTCTCTTGTTCCTCTATCAGCTTCACCACTTCCATTCCTTCTATTACTTGTCCAAACACCACATGCCTTCCATCTAACCATGACGTCTGTCCACATCATATTACACTCAATTTAGCAAATATGGTTCATCATTTAAATCTAAATCCAGTATCAAAAATCTATTCTCTAAGTTATACAACTGTGTTTATATGTACTATGCGTGTTCTTTTGGATTGTTGATGCTCAAGGATGACACTGAGCGAGATTCTTGCCTACTTATACAATATAACTTCTTATTTAACAGTAGGCTTTACTTTAACCAGAGGAAGACTTTACCTTAACAGTGCAGATAAAGAACTGACTTCCATTAGTATTAGGGCCAGCATTTGCCATACTCAGAACTCCTGGTCCGACATGGGATACTGCAGAAGAGCGTATTGCACATTATTACTTTCATGAAATTTATAAAATGGAAGGTTTGGTTTATACTCATCTCACTAAAAATAGAATGCGGGAATGTTTTAAGTCAAATTGCATTACCACTGATACATTTTTGAATGCCATATTGCACAGCTGGGCAGAATAGAAAAGAAATGAAACAGACTTAAATGAGATATGAGGATAGACTTACACTTGAAACTCTCATCCTTGAATGTCCGGCCATACACACTTTTACCTCCAGTTCCCTGCTCAACAATTAGGCGTCTGTATCATTATAATGGAATTATCCTAGCAGTTACTACAAGGACCTTCAGTAACTGAGATGTGCAGAATGAATGAGGCATATGCATAAGAGGGTCACAGCTAACTGCATATCCATAAACCCGTTTATATGTTCCCTACTGTAACTATAATCTCCAGTCCAGATATAACTTAGTATATAGAAGAAGAACAAAGATCTAAACAATAAAAAGGGACAGTTATTCTAAAGCCAATGATCATCTCCAAATAAAGACAGTGGAAACTCACATTGCCCTTCTCAAAGTCTCCTCCTTGAATCACGAAATCTCTGATGACACGATGGAATGTTGAACCCTTGTAGCCAAATCCCTTCTCACCTGAGAAATATCAATCACAGAACTAAACACAAAACTCATGCAAAGGGACATCCAATACGATATGATATTTGAAGCTACCTGTGCATAGAGCACGGAAGTTCTCCACAGTTTGAGGAACATCATCACCATACAATCCAATAACAATCCTCCCAGCTAACTTTCCCACTGGATTCCCAACACTTATATCCAAATACACCTTGTGCGTTATTTTCGATTGAGGTTCGGTTAACAGCTGTAATACAAATCCAGAAATTTCAAATCCACATTATCTAATGACATTCAATAGCTTCATAAATCTAATGTAAACCTGGACTAAGCTAAATGAACAATCAATCGGCTCAAGAATTCCCAAATTTCATCGGATTCCTAACCTCAGCATTCGATTGAACAGAGAAGCAGCGGTGGTTTCTTTTGGTAGAAGATGTATGAAGGAGGAGCGATGAGGCGGAGAAAGCAGTTGATGACGGAAACGTGATGGAATCGAAGGCAGATTTGGTGCGAAATTGAAAAGAGGAAGATGTGAAAGCGGAGTTATTGATCTGAGAAAGTCTTCGTGGAGCAGCTGAGAGCGACTTCGGATTTGACTATGATGATACCGAAAAGAGAGAGTATGAGAAGAAGCAGTAAGGTCAAAAAAATAGCTCAAAAGAGAAAAAGTAAAAGGAAACGCACCAGATTCATCGACAAGGTCGCCATAGGGCTCAAACGCTTGCTCGCGTTTGTTGGAAAATGGTAGGTGAAGGTGACGACGATGAGTGATAGCACGAAAGAGTCTGAGAGAGCACGAATCGAGTCAATTGAGTGGGTCAGGTCATGATCCTATGAATTAGAAGCACACTTGCGAATGCTATAATTTCGACTATAGTATGCCAATATACTATTCAACACATGAAATGTTTACTTTAGTGTACACAAAATTATACATTTAAATCTAACATGAATATTTTTAAATTATGTAAGTTATGAGGAAATCAAAACTATCTTGATATTTAAGGATAGTTAACTTTTATGTTATGATAAGTTGATAACAAAATCAAGTCATACTACAAAAGTACAAATCAATAATAATAATTTTTTAACAACAAAATAACCCACAAATTAGCCTTGTCATATATAATAAGGTGGCAAATAGTTGGAAACTTATAAATATATATACATGTTTAGTTGTTTACACCAATAATGAGTTGGTCTAGTGGTTAAACTTCTCTCTTATCGAAAAATGTAGGATCTTGAAAATCATATGTTCGATCCTCGTTGGGAGGGGTTTGCACTTCGAAAAAATTTAAATTATATGGTTTGGGCCTCGTCCAAAAATATGCACGGATCTAAAGGCCCAGAACCTCCTAGTCATATATATATATATATATATATATATTGAAACCCTAATTCGTTCATTGTATTTTTATATTTTTTAGCCGCCGATCCTAAAATCATTCTCTAATTATATATTATTATCCACTCAAATCTTTTGTCCAAGTCAAGAAATCCGAGCATTAGCCAATTATTTACTGGTACGAGTCAATCAGGTTAGAGCAAAACTTTGTTTATAAGATTCAAAATTTTTTTTAAAGAATTTTGAATCTTAATCACAATCTAGTAATAATAATTTTATTTAGCAGTGATTCAGAACTTTTGAAGAAATTTTTTAGAACATTTCAATATTGTAGGACAACGAAATTATTGTTTAGTAATTTTTTTGTAGATAGAAATTTTAGAGAAAATTTGATGAATTTTTTTCAAAAAAATGGAAAAAGAGATAAAGTCATTAGTTAATTAAAAAAAACAGATTAAATGAAACTAATTAATTGCGTCTCAAATTAATTGATATCGTAGATGGGCCTGTAAGTGGACCCGGGAAGCTGGACGGTTATTTGTAAGTAGCGCCACTCTTCCTATCTCCCATGACTTTAGAAACTCCGATTCGTGTCACACTTCGAGCTGTTTCGAAACCCTATAATTTTCTGCAAACATGGATTCTTCTCAATTCAGACCCAAGAAATCGCTGTTAGTGATTGGAGTCATGCCCGATCTTGGCAGAACTAACCCTAATCCCCAATCAGGTGTTTCCGGTTCGAGTTCGACCCTCGGTGGTCACTTCTCTAAGCCGGGACTTAAGAGAGGTTTTGTAAAGTATGAGGACGGTGAGGCTTCTAATAGCTTGTATAACAAGAAATCGAGGACGACGACGACAACGTCTGAGAGTAACTCTCAGGGTGGTAGAAATATTGTGGCTCTGGAAGTGGAACCATTGACGATCGTGGAAGCAAAGACTACGACTCCGAAGCTTTCTAGACAATTTTGGAAAGCAGGCGATGATGATGACTATGTGCCTGTACCTAGCTATTGTAATCAACACGATCTTAATAGAGAACTACTTGAGATATTTAATTCTTGTAAATTCCTAACCCTAATTTGTGTGAATTGTTTGTTGCATGTAGGTGGCAATGATGCGGCTGTTAGGGTTCATCCTCAATTTCTTCATGCGAACGCAACAAGCCACAAGTGGGCACTTGGAGCTTTGGCTGAACTTCTAGACAATTCTCTAGACGAGGTATCGACTTATATATATAATTCTTTTTTTAAGAAAATTCTACCTTATATGTTTCATCTTTAATTATTTTATAAAAAGTTTGACAAATCTTTCTTGGTCAATTTGTTTTTGTCCTTAGAGGACTCTCATTAGTTATCGACAGAATTGATAATAATTCGTCTGATTTTGTAAAACATAAGTTCTGTTTGATCAATTTTTTAAACAGGTATGTAATGGGGCTACATATGTTCATGTTGATTCAACAACAAATCAAAAAGACAAGAAGAGCAGAATGCTAACTGTTGAAGGTTAATTAAATTTGTGATAACCAATGATTTTTAAAATTATTTTTTAAAAACCGATAACTGATCCGGCGGGTTCTACGTTGCAGATAATGGAGGTGGGATGAATCCTAGTAGGTTTAGAGAATGCCTTTCTTTAGGGTATTCAAGAAAACGTCATATGGCTGATAAAGTTGGTCAATGTAAGCCTCCTTGAACTCATTTTCTTAAAAATATAGGTTTAGCTTTTTACTCTTGCAGTTAACTAATTAATGTTGATGCATTTGTAAAACAAACAATGAAGATGGGAATGGATTCAAAACAAGTACAATGAGGCTTGGTGCTGATGCAATTGTCTTCTCACGTACTCAAGGAATCAATGGAAACAAGTAAAGTCATTCACCATATCATTATGTTTTTTTTTACTTTCTTTGTTGCGTATTTTCAATTATAACTTTTGTTTATTTCTTATCTCTGTTTCAGTCCAACACAGAGCATTGGTATGTTATCATATACGTTCCTTTACGAGACGAAAAAATGTGAAGCAATTGTCCCCACGGTAAAAATAAAATTTACTTGTTTATAGTATTACTACTCTTTTCTTCAAAACATTAAATCTGAAACTTTGGGTTCTATCTGTAGGTTGATTTTGAGTTGGTGAATAACGAATGGAAAGAGATAGTATATAACTCCAGAAATGAGTGGTTTGATAATTTAGAAACTATATTGGAGTGGTCTCCTTATCTATCCCAACAAGATTTATTCGACCAGGTTTTGTTATATATATCCTTATTTTCATTACTAAACTATTCCTTTTAGTGTATCTCATTTTTACTTGTTGAATGATACAGTTTGAATCCCTTGAAGAGCAAGGTACTCGGATCGTGATTTATAATCTATGGGATGACGATGAGGGGAAGTTGGAACTTGATTTCGATACCGATCCTCATGTAATATCACTAACAAGATTTTTTTCAATACAGTCAATTTGGGACTATATAATGATGTGTGAATGATTTAACAGGATATTCAACTTAGAGGTGTAAACAGAGATGAGAAGAACATTGATATGGCGAGAAAATATCCTAACTCGAGGCATTTCCTGACGTATCGACACTCTCTACGTGTATGCAGTTTCATGTTTCGTAACATAATCTCATTTGTTAACTTTTTCTTTAAATGTTGATTTAACCAATCTCTGGTCTTTCTTTGTTGCAGAGTTATGCATCAATTCTGTATCTCAGACGTCCAAAAAACTTCAGAATCATTCTTCGTGGCATGGATGTCAAACATCACAACTTACTAGACGACATGATGATGACCGAAAGAAAAACATACACACCTATGAGTGCTCCAGATTCAGAATGTTCACCAGATCACGACGTAATAAATACCTTACCACTTAAATCTTACTTTCCATTGTCTTAAATACAATCTTTAAAAAATTTGTGTTTCCAAAAAACAGAAGTTTCAGATGTTGGCTTCTCTAGAGCTTGGCTTTGTAAAAGATGCTGGTCATCACATCGACATACAAGGGTTCAATGTTTACCATAAGAACCGGCTTATCAAGGTGACTTGTATAATCCATAGCTGATTTAATCTTATGGTGTTGTTGGTTGTCTTCACTGCATTGTATAAAATTATGTTTCTTTACTTCAGCCATTTTGGAGGGTCTGGAATGCTGCTGGAAGTGATGGACGTGGCGTTATTGGCATATTGGAAGCGAATTTCATACAACCAGCTCATAATAAGCAAGGGTTTGAGCGAACGGCGGTTCTTGCGAAACTTGAAAACCGATTGGTTCACCACCAAAAGACCTATTGGTATTATTATATATTATCTGACTAGTAGTAGTACTAGTAAACCTGAGGTTTTGGACTTTGTCTGAAGTTATGTCTTTTTGTTTGATAGGTCTAAAAGATGCCAGGATGTTGGTTATGCTCCAAGACGGAAACAAAAGAGTCATGAAAGTAGTGTTACAGAAATTACTCGACCTTCTTATCAAAAACAAGACAGTACTCGACCTTCTTTTCAAAAACAAGAAACTACTCGACCTTCTTTTCAAAAACAAGAAACTACTCGACCTTTCAACAACATAAACCTTGATAAGGGATCTTCTTCAACTCCAGCACCAGATCGATGCAGACAAAATCTTGAATCATTTGGAAGAAACCAAAACTCTCAGGTAAAATAAAAAGCTTCGTTTACTAAAATTGTTCTAATGGTTAAGTCTCTAATAAATAAATCACACTGAAAATAGGTTGATACACAAGATAGTGGTTGTGCCAAAAGACCTGAGATGGGGATAAAGAAGGAGAACCATGGGCCTGGGATAAGAAGGTTTGCTCTCTGATGTTTCCTTTGAATCTGAAATTAGATATGATATATGTTGTCTTGAGTACCATTTTAATTTACGTTCTTTCTTGCACCTTAGTTATAATGAAACAGGCTCAGCTAATCTAGCAGCCGAGTTGCGTAAGGTGAAAGAAGAAGCAGCAGCCAAGTTGCATAAAGCGAAACTGGAATCAGCAGCGGAGTTGCAGAAGGTAAAAGAGCAATCAGTAGCCGTGTTGCACAAGGTGACAGAGGAAGCAGCAACCAAGTTGCAAAAAGTGAAATTGGATTCAGCAGCCGAGTTGTGGAAGGTCAAAGAGAAATCAGCAGCCGAGTTGCAGAAACTGAAAGAGGAATCAGCAAAAGTGGTGGCTGAGTCGCAGAAGATGAAAGAGGAATCAGCAAAAGTGGTGGCTGAGTCGCAGTGGCAGAAAACACTGCTTGAGTTGCAAGTAAAGTTTTTTTTCTTGCAAAATAATCTTGACTTTTGGTGATATATACATAATTCAATCGTTTAATATTGAACCAGCTAAAGGGATCAAAAGCTAAGATCCAAGACTTGGAAAATGCGCAGAAGGAGACAGAGGAATTGCAGAGGCAGAAAACACTGCTTGAGTTGCAAGTAAAGCTTTTTTTTTTCTTGAAAATTTATCTTTTGATTTTGAACCAGCTCAAGAAGGAATCAAAAGCTAAGATCCAAGACTTGGAAAATGCCTTAAAGGAGAAAACACTGCTAGAGTTGCAAGTAAAGCTTTTGTTTTCCCCTTTCAAATTTGTTTTTTGATCTTTTGGCCATAATGGTAAATTCAATTGTTTGACACTGAACCAGCTCAAGGAGGAGTCAAAATCTAAGATCAAAGACTTGGAAAATGCGCAAAAGGAAAAAGAGGCATCAGCAAAAATTGTGGCCGAGTTGCAGAGGCAGAAAACACTGCTTGTGTTGCAAGTAAAGCTTTTTGTTTCCTTACAAAACTGTTTTTTGAATTTTTTGGTGATATGTGCTAAATTCAGTTGTTTAATATTGAACCAGCTCCAGGAGTCACAAGCTAAGATCCAAGGGTTAGAAAATGCGCAGAAGGGAGTGAGCACTATCTTTCAAGAAGAAAGAACCCGCAGAGATGTGACTGAAGATGCCTTAAGGACGAAACTACAGGTTAGTCCTTGGTAACTACCATTGATAAAATATGAACTTTTATTAAGCTCCACGCATTCTAACATCATTTGGTAATAATGCAACAGGAAGCTTCGCAGGACTTCGATGAGCTATGGAAGCAAATGGAGACCCTCAGAAGAAGACGCATGTCTTAAGCACAGTTTCCAAATTACTCGTATGTCTAGATTTTTTTGGTTTAGTTTTAAGGGTTGTACATCTATCTATCCTTTAGCAGAATGTACATTTAGTAGACACAGACTTAGACTCATATTGTAAACATGCATTAGTTTTTTGCTCATCTAGGTCAAGCATGCAAATCTATATGAATCAATCATATATCATTTTGCTAAATTTAGTCTTTTAGCATATTTGCAATAAAGCAAGTCTGCAATAACCAGATATACATTCAAAATCAAAACTTTCCTTCTCAAATACCAAATCTTAATCTTATGATATAACATAGTTTTTATGGTTTTTAAGCCATGATATATGTATATAATCGAGTCTTCTATGTGTCTTTCGAGTCCATATCGAGTCTTTTACAGGTTTATACACAATTGGGATCATTTGGATGTTTTGGAGCATTCATGGAGCATTGTAGCTCTGAAGTCGAAATTGGTGTTATTTTGTGTCGAGCGACGCAACTTCTGGTGTCGGTCGACACGGCCCAATTTTTTTAAGCCCACGAATAATTAATTATTTGAAGATTTGCAATTTTTTTCCATAAGTTTTTTTTATTTACAAAAGAACCCAAGCTCGTGTTTAGACATATAATTAGGGTTTCTAGACTTTGTTTTGATACATCTTACGTTCTACAAGAGTTTTGGAGAGATTTGGAGAGCTTGGAGGCTGATCTTTTATTTATTCTATGATATCTATTTCAATCATGTCTTTGATTTCAATTACCATGTCTGAGTAGATTCATTGTTAGGTTTAGGGATTCTTATTAAGGATTTCATGGAATGATATATTGACTGATTGGTTAAGATTCAAATTTGATAGTTCTTCACCTAGGTTGCACTTAAAGCTAGTTCTGGATTGATCACCTAGAATCTAGATCATAGGTTGTTAAATTGGCCCGACATCATGATTTATAATATGATTAAACATAGAATGAGCAAATTAGATAATTGCAAAAAAATTTAGATTAGATAATTTGTGAACATATCAAACTTGCGCTTAATGCTTGTTTAGACTTTAGGATTCGCAAAGAGATTTAGTTTCTCAGGTTTTAAATATAGTTAATTCTCGCAACAAAAGTTGGTTAATTTTACCTTCGTAATTTGAATTCTAGAACATGTTCATCATTCGATTCTACCAATTAAATTGATATTCATTATTTGATTTCCTGAGAAATTCTCTGGACCTGATATTTTTCCATCTGATTTAAACAAACCGATTTAATTTTTATTTTGCATTGTTCTTTAAATTAATTCATATTTTACTTAGCTGAATTTGAAACAAAATAATCTATCGTGAAGCCGAGAGTTTTTGTGGATTCGACCCCTAAATACTACCGTGATATCTTAATTTGAGATAGTGGCTCTAAGAGATAATTTGAGCATATCATCTTCTGTCGCTGAAGAATAATTACATATTAATAAATAAGTAATCAATAGTAAACACACACAATCAACCCCAAACAGAGGAAATCACCAAAAAGAAAAAAACAGAGAAAGACAAATCTTGAGATACACGGAAGCTAAATCTTGTTCACTAAGGATTGTGAACTCCGGGAGGAAAACGAGGAAGATAAGGTATCCAAGTGATGGGATCTTTCCAATCAAAAGCTGGCAATGCCGGATTAGGGTTTCCAAAAGGAAGAAAAGGAAAAGGGAACGATGGAAGCGGTGGTAGAGTCGGCAACGGCGGCAGAGTCGGGTATGGCCAAGGGAACCAGTACGGTGGCAAATAAGGCCAGAAGAATTTAGAATCTCGAAATTCTTTATCCTTCTTTTCCTCCTCTTTCTCTCGCCGGTGATGTCTCTTACCACTACCGCCGCCACACAATGTGGTGTTTCTGTGGGAAGGTTTGTAGCTGAGTGCGCTTAAGCTGTAGATACAGACACGATCTTGTTTTGATTTGATTGATACTTCGTTGGTTGCTGTCTGAAAAACAGGGACGTTGCAGCCGCCATTCTCGTCGGAGGAGGTTTTGAGTAGCTTGGCGCTACATTGAGATGCCATGGCGATTCCATCAACACAATCGATGCCATCGACGTGAGGGATCTCGAGCTTGTAAACTCCACTTCTGTTTGTTGTTCTGTTTACTGATATGTTCACTTCCTCTGCTGTTTTTGGTGAACTTGCTTTGAATCTACAGCTCACATGAACTTCCACACCTGTGAGACAAAAGAGATTCTGGTTTTGGTTTATCTTGATTTAACCGATCTGAATCTGAAAACCGAAAAATCCAAACCAAAACCCGGATTGACAAGTACTAAAGCCAAGATAACTTCAGGACAGTTTATGTAATGTTAAAATCTTGTAAGAAATAGCTCTGTCTTGAGACTTGAGAAAGTGTTGATAGAAATTGTATCAAACCGAATAAAATGGTAATCACTTACCATTAGTTTCTTCTATATTTACATAAAACCAGATTGACCAATCTAAGTTAATAGATACGTTTAAGTGTAAGGAAAGTTCATGTAGTGTTAAATCAAGATCCCTGACCTCGTAAGAAATAGCTCTGTCTTGAGAAAGTGTTGATAGAACACGTGTCACAGTAGACAACACCGACGACTGTGATGCGAGAAGAAAGGTCCAGGTTTCCTTCCGGTGGTGGCCGGCCACGGCCACGGCCTAAAGCTTGATGTGTCAAGCAAGAAGCCAGGAGCAGAAGATAGAGGAGAGGAAGATACATTGTGGCTAATCTCACACACTCTCTCACTATTGTTCTTTTTGATGATAATGTGTGTGTGTGTGTGTGTGTGATTGCAATATATTCAGCCCGTGATCTGTTTTTGACCCCAACCACACTGTTTAACTAAAATTCTTTATCCACTACCAAACAAAGACATGTGAAGAGCCTTTTTGGCTCCTTCTGGTGTTACAATGTGAGAAATGATCATGAAAGAAGAAATTTGTTTTGGGTCCTTTACCCAAAGAGTTTTGAGATCTATAACCCAACCGATTATGAACCAAACCCCAGTTATCTCTTTACATGTGTCTCTACTTTTTTGTTACTATATTTTTGTCTTGGTTGATTTATACAAGAGGCTTTATTGCTAACTCTTTTTTCTTTCTTTTTTGAAAAGGGGCTTTATTGCTTTCTTGTGAGCCAAGTCTTGTGCAAATTATACATTGGCATTAATGTTACTTACGTCCACTATGGGGAAGACTTAAAATTCTGATAAAGCCAAATTATGTACACACTCTGCTTCTAAAAATGTGTGAAACTCGTGGGTTATTTGTGGCTTCTATAACGCCAAACTATCATCTATCCCATATGATAAAATTTTTGAATCTATTTGGATCTAAGCTCTGAAACTAAGACAAATTTCTTGAGCATATCTCATTACATTACAAAATGTTCAACACCTAATTTTCTTCTCACTTGTTTATTTTTATTATAGAAAGTGCAAAACAACTAAATCCATTTAGTATTAGCTTAGCTCAATCCTCGTGCGTAACAATTTGATCATTTGTGGATTCATCCATGCTACTATCGCAACACTTAGCCAAGAATCGTTATAATTGCTATAAAGAAACCCAGCCAAGAATCGTTATAATTGCTATAAAGAAACCCTCTAACACATCTTCAAAATATATACACAAGACCAACTTAATCATGAATTAAAATCACAATTCAATACACAAATATTCAATACATTATGAAAATATTTTCGTGCCTTTACCCCTAAGTAGTTCTAAACAGTTTTTGCTCACAACCTGTTCAAACAGGAACTTAAAACATAGACTTAACAATAAAAAGAAACTCAAACTTTTAAAGTAGGAAAAAAAAAAAAGTTTTCATGGTAGCTTCTCATGGGTTCTATAAACATGAAGGTAGTGAAAGATAAATGATAGAAGGATTTTTTTTTTTGTAAACCAAAAAAATCAAGAAGAAGCAAAAGGAACAAGTCGAATTCTCCTCATAGCTTTAGAGACAAGGAGTTATCAGTTTCTCTTGCGTGCCATAGAAGTAGGGTTGCCATCAAACAAGTCATCAATGAAAGATTCAATATCCTCAGGCTGATACTTAACATACTTATCCGTCTGCTTCCCTGAATCAAGATGTTGCTTATACCTCCCAAAGAAAGACCGATAAGCCGGAATCACCAACGCCGAGATCGACACCCTTAGCTCCGACTGCATCTGCTCATCACTCACAATCCAAGTACTTTGCGTCTTATGAATCTCATCGAACAAAGTATTGAAAATCTTGAACCTTTCCTTCAAAACCGGCTTCGACACCTTCCCATTCACCTGTAACCCTTCCTGATTCATACATTGCAACACTTTCCCCCAAGTCTCTCTCTGATAGCTCTTATGATACTGTCTCAGCTCCGTTGATCTTTTCCTTGTCCATGACTGTCCCATCAAATCTCTTATCTCTACCGATCCTTTAATCTTCTGCAAAATGTATCTACCATTGTTCATCAAGAATATGTATCGAAGTGATAGGTCTCGGTACAGTTTCGATTTGATATCAAGATTTGCGTCAAGCAATTCCATCACCCTTATCATTTGTCTAGCAAAAGCTGACGTTTTGTACTCTTCGTCGTCTTCTCTGTTCTGCTTTGGTTTGGTCTCTGTTTCATCAGGTTTGTTGTCTGTTTGATTCGATTCATAGTGTTGGAACACTTGGTCTAAAGTCTCTTTGTACTCACAAGCGTACTTGAGGTAGTTCATTGTGTAACGTGTTAATGGATGAACAGCTCCACTCGGAACCGGAGTTCTTCCATTATCGCTTTTGATCGACTTCTCTAGCTCTCCAAATATGGTTACTGCTGCTTCTCCTAGCCTCGTCTGAGCCAGTTTAATTTCCTGGATCAGATCAGAATCCGATTTTTCCACCGCTGGAATCAAGTCACGAAGCGTCTCGTACATGTCTAAGAACTTGAAGAGCTTCTCCGATGATCGTTTCGTCAGCACCACCGCACCTGAGAAATCTAGGAATCGGATTGTCACAGCAGAGACCAAACCGGTGAAGAGACGTTTACGAATCGAAGCATGATTTTGATCGGAGAAAACGGTGTTGCAGAGAGATAACTCGCCGGGGTAAAGCACAGCGGAGCAACGGCGAACGATTGAGATCCAAGAAGCGATTTCACCTTCGAGAGATTCCCAAGCTATTCTCTGTACGTCTTCCACGTTGATCCCTTCGAATCCAACCTCGCTCAGCTCCTCCTTAAACGCGTGCCGTCTCGACATTTCGTACGACATACAACATTCTGCTTCGTATCCGGCGGAGATCATCGCCGCGGCGATCTTCTTCAACGTCGAGATTGATTCCGGTGAAAAATCAGGGAAACTTTCTTCCTCTTCCTCATGATCCTGTAAAACACATCGATCCGATTCGTTTGTTGAAGAACCGAATGAAGATTTTTTCGGATTGTTGTGATCGGAATTGTTCCCGTCGTTGTTGTTGTTCTTCTTCTTCTTCTCTCTGGAACGATCTAGAAGATGACGGAACTCTTCATCGAGAAGAGATACAGCACGGTGCTGAACCGAAGTAGCCCGGTTTAACCATGAAGAAACCGGGGTTGAATCTAATTTAAGGTCTCTCAATTTCATAACAGATTTCGAAATCCGGTTAACGGCGTCGATGAATGCAGAGTCCTCTGATTCGTCTCGTCCAAGCCCAGATGACTCCATCTTCGCCACCAATGAATCCACCGTCTCCGGGAATGGCTCCACCGCTGGAGGAATCTCCCTAATCGGATCCTTCTCCGATGAAAGTGCTTTAACGAAATCGTCAACGGCTTCCATCAGCTGGATAAGACTCGGCTCAGAGGATCCTAATTCTGGAGTCTCCGTTTCAACATTGTTATGTGATTGTTGCTCCGGTTCATCAGAATGCTGTTTATTCTCGCCGTCTGATTTCTCCATGTCGCCGGGAAAATTTTAAACCCTATCTAACTGGTTTTTTTTTGGGGGAAAATAAGATAAATGGGAAGAAGGGACGGAATTAGTGTGTTAATCCATTATTAGAGTTTTCTTCTTTGTCTTAGACGATACTAATTATGATTTGTTCTTCTCTGTTTTAGTTATTATACATTTTTCCTTTATTTATGAGGTTCGTGTTTTTTTGGGAATCATATTGTCCGTTGACCGAGAGAGGGAAACGTTATGCGTCTCACGATCTCTCTTGTTCTTTCATTAATCATCAAACTCAACCTCATCAAACTTTACCACATATCTTATTATATAAAGTTGGGCTCCATTCACGAGAGATTGACATGTGTCAAAATTATAATTCATAAGATTATGACATGTATCGGTTGATCGATAACACATGTCATAAAACTTATGTTAGTTTTGTTTTCCGTAATCAAAAAAGAAAATCAAAGAAAAAAAATAAATAATAAAGTGGATAATTTTTAATTTCAATTTTTCTAATATATGTTAAATCTTTTATTTCAATAAAATTAAATATTTTTCCAAATTTATATTTTTATATTATTATACTATTTAAGTTCCAATAAATTTATAAATTTTCAAAGAATTGTGAACGATTTTGGCGAGTAAATGTGTGAGAAAAAATGATATTCGGTTTGGAACCGATTGAAGATCTAAACCAGAAGATTTAAGAAAGAAACCGAAGATCTTACCAAAAGATTTTTTTGCCTAGATATGAGTGAGAACATAACCGCTGGTTACCGGATTCGTTTTTTCATATCCAACACTAGGCCTGTGCATTCGGGTTTGGTTTAACTTTTTGGGTTTTCAGGTTTAGAGGCCTATGACCCATTCAGGTATTTACAATTTTTTGTTTAGTTCTGTTGTTTCAAGTTTGAATAAGGTTCTGGTATACGAAATATCTGAAAAAATAAATGAAATTTTGGTGAAATTTTCACAAATATAACTATGAACTTTCAAATATTTTTTTGTTAATTTTGGGTATTTTAGTTATTTAAGTTTAAAAATAATTGATATTTTTGGGTTTATAATTGTAGGGTAATTAGGTTAAATAAAATTGAAATACAATTAATATTTTTGGGTATATAATTGTATTTCAAATATTTCGGATATCCATTTGGTTTTAGGTTTGGTTCGGATTTGTCATTCGGATATATAAGTCTATGATCCATTCAGATTTTTGTCGAGTTGGTATTCTTTTTTGGGTTAGATTCGGTTTGGTTATTCGAGTTTTAGATATTTTGTCCAAACTTATCTTATACGGTGGTCAAAAAAATAAACAACAAAATAGAACCAAAAGCTATTAGATATGACATAGATTTTTAATATATTAATAATAAAAATTTAATATATAAATTTAAATTAATTTATTTATGTAAAAAACATTTGTAAAATAACTATTTTCTCTAACTAAACATTTTTTTATTTTTTTCTAAAATAGTTTAAGATATATCTTTACCAACAAATATTTAATTTAATGAATTTGCTTATATTTAATTTAAATTTAATTTATTTTAAAATCAAGAAATCTGCCTATGGGACGGTCATAATCTTGTAATAATATTGAGCAATTTAGTTTTATATTTGGGCTGATCAATTATTTTCAATTAAAACATATTGTGATCCTGGGTATATTGTGACCTGGGCCGGCCTTTACTCCCGTAAAGCGTAAAACAAGAAAACTTTTGAGGCCTGTATTTGTTTTTGAAATATTAAACAAACTATATGGAAATTTAATTAGTATTGTAATCGTTTTCTATTACTTTTATTTTTTATAAATGAAATAAATTACTTTAAATTTTGTATGAGAAAAAATATTTTAGATTTTTAATAAACATTTTAATAAAAGAAGAGATATACTAATAAATACTAAATAATATGTGTTTGTAAGAAATTTTATTGGATTTTAATGAAATAAAGAATAAACCAAACTTAAAGAACTATTCTTTAAAATACTGAAATTTGCAACGCAAGAATGATATATGCATAAAGGAGACCTAAGAAATAGGGGGAATATTGCATATTAAATTTTTTGAAACTGTTAGCAAACACATAAAATAGGTTATCGTTTTTAAATAAAATAAAAATAGAGTGGCCCCTAAAATGTTTTGACACCTTAAAGGCTACGGTTTGCATGTTTTAGCCACGGACCGGACTTGGTGCAATCCTCAACATGGTATTAGAACTAAAATCGAGATAATAATTTACTCTTTTTCATGCTAAAATTATCAAAAAAAAAAAAAAAAACTACTCCAATGTCAATTCTTATGTTCTTCCGTAATTCAAGCAAATCGTGCATCTAAACTTTAGTCAAACCAGTCATCCATGATTCCATTTGACGAACACGAGACACTTGTTGATTAAGACTGACGATCAAGGATTTAGGAATGTCAAATTTAATCATCGGCGATTGTCAATAAGATCTAACAAAGTGTTAGAACTCTTAAGATTTTTTTTTTTTTTTTGAGCGTCACTCTTAAGTTTTTTTTTTTTTATTATGAATCAAAATAAAACATGTGTTATGAAGTTAAAAAAAAAACATGAATTTTATGAAATATATTTAGATTCCTATAATTGATAAATGACACAATTGATTTGATTAGTAATCAATCAGAGGTTGACTGTCAATCAAGAAGATAATACAGTTTGATTGCTAATCAATTCGTTTTGATATATAATTACTATAAATGATAAGCCCTATTAAATATTTGATAATCTCCTATAAATAGAAGTATTTTCTCTGCTACATAAGGAGATATTATAAGCTTTTTATCACTTTAACAAATCTGAGACCAAAACTTTTATGTTGACTAAACAAATCATAGTAAATGACAGAAAATAAATACTAGTATTAAAGAAAGATATTTATTTTGCGTGAATTAATAATAGTCAACAAAAAAAGTAAGAAAATATTTACTGTATTAACAATTGGTAATAGTGTGAATGGACGACAAAAGAAGCTGCGTCATCTCTCTCTCTCGCTCTCTCCTCTGTCTGAACTCCAATTCGTTTTTTTCCAGTTCGAATCTGAACAAAGTTGTTTTTTTTTTATTTGTACCCGGAATCTCAATTCTCCTTCTTTCTTTCCGGGTGTTGAAAAGATTCTGGATTTTACACTCTCTCTCTTTTTTTTTCCTATCCAATCGTTCCTGTTCATTGATTTAACTACTACTATAGGATTCAAGGGTTTTTGTAGTTTTGATTACTGTTTTTTTTTTTTGCTTCTTCATTGGGAAAAATTGGGTGGAGCAAATGGGTTGTTTCTCGTGTTTTGATTCAAGTGATGACGAGAAGCTGAATCCAGTTGACGAATCTAATGGTCATAAACACTTACAACCGACAGTATCCAATAACATTTCTGGACTTCCTTCAGGTTTCTTGATTATATTTCATTGTTTTCTCTTTTGTTTTATTCGTTATCCTCTGTGGTTACATGCCAACAAGATCTGGTTATCTGATCCTGATTATGCTTTAAGGCTCTTGATCTCATCACTGTTTCTTTGGTTACATGAACTTGTTAGATTTTTCATTAGTCTATTGAGCATGTATGATGTGAAAGCATGATCCTTTTGCTTCAATTTCACTTGTTTTGATCTGATTGGGAAGTCCCAAGTTGGTCCTTGGTGTAAATTTTAAGTCTTGAAAATGAATTGAACCTTGTGAAGGATCAGGATCACATGATCCTACTGAATCAAGATCTTAGATTTGGTTTATTTAGAGGTTGTGCTCTGAAGACATTAATACAAGCTTTATGCCTTTAGGGTGATTTGTTTTTGGAGTTTAGGTTTGTATGAATGAAGTATGAGAAGACTTAGGTAAATTAATTGGGTCTTGATGACGTTGCAGGTGGGGAGAAACTTAGCTCAAAGGTTCATGGAGGGTCAAAAAGGGAGCTACTACTTCCAAGAGATGGTTTGGAAAAAATTGCTGCTCATACATTTGCTTTCCGTGAGCTTGCTGCTGCTACTATGAACTTTCACCCTGACACTTTCTTAGGCGAAGGTGGATTTGGACGTGTCTACAAAGGAAGACTTGACAGCACCGGTCAGGTAATTTCTTGTTTAGTTTTGAATTTGTTTCATAAAAAATGTCGTTTTGAATGCAAATTTTTTAAAGTTGAATTCCAATTCTATCTTGTTGAGTAGAATGTATTAATTAGAAAGAAAAAAAAAAAAGTAAAGAGAGTATAAGATAAGGTTTAGGTATTCTCGTGGCTTTCAAATTTATTTCTTGAATGATGAGTTTGGTTTACTTTGTTCTAGGCTATGTTACAATGTTAGATGGCTGACTTTGTTATATATGTTAATGTTATGAATCTTGCATACTTGGTGAACAGTTTTACATCTACGTTTTCTTTTTTATAAGATTAGTTGGTTAGCTTGATGGTTTCACATACATTAATGTTGTTGTATCTCTCATTCTATAATTCTCTGCATCTCTGTCAGGTTGTTGCTGTTAAACAATTGGACAGGAATGGTCTACAAGGTAACAGAGAATTTCTAGTAGAGGTTCTTATGCTCAGCCTTCTTCATCATCCAAACTTAGTCAACCTTATTGGTTACTGTGCTGATGGTGATCAACGTCTCTTGATCTACGAGTTTATGCCCTTAGGATCATTGGAAGATCACCTCCACGGTAAATCTCCGGCGGTTTTCTAATCCTGTACCATTTTTTAGACCTCAGAGATTCCTTCTGATCTTAGTCAATATCAACTGAAAGATTCTTTGTGATCTTAGTCAATGTCAACTCCAACTTTGGATCAAATTCTTCACTCATTTGTTTATTTATTATACATTATTACCTATAAATTATACATGTAGACTTATGGTTTTTGTTTGACAGCCTCTTAACAAATAAATTTATTTATACTCTGCCTTCAGATCTTCCAACGGATAAAGAGGCCTTAGATTGGAACATGAGAATGAAGATAGCTGCTGGTGCGGCCAAAGGTTTGGAATTCTTACATGATAAGGCAAACCCGCCGGTTATTTATAGAGATTTCAAGTCATCAAACATTTTATTGGATGAGGGTTTCTTCCCAAAGCTTTCTGATTTTGGACTTGCTAAACTTGGACCAACTGGTGATAAATCTCATGTTTCCACTAGAGTCATGGGCACATATGGTTATTGTGCTCCTGAGTATGCAATGACCGGACAATTGACAGTAAAGTCAGATGTGTACAGTTTTGGTGTGGTTTTTCTCGAACTCATTACTGGTCGCAAAGCTATAGACAGTGAGATGCCTCATGGAGAGCAGAACCTGGTTGCTTGGGTAAAAAACTTTATCATTATCTTCAATTTTGTGATTCTTGTACGTCAAAAAGATTGAGATTTTCTTGGCTTATGTGAAAACAGTTGAGAACATTTTTGGTGTTAACAGGCTAGACCATTGTTCAACGATAGACGAAAGTTCATAAAACTGGCGGATCCTAAGTTAAAGGGACGGTTTCCAACACGCGCACTGTACCAAGCTTTAGCTGTGGCTTCAATGTGCATCCAAGAGCAGGCGGCTACACGTCCTCTCATAGCAGATGTGGTAACTGCACTCTCATATCTTGCAAACCAAAGTTATGATCCAAGTAAAGATGACAGTAGGAGAAACCGAGATGAAAGAGGTGCGAGGTTAATAACAAGGAACGATGAAGGAGGTGGCTCGGGAAGTAAATTTGATCTTGAAGGTTCCGAGAAAGAAGATTCTCCTAAAGAGACAGCTCGGATTTTGAACCGAGATATCAATAGGGAACGTGCGGTTGCAGAGGCTAAGATGTGGGGAGAGAGTTTGAGGGAGAAAAGACGACAAAGCGAGCAAGGAACTTCAGAGAGCAACAGCACTGGGTAGACCCGGGTTTGGGTCTTGACCCTTTTTTTTCTTCTTATTTCTAAAGACTCTTCATTTATTGTCAAACATAGAAAACAAACAAAACATTGTGACTATGAGTCACTGTACATTATATGTGATGTTGCAATATGGGCAAAAGGAGTACTCTTTTTTAATAACAAAACTCTAATTGAGGATTCTGTAGTGTTGATGATCGTTCATGTAAAAATATATATTGATTAGGGAATTTGAGAGATAGTTTCTTGATGAGTCACACATGTTGACGTTGATGGAAGATTGAATTGCAAAGATCCAATATTGTCGATCAGTGTTTCTAGACTCTCTGTGTGCGTCTCTGTGGTGTGGCTAATGTCCACACTCGCGGAGTTTCGGACAACGTGGATCACATGCCCTCGCAATCGGACAATTATTTTAAGTGTATAGCTATTGAGATCGTATGATTTTGGTTGGTCTTATCAAGTTTCTGTCGGGACTCCTTTTTTGTTTACTGTTGACGCTGTACTCTATACTCTCCTCTGTCGATATGAATTTTGCTTATTTTCCCATTTGTTTTCTTCTTTGGTGAATGTCTTTCTTTTGACCTCTAAGTATTCGGAGGATCTATTCTTTACTCGAACGTTCTAACTTCTAAAATTTAGATTATTTTAGTAAGAAGAAAAATCAGTCAACTTAAAAAGTCATGTATTTTTTTCATCTATAAACTGTGAATTTTATCGGTTACTACAAACCTATCATAAAACGCCATATGTTATTTGTCGAAATTCACTATAATATAATTATTTGTCAGGATTATGTCGTTACCGTTTAAAATCTAAAGTTAATAAAAATCTGTATTATTTGTTTATTTATTTCTCTAATGGGTCATCTAGGAGCTTAAACTTATACAGGATTCTTATTTTTCGAGTCACAAGTCATAATCGTTGAACAATATGTCGTCACTGGTACAAGACCATTTGTTTTCTAATCGATGGCGACATTTTTTAAACCTATATGTCATCATTAAAAAAAGGTGGTCCATCAAAGCTTATTAGTAGGAGTAATCTAGCTAGTAGCTACTGCGGTTTATTATATCAAATCTTGTAATACACACTAGTTACAACTTACACAGAGATAATATATTCAATAAACATTATGATGGAGTAAATACATCAGCAAATAACTAAGATACGAAACAAAAATGGAAATTAACAAACCACCGATACAATTGCTTCCTTTGGCCCGGCCGACGAGCCTGAGGGTAAGAGAAAGCGAGAGAGAGAGAGAGAGATATTTTGCTTCTTATTTATATATTGACACTTCACACAGATTCACGAGGAGTAGTCTCCACGTGGCACTTGCCGTCTTCAGTTGACGGCTCCTCCACTTTAGTAACTTTGGATGGATCTTCATGATCAGGAAGTGGGGCCACAGATTCCGTCAACATGACGTCAACTGGGTGAACTTCCGACACACCTAACGGACTCATGACGACAACAGCCTTAAGTTGTTGTTCTGATGAATTAACCCACTTTCCAATCTCTGGTTTCTCCCCTGAATTCCTGTAAACTCCGTACAGAATCATTTGCACCATTCCTAGAAAGAATCCTACCACGTTTGGAATCTACAAATTCAACATAAACCACACATTATTATTAAACCAAAAATATGAAACTTTAGAAAGGATAGAAAGATAAATAAATAAATAAAATGCTTACAGCTATGCATATGTCGTGTTTAAATAAGCCATAACCGAACCACATAACGGCGCTTATAGTGAGGAAGAAAGAAAGCGTGAAGGGCATGAACTCCACACTCTTTGTCTTTATCACACGAGCCTTTCGACAACAACAACAACAACAACAAAAATTTAATTATAATTTTAGTTAAAAATTCAACGATTTAGAGAAATTAAATCTAATAAAACGCTTAGTTAATTACCACGATCATAAGAGGCGCAGCGAAAACCGAAACAGATATGGCAACACAAATCCAGCCGAGAACAGAGACTTGGAGGCCGTGACTTTTAACCACAAACTTCGTAACAATGATAATCGACGAGAAGAAGGCAACGTTCATCGCTATGAACAACTTCGTAGCCGAGATCTGAAAAATGCAAAATGTTCATTTAGTATTCGTATTTAATTACATAAGCGGAAATTAAGGAGGAGGAAATGGAAAAGAAAATTACTCTTTTGTCCTTGGTAGCGTAAGTGAAGAACATGCTGATGTAGATAGTTTCCACGGCGCAGCCGAAGGAGTTGATGGTAATTAGGAGAAAAGCGTCTCCTTTAATCCATGCGTAGTATAGCCATAGCATGCAGCTAAATAGCGACACTTGGTATGGTAGAGACTGGAAACTTTGAGTCGATTTTTTCTTGTATATTCTATAAAACGTTGGCCTGAATATTTCAAAACAAATTCAGAATCATTCTCAAACCCCAAGTATTTTAAACAAAAATATAATTTAAGAATTCGTATCTACTTACACTGGAGCGAGGAATACGAGAAATGATATTATGTTTCCTGTAATCCATTAAAAAAATCAACAAAAAACAATGAGTATATGTTATAATTAAGAGGCGTCTAGTTTTGCGGAGACATAAGTACATGAATCAGCCCGAATTCTCTAACGGAGAATTAAATTGTGCATTAACTACAATACACGTATCGAGTATGATAGCATGTATAACAATGCGTAACGATTTCAATTTAATGAAAAGCTTACGTATTTATTTATTTATTTATGGTAGTTTAGGCTTTCACTATAGAATTAGAAGATCAATTAATAATAATCCCAAATTACTTAGTTTTGTTTTTTTATAGAAAAAAGCTTGAAACAGAAGAAATGCATGCATATATACATATATATATATATATAGGTAGATGGGTCATGATGAACGTCCCATAATTTTAATTCATTTCTTAGTACGATTTTTGTTTAATTACGCCTTAGTAATACAACGAAACCCTACATCTAGTTTATAATATTTTTGAAATCAGAAGCTTAGATAAGAAGTTGCAACATTATAGTTGATGTTCAAATCACGGGTACGACTAGTTATAAAATTTTTTATCGACAAGTGAAAAACATAAAGGAACGAAAAGAGAAGAGATGGTGAACAAATAAGGATTTGGCTTAGAGGATTTGTCATTGGAACATTACCGAAGATGCCGAAGATAGACGCGAGAAAATGGTCATTGTTCATGAATTCCATTTTCTATTAGAGATTCTAAAGGGTCTCTGTTTTTTTTTGAAACCCTAAAGCTTGCTCCTTATTTATATATGTATCTCTCTCTCTCTCACTAGAAATGCTTCTTTTTATTTCATGGAGGAATCTAATGAGCCTCAGGTGGTTTATATATAGCTCCAAAATAACCATTATAGTCAAAAAAAATTTGATTTTAATTTCGAGTTATTTGAAGCGTGTAACGTGTTGAGTAGAATAAATAAATTAAAAAAGAATCGAAAAGAGAAACGAACTCAGCTTGGTTGCATGACAAGTGGAGAGATTAGTAGGTAGAGTTTGCAATTTATCATTCACTCAGTTTTACATCTTTCCTCCCCCACTCGCATCTCACACGCGCGTGGCTCCCACGTCATCTTACACAATTTCATTTTCTTCACGCCTTCTTCTTTTTAATTAGCTTTCAAAACTCAAATTTAATTCCTTGGTATTTGTACTTTATAGACGATTAGATGAATATCATGGTGACCAAAAGTCTACCCAACATCAACCAATATACGGAAAATCATCACTAGTACGATTTGTATATTTCTTTCATCTTTTTTTTTTTAATTCATATATGAATTTGGACGATCCAAAAATATCACAGCTATTTATTTAATGAGTACATTAAATATAGGCCTTCTTTAATATATTTTATTTACTGGAGTTTTAGGATTAATTATTGGCAAATTTCAAATATTTTTAGAGTGAATTTAATTGGTTTGTCTGTATTCTCTTGACATAAATATATATGACGTAAATTAGATAGCTAAAGTAGGTTTAATCTAAACTGGTTATCGTATAGGAGTCTAGGTGAGAATGATTAAGGATCTAACATTGCTATAAATCTATGTGTGATGACTAAATTAAACCCATTGCAATTATAAGTGTATAGAACACAAAAAAAGTAATGAAGATATTTGCTTGCGGAAAATTGACGCCGTTTTTAATAAAATTATTGGTGTTTTTTATAATTAATCAAAGTAGAAAGAAAGAAAAAAAGTAAAAGTAAAAACAGATTCATATCTCTAGAAGAACACGTTTTTTTTCCTCCTTGTGCAAAAAGAAAAACGTTAAAAATTAAATCATGCATGTTTTAAGGAAAAAAATCACGCGTCAAGATGGAGCGTGGCGCGTGAGAAGAATTAAGGATATTAAACAAACAATGATGCGTTACGAGAGAGGCGTAGTGAATTAAGAGTGTGAAAATGAAAAAATTATGCAAATCACGTGACCTCTCAAAACGCTTCCATTTATAGAGATTTATTGCCGTTTCTTTAGAGTTTGTAGAGACAGAAACGAGAGCCAACGCCACGTCATCAGATGCTGACTAGGCAACCCCTCTCTATGTGCTTTCGTGTCTTCAGTGTATTTCTGTTTCTGCTCTTTTTCTCCTGTTTTTTCCCTATTTTCAGGACTCGATCGTTTTCGTTGTATATTTAATTTATTTCATTTTCAGATTAAGATATATTAGTCCTTTTATTGATCCCAAAAAAAAACTATGTTGAAAATCATATATTTATCACTGATATAATTAGAAGTCCTTTTATTATTTTTGGTGATTTTTTTAATTAAAGATACTATGTATCTATCATTTTTGGTAAATGTCTAATGTAGTCATATATCCATCAGTATTCAGAGATTTGTTGAAAATACATTTTCTTTTGCTTTCGTTTGTTTCAATATCTATGATGAAAGGAATCAGAATACTGTGGGGGAAAAAAAAATACGAAACAATTCTCCATTTTTCGAGGGTAAGTTAAAACAGATATTAAAAGTGGGAAGAAATGGACAACAGAGGAGTGACGTAGTAGGCGAATGATAACAATGATCATGGGTTTGTTAAATCATTCTTGTTCTTATTCGTTATTTGTTTTTTTTTTTTGATAAAAAATTTCGTTATTTGTTTCTCTTCCCTTTTTTATTTGCTCCTAATTTTTTAAAAATATGAGAGGTGCCACTTTTGTGGTTCTCCTCCTCCTTAATTTTCCCATCTCTAGTTATTGAAACAATCTTTGGTTTTTATCATACTATTTGTTTTTTATTGATTGGTGCCTAATGTATTTTTGGTACGTACGTTTCCATACGGTTCTTGCAAATTTGCAATCACATTCCCCTGACTTCTTTGTAGTTTTGAACTTTGAAATACATTTCCTACCAGAGAGTTTTATACCAAACACTAAAATGTATCAGAAAAAATTTGTTTATTTGTTAAATTATTTTCATACAAAAATATGTTTTTAGTAATTATATATATAGGATATGATTTTTTTTCTTTTTTTCTAATAGATGATTTTCTAAATGCATTATATGTCAGAAATTGTACAGAATCTATTGATTCAAACACTAAATCGATCAAGATGCTGTGAATTTCATTAAAATACATATTTTTGAAGTAAGATAATACCAAATTATTCCACCATGCAATTTTCAGGTCAGTAGCTCCTTTAGTTCGATTCTATTTGAACAAAGAAAAAATTTCAATGGAAATATGCACATGTCTATACTCAGAAGTCTTCCAGTCTATAGTAAATTAGTAACCTTATAATATACCAAATTATCTTACTTCCATAACCATGTTATTCATTATATAATTTCAATTAATTATCAAAACATGGTGCAATTATTATTAAAAGAATTAACCCAAAAATAGTTATTGAGTTGTTTTTGGGTTAATTCTATAGCTATTTTGGGTTAATTATAACTCTATAGCTAACAGAATTAACCCAAAAATAAAAACTTTAAAACTAAAATATAAATAGCATGGGCTTATCAAACCCCAATAATTCAAGCAGCTAGGGTGACCTACATCGATAAATGATGTATGCATATAAATATGTGTGTGTTGCTGATATATCATGGTTTTTACCGGTTTTTAAGTCATGATATATGTATATAATCGAGTCTTTTATGTGTTTTTCGAGTCTATATCGAGTCTTTTACAAGTTTACACATGTTTGGGGATCATTTGGACATTATGGATCAATTATGGAGCATTGTAGCTGAGGAATCGAAGTTGGTGTCTTTGAAGTTCAACTGTGTCGAGCAACACGATTTCTGTGTTGATCAACACACAATCCGATTTTATTTTCTCACGTGGTGACAACAAATTAAGGAGATTTGCAACTTTATCCAGAAGTTTTATATATTTACAAAACAGCCCCAACTCGTGTTTTAGACATATAATTAGGTTTTTAGACTTTGATATTTTTGGATCTTGCTTTTACGAAGAACTTTGATGTTTTTAGAGCTTGGGGCTGATCTTGCTACTTTGTTCTACTTTGAGAGAAGATTTCGAACCCCTAATTCTGTATCTCTTTTATTTATATGATATCTATTTTATCTATGTATTTGATTTCAATTGATATGTGTGAGTATATTCATTGTTAGGTTTAGGGATTCTCATTAGGAATTTCATGGAATGAATTACTGGTTGATTGGTTAGGATTCAAACTTGATAGTTCTTCACCTAAGTTATTCTAAAACTAGTTCTCGATTGATCACCTAGAATCTAGATCATACGTTGTTAAATTAGCGCGACAGCGTGATTTATAATCTGATTAAACTTAGAGTGAACAAATTAGATAATTACAAAGAGATTTGGATTAGATAATTTGTGAACATATCGAACATGCGCTTAATGCTTGTTTAGGATTTAGGATTCGCAAAAAAATTTGGTTTCTAAGATTTTAAACATAGTTAATTTTCGCAAAGAAAGTTGGTTAATTTTACCTTCGTGATTTGAGTTCTAAAATCTGTTCATCATTTGATTCTACCAATTAAATTGATATTCATTACTTGATTTTTTGAGAAATTCTCTGAATTTGACGTTTTTTCCATCTGATTACAAACCGATTTTAATTATATTTGCATTACTGTTTAATTTAATTCATATTTGATTAGCTGAATTTGAAACGAAATGATATATCATGAATCCGAAAGTTTTTGTAGATTCTACCCCTAATGTTTTTGTAGATTCTACCCCTAATGTCAATCAGTTGCTACCACAAATAGGAAAAATGACAATCATGTGGGTGAAATGGAATCTCCCTCGATCCAATCGTTTTCTGGTTTAAATCGGTTCAGATCTAGCTTTACACGCACGCACACACATTATATAGGTTTCAATGATAGATACATATCTATGATTTGTTAGCGAATTTATTAATCGTTACCAAATAAATTAATACTATTATATCATTAATGATCGGTCTATTGAATCTATACTAAGGAGAATAACAGAAGTTTTGTACGTGTTAACCTTGAACATATGTTTGATCATTGATGGAGATGACTCATCGTTCAAAAAATAATTACTCAAATCAATTTATTTATATACATGCATTTTTGTAAGAATAAGTATTATACCTTGTAAATAATAAAATAAATGTAATGACTATTGAGGTGTTAAATTGCTACACACCTAAATAAGATGGCATCCAATGTGAACAACCGCTACTCAAACCATTTAATCAATTCTTAAATTTTACCTTTTGTTATAAGCCTTAAAAGTTATAACCAAAGATTTCAAGAGATACGCTGTCTACTTAGATCGAATTTCAGATTAAGTTAATTAGTTCTCTATTCACCAAAAATACCGAAATTCATGATCGTGAATACTGTTTCATTTAGATGGCCAGAAGGTATTTTGAATGTGGCCGATTTCCTTTTTTAGGCTGTTTAATTACGTATATGGAGTCTTATAAATTGAAATTTTCTCATGCACTAATAATGAGAATCAAGAAGCTTAAAAATAGGAATCCACGTATTACTTACGTATATCACTTCTAGAGAAATTTCAATTATACATATATATTACTAAACGAAAACATTTGTGAAAGAGATTCTGAATTGTTCAAATACTTGTTAAATCTGATATTGTGTCATAATATTTTTTGGGTCATATATAATAAGACAAATTTGCATGTATGAAGTACGTTTTTTTTTTTTTTTTTTGATAAAATAAAGTATGTCTTTTACCGTCTACGTTATAAGTTTCTCAGTAACCAAACAACATATTTTGATGAGAAATTACTGAAGTTAATGGACACATATATTTGTAACCACAAATGACACAAGTAGATGAAATTAATTTAATCAGAAAAATGTTTCTTAAATGAATCGATCTTCTGCCTCGAGGATGCGTCAAGGACACACGATATTTTGAAATGGGTCTTTCTAATAAATAAACTATGGTTAAATTAGTTAATTAATGGGAATGAAAATGGATGGTGAAATATGAAAGCAAATAGTAAAGGGAGGAAGAAAACTAACGTAAGTTGGTAATGATTGTTGATTGAATATCAATTCTATCTCCTAAACTTCTTTTTGTCTTTTTCAATGTTTTCATCAATTAATCATCCACCCCGCAATAGAATTGATCAAATAGACCAATTCTCAGGTTCCTATATTTGATAATGACCTCTTATTGAAGACCATCCTTTTATGGAATATATATATATATATATATATATATATATAGTTGAATAAAATGTATGGGTGCAAAGTTTTCAATGTAGAAAACAAGAAATTAAGTAAACTAATACGTGAATGTTTCCCATTGGATTCAGGTCTCTCCGCTACTTTTAGAGTGTGTAATGAGGATTTTTATGTACCTACTTATTTCGTGGAGTGTCTAGAATTCTTTTCATGAGATTCTATTTTAGTATTTCGTATAAAATAAATTTGATTGAGATTTTTTAACCTGTATGTATGTGGATATATAAAATGAAATCAAGATGGAGAGTCACGCTCAAGTCAAATATGGAAATGACTACACAGAAACAAAATAAATGACTCAAAGTTGGATGGCCCAATAAACGTGGGGTTCTATAGTTTTTGATTAGAACTTGATTCATATGCTTCAGACACAAAGAAATGTGGTCAGAAAATTTCATACGTACTCACATAATTATTGTCTTCTGGATACACCTAGAACTAGAAACATCTCAATTAAGTTGCCCCATCTCTATGCTTTGTCTTTGTTGTTAATGAGAATAACTTTCATTAATCTTTTCTTTGTTTCTTGGTCTACTTGACGCATCCGCTGATGAGTAAAATTCTATACTGCAGAGTTTGCGAATGCGCTGTGAAATAATCTTTGTATTACAGCTGCAATGTTATTTTCTACTATACTATATATAACATTTAGTAGTCCTTGCACGGTTTCAGTTTTATGGTATTTGTTTTCCAAAAATTGAATGATCGCTACACCATTATAAGTTGGTAAGAAGATTCTTATCTGTATTAATAAGAAGAAAACTTCAAAGATCAGTCCATTTGTTTTTTTGTAACTGCCTATATCCCTTTAAATTTCCCTTAATCTTGAAAATACGTGTTATCCGCCACCATAACTCTATAAGATCGTTTCTCATTAAATTTAACAACAGTAACGAAATCCCAATAGAATTGTGAACTGTATAATCATTTTTTTAGTTAAAACCCACATAATCATTTCTGACAATTCTAGTTTGTTTATCGGTGAAAATATAGCAATGAATAATAATTAATTCTATGGCAACTCACAAATGAGTAATATCGAATGACAAATAGATTAATTAGGTTGCTAGTTGCTAGTTGATAGCTTGATCATATTAATAGATTGGTATAAGTATTCGTAGTTGTGAATGATCATATGACATTGTGACTTATGGAATACGTATTGGTGGAGAAGTGGAAGAAAGTACCCAAAATACAATTTGAAGATTGATACAAATGCATTGAACGTTTACACATCTCATATTTTTCCTTTACAAGTAAAGGCAACGGCAGGTTTGCGCTTTTTAGACTTTTATGTGACGTGGCGATACGTGGACCCTTTTATTCTTATTTTGTTGTTTTTCTCGTCGACGTGTTTATTTTCCTTACTTTTCCAACTAATTCATTTGTGTGTTCAATTCATGGAGCTACCAATTAAATTATATACATTATTATAGACTTATAGTAGGAGTATTCATTTGTAATCATCGGTATATACCTTTGTGTATTGATTAGTTATAGCTTCACAATCATAAAAACTTCCTAAGATATTTCTTTTCCACATAATATCTCAATTGAATGCTGAAGTCTACCCAAATCTTAAACCAAAACAAATGTCTGCAACGAAAGAAAAAGATGAACTGTTAAGCATTTAAATGTTGTACTTCAATACATATGTAACCGTTCTATCTGTTTATGTCCATATGCCCATCTTCTTTGCCCACTTTCATGGCTAATTACAGTTTGATTGCTATATTTATTTTATTCCATGGTTTCATCATTTTACTTTAAACTGTATTATCAACCAAACTGTAATTAGCCATGCATGAATGATACGTTTATCAGTATATGTTATCTTCAATTTTTAATAAATATTTTTTATAATCTTCGACTTGATCAATCATAAAGTTCCGAGGATATATCTAAATGAATGATTGGCGTAGCGATAAGGCAAGGATTGTGGGACGACATCTAAATATAACTCATAAGACATCGGACATGGACCATATTTCTTATCTACTTTTATTTTTGAAATATACAAAATGTGTATTATCGAATATAAAAAGGGAAAACTAGCTAACTCCATCCAAACACGTCATTAGTCATGACCTCAAACAAGAAACATTTGTTGTTAACCTTATAGTTATTGGATTACCACCCCTTGAGGAGGAGTTCCCCTGTTGATTTAAGCCAGAGATCGATTTTCCTCAAGTACGAAACTCTCTAAATCACTCAATTAGGTCACATGGATATGGGCCATTGCTTTCGACCCATTTGAAAATCCGGAGAGAGGATCTAGGATAAAGAGGTTTTTGCAAACCGGGCTATCAAATAACCCTTAAATAGTTATAGTCTAAAAGGTATCGAAATCCACAAAGAAACATAATCAACTCATTAAGAATGCAAACATCAAATTCAATCTAAGCAATATCAAGTGTATGTTTAAAGAAACCAAATCAAGAACTAAATGGAAGCGGTAAAACAATTTCAAATTCAAATAAGAGAAAACAATAAGTCTATAGAATGGTAATGGATCAAAATGAAATTATGCATGTATGATGATGCAATGACATATGATGAGCAATGTCTTAGGCTATATGATCAACAAATAAGACTAATCCATTCTCATGACAAAGGTCTCTTCAATAATCATTTAATCAACAACAATTCTTATTAGCAATTAAAATGATCATTGAGCATTAATAACAAGTTTTAATCCAGCCACAAATCAACTTAGACAACTATTCTCATAGGTAAAGTATGAAATGCACATTTAGATTTCATTCAAGTATTTTAACAAATACCTTGTCGGCATGAAAATGCAAATGATATAGACTAGTAATCTCTTGCCTAATCTAGCAATATAATCAACCTAAATGAAAGACTAACATATAATCTAGCCCTAAACATCACCAACAATCCATCAATCATATCAATTACTACACCATAAACTCATCTAAAAAGACTACTCACTAATATCCATGGAAACACAAATCAATTGGTTTGATTGATGCATAATCATGAATATGTGAAGAGTAGAGTAAGGATTTAAGAAAATAAATAGTTTTGATACTTTGAATTAAGAAATTTCATACAAAGAGTTTATGAAAACCCAAAAAAGTTAAGACAAAATTTCATTAACAAAGCATAAGATTTATAATTAGGTTTAGAAAGTATTTATAGTAAAAGATAAAAGAAAATTGGTTCAACACATAGCCAACTGATTAATTTCAGATTCAGCTTAAATTGGACCGGTTTAGCAACTTAAACCAGATCTTCAAATGCGTCCCAGCGGTGTGTCTTGGTCGTTGGAGCAGCCCGTTAGAAGCCAGCGGTCTGTCTTGACCGCTGGAAATGCCCAACCAATTCATCATATGGTTTTTGACAAATCTCCAGCGGTATCGTCTGGCCACTGCATCATACCGCTGTTCAGTAAATCGGTCATAAATCCTTAACGGCTGATTCAAATGACTCGAGACCACCTCCATTGGAAATCTAACTCAAATTTCTATAACTTTCATCAATGATTCTGGAGCTGAAACGCAAAAGAATATCTTTTCCGGGGTCGATATTTGAGACACCTTAGAATGGTTTTTTTTCATCAAGTTCTCTTATTTGCTTCTTTTCTACTCCATTTGATTCATTTGTTGCAAAGTTCACTCCAAGACCTTCAAGACATTGAAACATGCAAATATGCAATTAAGCTCTAATTATGCAATACAAAATACATTAATCTATATAAAAAATACAATCTAAAATATGCTAAAATGGGAACATATTAGTTTATTTGTGGGCTGCATCTCTTTCAAGAGATTAGTCTGAGCCCTTCTATAGGTTTAGGATCTATAAGTTATAAAAAATAATATATATAGTTATTGCATTAACTTGGACCACCCTAAAACGAATTAGGGATCTTCACTAAATAATAGTTTATACACAAACAAAATTGTATTAATTAAGGATGGATTGGGCAAGTCACTAAAGACAAACAACTAGACAGTCTACTCTTTCTCGTTGGATTGCTTCTAACCGCCCTAGTATTGGTGGTCGTTTGGAGACACATGTACAGCAGCAGAACACATCTTTCGTACTCAGTCACACTTTTCCAGGTTGGCACATGGAAAGTAATTACTCATCGACTGCTTCCAATGGTCTAATATGGGTTGTGTGGGATTCCTCACTCTCAGTGGTAACATATAAGAAAATAGATCAGATGATCTTATGTGGGGTTTTCAATCCGGCTAATAACCAATCTTTCACCGCTGCATTTATCTATGCCAGGAACTGCTTAATTGCCCGAAGAGAGCTTTGGACAGATATTATGGAGTTATCTCAATCTGCAACTGTTAGAAACTCACCTTGGCTTCTACTAGGGGACTTTAATCAGATTCTTTCATCAAAAGAACATTTCTCTCTGGCTCCACCAGAATTCTCGTTGCAGGGTATGCAAGAGTTTCATGATTGCCTCAAGGCTGCAAGCTTGGCTGATCTAACTTCTCGGGGTGTATTTTTTACTTGGTCCAATAAGAGCCCAGAAAACCCGGTTGCAAGGAAGCTGGATAGGGCAATGATAAATAACAAGTGGACACAAGCTTTTCCTTCTTCCTCCGTAATCTTTGATCCGCCAGGAACCTCAGATCACTCGCCTTGCTTAGTCGCTCTATCAAGTGAGGAAGAGAGAAGGAATACACCGTTCAGGTTTTTTACTTTCCTTATTTCTGTCCCAGAATATCAGGAGTTGCTACAAGAAGCTTGGGGTGAGCCTGACAGTGGTGTCTCAGCCTTGACTTCTATCTGCATCAAGCTGAAATTAGCAAAAGGCTGCTGCAGAGCTCTAAACCACAGTAGATTCAGCAATATTCAACTTAGGTGCAGAGAAGCGTTTGGTAAGCTTGAAGAGATTCAAATGGAACTGCTTGTCTCCCCAAATTACGCTCTGTTCAGAGAAGAGAGGTTGGCTAGAGAGGCTTGGGATGTTCTAGCTAAGGCTGAGGAAGTTTTCTTCAGACAGAAATCAAGAATCCGTTGGCTAGGTGAGGGTGATGCTAACACAGCCTTCTTTCACAAAGCGGTGGAAATTCATAATGCTCAAAATGCCATCAGATACCTTAGGAATGATGATGGGGGGGGGAATCTCTAACATGGCTCACGTTAAGGAGTTAATCATGAACTATTATCATTCCCTTCTCGGTACTCGTAACTCTGATGTAACTTCTTACTCTGTAAACTTCCTTAAAGTATTACATCTTTTTCGCTGCTCAGAGAACCTTGCAGGTTTATTGACAAGGATCCCTTCTGTTGAAGATATTCGTGAAACCATGTTTGCTATGCCTAAAGGTAAGGCCCCTGGGCCTGATGGCTTTACAGCCGAATTTTTTACGGCATTTTGGCACATCGTAGGACCTGATCTTGTGGCAGCGGTCAGAGAATTCTTTATGAAAGTGGGTTCTTTGAAGGGTATTAATGCTACAGCTATCTCTTTACTCCCTAAGCATACAGGCGTAGACAAGCTTACAGACTTTAGGCCCATATCTTGTTGCAATACAACTTACAAGGTAATCTCGAGAATTTTGGGTGCTAGGTTGAAGTTGTTTCTATCTCAAGCTATCCAGGGCAATCAAGTGGGGTTTGCTAAAGGCAGATTGCTATGCGAAAACATCTTGCTTGCATCAGAGTTAGTGGCTGACTTCCACAAGCCTGGGCCTACCTCAAGAGGGTGTATGCAAATTGATATCACCAAAGCATACGATAGTGTGGACTGGGATTTTTTGGTTAACCTCCTCAACGCCTTTGAGCTCCCTCAGATTTTTATCAGTTGGATTAGCGAGTGTATCTCTTCTGCCACATTCTCTATATCTTTGAATGGCGAGCTAGTTGGCTTTTTCCCCAGCAAGAAAGGTTTGAGGCAGAGAGATCCTATTTCGTCTTCTTTGTTTGTCTTAGCTATGGATGTGCTATCTAAGAGCTTAGATAAGGCAGTGAACTTGGATCGCTTTTAGCCTCATCCCCTTTGTGAGGACCCATTAGTCACTCATCTGAGCTTTGCAGACGATGTGCTAATTTTCTTTGATGGCTCCGCCTCATCTCTTGGCAGGATCATTCAAGTTCTTGATAGATTCTACATTGCCTCGGGGCTCAGACTGAATTTAAAGAAATCCTCTTTGTTCTTGGATGGTAATAACTTTCAATTGACTAAGGAGTTGGCTGAGGAGTTTCGTCTATCTCATGGGGCTCTTCCGGTTAGGTACTTGGGGCTTCCGCTAGCCCCTAACAAGCTCAGGCCACAAGACTACAGACCATTGATTGATAAGGTATTGGCAAGAATTTCAGACTGGTCCACTAGGTACTTATCTTATGCGGGGAGACTTCAACTTATCAAATCCGTCATAATGAGTACCATTAACTTCTGGACCTCAGTCTTTGTATTGCCTAACAAATGCTTGGAAGAATTGGAGCCCATATGCTCTGCTTTTTTGTGGAATGGTGCTCCGAATTCAGCTAAAGGAGCTAAAATAGCTTGGTCATTAGTCTATTCACCCAAGTCTGAGGGAGGTCTCAGTCTAAAAAGACTTGTGGATTGGAATAAAGTGTTTGGTTTAAAGTTAATTTGGATCCTTTTTACCAAGAGTGGGTCTTTATGGATCTCTTGGGTTGCAAAACATCTTATTAGAGGAAGAGTTTTTTGGGACATTGACTTCAGAAATTCGGGAAGTTGGATTTGGAGAAGGTTGGCTAAGCTAAGAGAGTTGGCAAGACCCTTCCTAGTTGCTCAAGTAAGGTATGGTCTCTCAACTTTCTTTTGGCATGACAATTGGTGTAATCTCGGGACTCTTATACAAATTGCTGGAGACTCAGCGCCTCACATCTGTGGAATACCTCTTAATGCCACAGTAGCCCAGGCGGTGTATAATGGTAGTTGGTCTTTGCCAAGAGGCAGCATCCGATATTCAGCTGATTCGGTCTTGTCTACCTCTTCACCGTCCAGTTACACCCTAACCAACCTGACTTAGTCTTTTGGAAGGTTGGGAAACAGCTCGACCTTGGCTTTCTCTTCAGCACGCACTTGGATGAGCCTTCATCTGTCAGCCCTTGCAGTTCCTTGGCTATCCTCAGTTTGGTTCAAGCAAAATATACCCAAGCATGCTTTTATCTTTTGGGTGGTTGTGCATGGAAGGTTACCTACTATGGACCGTCTTCTCAGTTGGGGAATGCAAGTTCCATCGTCCTGTCTCCTTTGTGCTTCTGGAACAGAAAGTATGAATCACTTGTTTTTTGAATGTGACTTCTCAAAGTCGATTTGGCAGTTCTTTTTTTATACAGCCATATTCGCACCTCCCCTGGACTTCTCAACTGCGTTGCAATGGTCTAAGGCTCCATCTCATGACTTGAAAATTACGGTGATTTGTAAGTTACTCTTTCAGGCTTGCGTGTATGAGATTTGGAAACAAAGGAATGCACGTCTTCACTCATCTCCAGCCAAAACAACTCACCAAGTCATTAAGGAAATCCAAACCACGATCAGATGTAAGCTTGTTGGGCTTGACTCCGAAGTCACCTCCCTTCGGCAGCTCGCTCTCCATAGAAGACATGAATCTCAGCCATTCTACCTTTACCACTGGTTCGACTTCTTTCAAAGGGATCCAGTTGCTCTAATTCAACCACCTCTTCTAATATCGAACTTGTCATTGTCTTGATTTTGTGTACTAAGCTTTGCTGCTGTACGTGTTATCTTATGCTCTGTAAGCTTGTAACAATTCTTAACAAATGAATAAAATATGCTTCATGGAAAAAAAAAAAAAAAAAAAAAAAAAAAAAAAAAAGACAAACAACTAGATTTTACTATTTGTTACATCAAAACTTCAGACAGAAGATATCAAACCTGACAAGCAAACAGAAAACAAATCATATAGCGAACACTTGTAACGCAAAATGGTATCCCTTATAGAAAGAAAGAAAATCAATACAATCGGTACATAATTTGAAAGAAAAACAAATCATATAGCGAATGTTATGTATAACTATTAATTATATGATTTGTTTTCCTTTGGGGCGAAAATCTGACTTTTTTGGATAAAATCGTATGATTCAGTACTTGTCTATATATATGGAAGTATGCACGTGACATTTAGTTTCCAAATATCTTAACAATAACATAAGAAAATAATATCAAACCTACGTAACAATGTGTGTGATGTACCATATCATTCGATTGCTTCGTCCCTTTTATCTTTCCATCTAATCCGCTTTCTAATTTTTTTTCTGTTTTGAGTATTAGCAGTATTCGATCGTATTCAAAAGTTTTAATAGTGAAAGAGTTTAAAGTCCATTGGTATTAGAACCTGTATTAATTAAGCATAAAAAACAATAAGTTATAGATCATCTTTCGGTATTCTAGTCTAAAATTTGTGTAATTATTGTCATAGTAAAAAATACGTGTATATCAAACTGCACTAATTTTTTTTTTTTCATGTAGCTAAATGTTAAACCGTGTATCATTTACTCAATAAAATAAACAAAAAGCATAGTATATAAATATATTTCTCTTTTATAAATTATATTTATACGTCGTCAAAAAAAAAAAAAAACTATATAATAATGCGCGTACAAGGAAGAGCTGAAATACAGTATGTAGCCTCGCCACAGAGTCATAATGGGCCCAACAAATCTTAATGGGCCTAAAAATATTATCAAATCTGGAATCACTAATCCACCCAACCGAGAAAAAAGCCATACTTAACCGTAGTCATAAAACAGGCCCAAGTTAAACCACACTTTACACATCAATGTAAAACCCAAACCAAGACGGACCAAACCGAAATGAAGTTTGATGATTCTTACTCTACTTCTTAGTGTCAAGTGTGGTCGGTCATCTGCCTTTCAAATCGAAGCAAGCCAATCCAAGCCAAATTTAATAAATCAAATTTAAGTATAACCAAACTAAAATAAATAATCAAAAATGAAATAAGTATTGGTCTTATTTATGTAAATGTATCTTCGATTAAACTAGACTAAACCGAAAGAAAACCAAACTAAATTTGATTCTAAACCAGGATGTTAATCTCTAATGTGAATAAAAGTTAACTCTAGTGTAGTTTTTCTTTCTTCTTTTCGAAAGTCTAACCTTTATTTGGCTGGAATTTGTGTCTTTCAAGTTTAGAATAAGCATCAAAGGAACAACTTTTTTTTTGTTTTCTTCTCGAAAGCACAACTATTTTCTTTTTCCCAAAAAAAAGAAGAAGAGAAAGTTGGCACACGGATTGGTAGAACACACGTGAGAGAATAATAAGAAAACATCTTTTTATAAGTTTTTAAGTTGTTCAGTCACATGCCATAAAAAGGCATACAATGTTCAAGTCCACACCCAAAAATTATGAAAAGCAATGAGCTAATTAAACATATTTCAAAAGTAAAAAAAAAAAAAGCTTAATTCTTCAGGTTTCTTGAACGAAAAGGATTCGTCTTTCTTTTTGTGGGGTGGGGTTTTCTTCCACTTCCAAGCTCACATATATGATATAAGCAGCTGCAATACCTTGCTGAGTATTTTTAGGTTTCGTATATCCAAGAAAATGATTATACGTAACGTAATTTGATTTTATATTTCGTACCCAAATCTCTGAAAAAAAGGTTGCGGAGACTGTAATATTTTCTAAAAGCATAGGGACGTTATCCAGAAAAATAATGCCAAAGTAAATATATTTTAGATTTTTTTTTTGTTAGTCCATTCTATTATAGGATTTAATTTGGATCCAGCATGAAGACGAATTTTCAGGGGTTTTTTTCCGAATCTTAACTAATCCGTAATACAAAGCATCATGGAGTAATTCTTTTTTTTTTAAATGTTACAAACAAATTCAAATAAAACTCTGGAAATCAAAATATTTCGGTCGAGAAGCTTATGTGCTACATTGACATTATAATCTATAATAATCACACGTCCAGCATTATAATATACTCATATGCTCACATTTATACTAGAATTTTGGTCTGTTAAAATTTATTTGAAGGCATAAAAATCCAGGGTAATTAAGGAGAGATTTGAAAGCACTTATAAATTTTTACTTTCTTTCTTTTTTCTGCGGAAAGCATTTGACAACTTTTTTTCGTTAAAGGGTTTAAGCATTTGACAACTTATAACACATATATATATATATATATATATGCAAAATATTAAATAAAAGTTTCTTTATGAAAGGAGGTATACAACTTTGAGGTTGACAAAGTGTAGCTTCAAAATGAAGAAACTGAGATCATTTAGATAGAATAAAAGCAAAAGCTAGCTCCTCAAATACATTTAAAATATAGGAAATAATTTGTAGTCAACTTCGATATCGATTATGAGTGATGACTTTGAATTTTCAATATATTTATTTCTTTGTCGACAAAAATCTGTTATTTATTTGATTCTAGAAACTAAAATGCTTTAATCTGAGCAATTTTTTAAACTAAATTTTCACAATATATATTATATTATATAGATTTGAATGAGGGTAATGAAGTAAAAAACTACACTATAGTATAAACCACTAACATTTACCCCAAACAAAAAAAAATTATAAATCACTAACATATACCTGTTCTAGGATACAGTAAAAAATCATATGGCATTTCTCCTAAATTATATTCAAACAATTCACATGGATATAACTTGAATACTTAGGTAAACGTTAGATCATATTGGATTGGTCATAAATGGCATATGATTGCTTGTGCGTGATTTTATGCAGGGTTGAGAAATCATTACCTATTTATTATTTTTGTTGGATTTCTGAACAAAGTAGGAAACCTTCCAACTGGGCCGGCGCCAATTTAATTTATACGATCATCATCGCCCCTTTGGAAAGTTTAGGGGATAATATAAAATTTACTAAAGAGTTTATATATCATATACTCCTTCCGTTTCATATTAGTTGTCATTCTAGATTTTAAAATTCGTTTCATATTAGTTGTTGTTTTATGTTTTCAATGCATATATTTGATAAAATTTCCAACTTTGTCCTTCTTGTTTTAATGTCTTGACCAATGAAATAATATCAAATAAAAATTAACTAGGAGTAAAACTGAAAAATTAAATGTTTTTTTAATATGTGTGAAACAAGCTTAAACGACAACTAATTTAAAACGGAGTGAATATGCATTTAATAAAAAATATATAATTCATTTGTTTCTTCAACATTTCTGGCGTTTGTTTGTGGGTTTCCCTATGGTTCTTTGGAAATGTTCAACATAAGATATTAATATACTCTTAATATCGGGATTAATCATAACCAAGACCGTCTTTTATTTTTTTCGACATCAGACCGTCTTTTAGTATAGCATGAACAATTTAAGCATTCGAATATGATAACAATATTAATACAGATATAAACTACACAAATAAAAGAGAAAATAATTGTTCCCAAGTAAGTTAAAAAGTAAATAGTTCCAACAAATATAAAATTATATTTTCGGTTTACACATAAAAGAAGTTAAATTTAACCCCCAAAACGTAGGAAACAAAAAAGAGATCGAACCCTCAACAACTAGAAAGCTGGACGAAAACACAGAACCATGAAACCCCAAATTAAGCAAATGTGGAATTCGAAATCATGTAGTTATAGTTGCATCCTTTGACGTTTCTCACTTTCTCTCCAACGTCCCCACGCAAACTTCGTTGACGCTCTCACACGCATTTCTCATCCTATACATTTATTACTATGCGGTATGCCTTAACTATATGATAAACTTTTAATATTACAAATCGAAGGAATGTTAAATAAAATACATTAGTAGAAAAACAGAAAATCGGAGCCGCAATATAACTTACGAAACCCTTATTTGATACTATTTCTCAATTTAGACCATTGGTGACCAAGTCATAAGTCATAGCATAGGAGCGTAGGAGGACAAACAATATACTTTACTTCTTTCATCTTAAGAACCATAATTATTTCAAATTAATTCACCAGATCACTTGATAACCTCTTTCTATTTTACATTATCATCTGGGAAAAAATAGAAATTTTTAATGATTAGATAATTAGGTTGAGTCTCCGAGACTCAATCACTAGAGTCTTGTTTGTTTCTTGTTAAAATGCTTTTAAATCATATCATTTATTAAAATAGGTCGTTGAAAATATTAGAGGGCAGTTTTGTCATTTTGGGAAGGGACCATTCATTGAATGTGATTAGAAAATTTGAGACAAAGAAGATTTGGGAAATCGGAAGAAGGAGATATCGTATGTGGATGGTTTGGTTGCATTGCATTTTGTGTCACCGAGACTTTAATCCGACGTGTGAGGCTGTCGTTTTAGAAGCATGTAGGACCCTTCCCTCTTATAGAGGGTGGATGAAGGGAATATAAATGTATACAACGAAGCCATATACTAGTGGTATAATCTTTGAATTATTTATTTATCGTATTGTCAATAAGCTGATAAAAATAACCTAAAAATGTAATACGAAAGCACATAATTGAATTTATTTTCCAATATTTCTTTTACAACAACTCCTTTAGTAGATATTATAAACCATCTTAAATAAGTTTATATGCATCGTAATTATTACAATTGAAATTGTAAAACCAAAACCAATTTTTTTGAATATTACCGTTTCAAATTATGAATCAGGTGTAAAACTAAAATAACGAAAATACATCGTAAAATTAACAGAACAATAGCGTAAAGAGGTAATTAAAAAAAATAATATACATAATAAATACCTTAATCTCATGAATCTTATATCATACTAGATAGTCGAAAACGATGGGTAAGTACAAGACTATGTCATAGTCTACAAGTAAAACTAAAAGAGTGGAAGTTATCGTTTTAATATAACAGTAACAGCGACGAAGATATCCTTAATAATCATGATATACTATTTAAATGTAAATATTTTGTTAATCCTTGGTCTCAATAGAGAGGTAACTTGTAGTATCGATAGTGAATATTATTATACCGACAATAACGTCACGCATTTGCTATTTTAAAGATAGCATATATTTGGACGAAATCGATCATTTTTTTTTAATTATAAAGAAAATTTCATGTGATCTATACAAACAGAAAGGTTGACAACGGGATTGGAGGAACTTACAGCACACTGTCAGCTTCACGGACCCCTTGACATCGATTTTATATTATTTTATCTAAAATTACATGAATTAGATATAGTTATTATTATTTATTTTGTTGCCGGTTCTTGATTTCTATCCCATATACTATGTGCATATATATTATATGGATATTGTTGTCTCACTGGTCTGAATATATACAAGGCATGGTCCATACAAAGTTAATTATCAAGTTGGTGTCTGAATTTACATATACATCTACATATTTTGTTCAAACAAATTGTTCTTTCAATTCACTTGTAAGAAATCATTGACTTGTCTAAGATATTTCAGATGGTTATCAAATACTCAAGAGTTCCATAATTTCTTCTTTTGGTGGTGGGTTGAGTTGTCAATATTAATTAATAAGATTGATACGTCTTAGGCTCTTAGCCAAGAGGTATATGATCTATTACTAGTATTCAAGTATGTAAAACTCTATAAAAAAAAACAGACAATAAAATGTATTTTATGTCCTACTGATAAATTTAAAACATTGGTAAAATAAGCGTACCTACTCCATAAAATGGAATAGGGATATATCAAGTAATTCATAAACATTTGTTATCTTTTTAAGTAAATAATAATTCTTCAAAAAACAAAAACAAAAAAGTATATAATAATTCGATAGATATATTATACAAGGAGAAATAGTTGCGTTAGTGAAGATCGAAGAACACTAAGCCATAAACTCCAATCCCGACAACACGAGGGAAAAGCACTTAAGATAATGGATTAAATATATATATATGGTATATTATGTTCCCATTGCCCATATCACATGATTTACTCTGCTTACTCATCCTAGCAAATGTGCGTATGCATGTATGATGCATACACAATAACACATGAAAACGCCCATTTATTTTCATATCCTAGATATAACTTTATTGTTATAAGTTATAACCATGTCCAATTTTATGAGTTGAATGAAAGTTTAGAGATAGTACGTTTTTTTTTTTTTTGTTAATATTAAACTAAAAACTGTACGTACAGAACATCAAGAGAGAGCAAAAGTGCAGAGAAAAAGCAGAGGAAACTTTCAAGGAGCTTAAGAAAGTTGGTTTTGTGAAAAATCAAAGGGTGGAAACACTTGGAACCAGAGTATCAAAGTCTAGCTCGAATGAGATCCATTTATTTCAAAGAGAATTGAAGATGCGAGATAAGATGTGAGTCGATGATTTCTCTTAGGGCTGGGCAAAAAACCCGCACCCAAAAACCGCATTCAAACCCGACTAAAAAAAACCCGATCCGAACCCGATCCGAAGTTTTAAAATACCCGAACGGGTTTTAGATTTCTAAACCCGAACATCCGAACCCGAACATCCGAACCCGAACCCGATCCGAACCCTAACCCGAATAGATACCCGAACATACTCAAACTATAAGAACATAATAATAATATATTGATAATATATATACTTGTAATAATCCGAATGTTTAAAATATTTGGATATTTTAGATATTTTGGATATTTTATTTATTTTTGGATAGATTTATGTAAATATATAAGGGTTTTATGGTATCTTCGAGTAGTTTAAATATTTTAAAACCAAAAAATAACTAAAATAACTAAAATATTTGAAACTTTTTACTTATATTTGTGAAAATTTATCCAAATTTTATTTAAATATAACCAATTTTTTATTCTTTTCTAATACTTTGGGTACCCGAACCCGATCCAAACCCGAAGTTATGAAATACCCGAACGGATGCTGTACCTCTAAACCCGAACATCCGAAAAATCCGAAACATCCGACCCGAACCCAAACGGGTACCCGAATGCCCACCCCTAATTTCTCTCCTTCCATATCGAATAATCTAAATCTTGCATCGCTAGAGACTATATAAAATATGATTTATTGTTTTATTGTCAATCTGACAAATCCAACAAAAAATAACGAACTGTTTAGGTCTTAAGTTTTTTTAATTACGAATTTTAAATGTATATACGTTTGGTCCATGATTAGAATGCAATATCTCAAATTTAAGTCGGTTTGTTACAATACCAGTATATCGATTTAAAATGTATGACAAGAGTTTAGTGAGGTTCCAACGATCGACAAGTATTATCGTTGAATCCTTACTTGAATGATATGATTTAAATTAAAATATTTGGATCGATGTTGAAGTAGCCTGTAACGTGTTGAACATGGTAGGAAACATTATCATGGTAAGAAAAAACATTGTCAAAACTAGAGGCTTAGGATTCTTATGTCCCCCTCCCATAAGCACCAGACGTATCCTTTCTCTCATTTTCACAAATTACTGAAATATAATTCCCAATAAGGAAAAAAAACAATCATATTATCCAAATTTGTTTTGTGGAGTTTGTTTTCAATTTGGAATCTCTCAAAAGGGTAATAAATGTAAAAGTGCAATTGTGCAAACGCAGAGGGCGAGCTCCGGTTGTCAGCATGACGTAAGCTGACTTCAGCGTCACCGTTTTAGCCGAGACCTTCCCGAATGGACCAAACTTGTCCGGCTCTCTCAAAGCCTAAAGTATGTAAATGACGACAATACCCATAAATATTTATAACACCAGAAGGAATCTAAACTACTAGCAACTTGGTTTAAAGCCTAACAAGCAAATTAGATAATGGACGACCGAGGTTGGTTAATGTCTGTATGTATTAAAATCAATATTATTACCTCCACGTTATATTGTTTGAGTGTATGATTAAGCTATAATTTCTTTAAACGAATTAAATACTAAAGTTGTTTAAAAAAAAGTAGTCCTTTTCATTTGTATATACAATTGTTTCTAGTAAAAAAAATTGTTTTTTTTTTGAAGAGTTTACACTTTACATAAATAAATAAAAAGAGAGAGAGAGAGAGGAGGTAGACACCAACTAAAAATAATAATTGAGAGACATAAAAAAATATAGTAATGAATATTAAAAAGAAAGAAAAGATAGATTTATGAAAATGGCGTCAAAAGGAGGTAGGAGATTGAGTATGGTTTACGCCAGAAAAATATATTTTTAAAATAATAATAAAGAAAAGGATTTGTTTGTATCATCTTCTACCTTATAAAACCAACAGCTTCCTTGTTTCCCTCTTCCATACACAGCACTCTCTTCTTCTTCTTCTTCTTCCTCTCTTTATCTCTGTTTTAAGTTCTCTCTTCTTCTTGTTTGAATCCATGGAAAATGTTAAACTGGTGAAGAATGGTGTTCTAAGATTGCCACCTGGATTCAGATTTCATCCTACTGATGAAGAGCTTGTGGTTCAGTACCTTAAGAGAAAAGTGTGTTCTTCTCCTTTGCCAGCTTCTATCATCCCTGAGTTCGATGTTTGCAGAGCTGATCCTTGGGATTTACCTGGTATGTTTCTCAATTTGCCTTTTTTTTGTTTTTTTCTTCAATTCTTGGTTTCGAACCTGCGACCTTTTAGGCTAATAAGATTTTTAATTTTTGTTGTGAGCAGGCAATTTGGACAAGGAGAGGTACTTCTTTAGCACAAGGGAAGCTAAGTACCCAAATGGGAACCGGTCGAACCGCGCTACCAGCTCGGGTTACTGGAAAGCTACCGGTATTGATAAACGGGTTGTGACCTCTAGAGGAAATCAAATTGTTGGTTTGAAGAAAACTCTCGTCTTCTACAAAGGCAAACCACCTCACGGCTCAAGAACCGATTGGATCATGCACGAATATCGTCTCTCTTCCTCTCCTCCGGTACATATTCCCTCTCTCGATTTCCGGTTTAGTCTCCGGTTTACCATTCAATTTCACTAAATTGGAAATCTAATTTCTGCAGAGTTCCATGGGCCCCACTCAGAACTGGGTTCTCTGTCGTATCTTCTTGAAAAAGAGAGCCGGTAACAAGAACGACGACGATGACGACGGAGATAGCCGGAATCTTAGATACTATAAGAATGATAATAGTTCGAATGACCAAGTTGATATAAATATTACAACAAATCAAACCGAAGATAATACAAAACCAATCTTCTTTGATTTCATGAGAAAAGAAAGAACAACGGATTTGAACCTTTTACCGAGCTCTCCTCCTTCAGATCATGCTTCAAGTGGACTCACAACGGAGATCTTCTCTTCCGATGAAGAGACCAGTAGTTGCAATAGTTTCAGAAGAAATCTTTAATTTAATTTTAATGTTGACTATTTTAAATAAATTATATTAATACGACTCTCCTTGCTTTTTCCAAATTTTTCTTTTACTTGAAAACGAATCTTTGTTCTAACCTTTCGTTTCGTTTTTTATATACTTTCGTGAACGAGTTAGAATTTTATGCCAGTAATTAACCACCCAATTCTAGTAAATATATTCACTTTATTCCCTAGCAAAACTGCACTTCTTCTCCCAAC